>CP139502.1:6163800-6493800 GCA_021014915.2 Artemisia tridentata subsp. tridentata
CATTAGAATTAGGATATGATTGCCATAAGTGTATTAACATTTCAGTTTCCTTTAATTTTTATGTATTTACTTATGGGAAAATGATGGGCTTAATGGTAAAAATTTTAAAGTTTCCAAGAAAAGAAAGTAGGTACCTTTCCTACTTTCTTTATTTACTTATTTAGTTATTATTTATTTTTATTTTTTTCATTATTAAACCACATATTGTAGGCCTTCCAAAAAAAAACCCACATATTGTTTGTGTAATCATGGTGGGTATAGGGGTTTGGTTTGCAGGTTTATCGGCAGAAAAGTCAATGTTTGATAGTGAATTGGTGAATACTTGGGTCTTGTCACGATGGTCAGCTTGTTATAAAAGATGCTCCCTTGGTGTCCACTAGCTTACAACACAAATAAACTTGTATTAAAAATTTGGGCAACTTGTATTAAAAATTTGGGCAACTAGTTATACAATGGTAAAAGTGAACCCCCCAATAATAGTATGACCCCATTAGTTACAAAGCGAGCAGTAGAACCCTCAACTTAAAAGTTGTAACCCTACTAAGTTGGCCGTTTTTTAAGATGTCATCTTTTAAGTTGGCCGATTTTTAACTTGCATATCTTTTAAGTTGCCCAAGTTGTTGGTTGCACAATTGTTGGTTGCCCAAGATCTAAGTTGCCCCTTTGTTTAGTTGCAACTCTTTTAAGTTGCCCATTATTTTATGTTTGATGAACTGCCATATTAAGTTGCCCAATTTTTATGATGCCCAATTTGTATGTTGCCCATATTTTGCACGTTTTTTTAGTTGCACATCTTTTTAGCCTGCGCGAATCCCATTTTTAGTTTCCCAAATTTTAAGTTGCCAATTCTTTTAACCCTCGGGCCAATATTAACGAACCCGATCCCAAATCATCCCAAATTTCACAAACAACCAGTTGGTAATATTGAGTTTGTAAGTTTATTATTCACAAAGCATGAGATACACCTAGTTGTTGCGTCAACTCATTGTCCATGGAAGGTCAATACTTGGTAAAAGGATATTCGAGACTTTTTTCGTACATCTTCGATTCACATCTATTAATTTTGGCGCGCGCCTTTGTCCCTTTCCCGCCCAAAGTGTTGGGAACCTTTAATCTAACTCTCCAGCCTATTTATAACTATGCATTGTATACCAAAAACACACAGACAAACACATATATCCCTTTCAATTGAAAGAAAACATAAACAATGGCAACAAATAATGGCAACTTTCAAAATGATGCTGAAGAGTACGAGTGGGTGTTAAACAACAAATTACTATTTGACGCAGTGTTTGATGCTTTCGGGTATGAACCGATTGCAGAATATGGGTCGTATAGGCAGGTAGATGCGTGGATGAGGGGTCAAATTTTGAACTGGCTGCATGCGCAAGACTTTTACTGGGATGAGGTTTGGGGAGTGAATGATTATGGGGAGGAGGAAGAAGACGAAGAGGAAGATGAAGATGAAGAGGAGGAGGAAGGTGAAGAGGATGTGGTGGCTCAAAGTGAGTTACTGGTGCAGCAAAATGAAGACGATCAGCAGCAAAATGTGGTGGAGCAGCAAAATGTGGTGGTGCCTCAAAACAAGGAGGAGCAACAAGGTGGGTTTCACGACCCTTATAATCTAGAAAAGAGGATTACCGATCTTGAAATTGTGTTTAAACGACTCAAGGAAAACAAGAATATGATGGAAAGCAGGGAAGAGAGCTCCGGTTCTAACAAGTTGGGGTGAAATGCATTGAAGCAGTTTAGTATGACGTTGTTTTTATGTTTCTAGTATGTTTAGTACCTTTTACAAAAATATCAATGAATTATTTGATTTACCGAAGTCAACAAACCAAAATTTGTGTAAGGGTAAGTGGTGCAAAAAATATCACCAACTATTAGTGTGGTTTTAACCAAAAATTGCATAAGGGTAAGTGGTGCAAAAAAAAGTGTTACAAACAATTAGTTAGGCAACCCTGAGTATGTACTAGCGCCATTTATTATTTTGTACTTTCAGTACAATATATTCTTCTGAACGACTGACAACACCATATATACTACTGTAGCACCATTTGTTGGGCAACCAGGTTATGTGATTACTATGATTGTATTAACATTTCAGTTGCCTCTATTTTTTACGTATTTATTTGTTTATTTAGTTTTTGTTTAATTTTATATTTTTTTAATTCCGTTTAAAACAACAAACCAACCAACAATACGTGGTTTAAGTATCGACGTTTTATTGGTTTGTTTTTTTGTTGTACAATTCATGGGAAAAAAAAAATTTAAAGGACAGCTTAAAGAAATGGGCAACGTAAAATGGGCAACTTTACAAATTGGGCAACTAAAAATGGGCAAAGAAGAGTGATCCTGCTGGTAGCTCTTCCATTGCTACAGGTAGTGAAACCCTTGCACCTGCTGGCGACATTTCTCTTCCTGCTGGCAAAATTAGGCAATGTTTTAAAAAGGCATTTTATAGCGCAACCTACATGGCAAAATTAGGCAATGTTTTAAAATGGGCAACTTTAAAATTTGGGCAACTTAAAATGGGCATCTAAAGTTGTCTATTTTCTAAAGTTTCCTAAGTTTTTAAGAGTTGCCCAATTTAAGTTGCCCACTTTGGAAATTTCGGCCGATACTCCCAACAAGTTTAAACACAAATTTGGCAAAATTAGGCAATGTTTTAAAAAGGCATTTTATAGCGCAACCTACATGGCAAAATTAGGCAATGTTTTAAAATGGGCAACTTTGAAAATTGGGCAACTTAAAATGCGCAACTAAAGTTGTCAATTTTCTAAAGTTTCACAAGTTTTTTAAAGTTGTCCAGTTTCTAAGTTGCCCATTTTTTAAGTTGCCCATCTTTTAAGTTTGCCCATCTTTTAAATTGCCATTTTGTTATAAGAATGGGGTCTATGGGCAATCTGACAAACCCTCCATAAATTTGGTCAGTTCTAGTCTCCCTACCCATCATCTCACATCACTTACATACTTAATTCTTAATAAATTTACTACTCCGTATTATTAAAATAATAAAATACTAATTTTATTTGATATTCTCTCTCCTCTATATATAACACACGTATCTCACCTTGTTCATTTTCCTCTTCGTCTTTAATTCTTGTTACATTACAAATCCTTTTTCTTTCCCTTAATAATCTATAATGTTAATTTTCCCTTACTTCAGATCTATCACGTATACATACAATAAACAAATTAAAAAAATATATTTTTCTAAAAAAAATTATTTTTCTAAAAATTATTTGAAAAAAAAAATAATTTCGAAATAAAAAAAATAATTTAGAAAAAAATTTCAAAAAAAATAAAAATTATTTGAAAAAAAATTTAATTTCAAAATAAAAAAAATATAATTTCGAAATAAAAAAGTTTTTGTTAAAAAAAATTTAATTTCAAAATAATGGCGAAAGTTTCATAATTTTTCGAGGTCGTTTGGTACGAAAAATAATAAAAACAAAAACAAAGACAAATATATTGATTTCGAGAAAGTATTGCATATTTATACTCGTTTTTGTTGAAAAAAAGTATTTCGTTAATAATGGCGCAAGTTTCATAATTTTTAGAGCCCGTTTGGTACGAAAAATAATAAAAACAAAAACAAAGGCAAAAAAAAAAAATTTATATATATATATATATATATATATATATATATATATATATATATATATATATATAATATATAATAATAATAATAATAATAATAATAACACTAGTTTTGTTTAATGTGTTAACGCTAACGTGTTGTTGTTTAATGTGTTAATTAAATAGAAACACGTCAGACGAATACATTTTAGTTGTTTAATGTGTTAATATTAACGTGTACAAAAAAAAATTAAAAAAAAAAACATTTTTCTAAAAAAAAAACTATTTTTCTAAAAAAAATTATTTCGGAAAAATAAATGGAAAACAAAATTTATTTTTCTAATAAAAATAACAGTTGTTTTTTTAGTAGTTTAATATGTTAACGTTAACGTGTTATTGGTTAATATGTTAATTAAATAGAAACACGTCAGACGAATACATTTTAGTTGTTTAATTTGTTAACATGGGCAACTAAAGTTGTCCATTTTCTAAAGTTTAATAAGTTTTTTAAAGTTGCCAATTTTCTAAGTTGCCCATTTTTTAAGTTGCCCATCTTGCAAGTGTGATTGACTAAGTTACCCTGAGAAGTCATCATTACACCTGTCAGTTGCAGACAATAGTTGATTGCATCGACAATGCCAAAAGTCTTTCTAGAGTTTTTGCATTTAATAACATTAAATGGGAACCATCCATGTACCTCTCAAGTTTCCAGGCAATTTTTAGTGTATGTTCAATTTGACAATCAAATAAAAATTAAAAAAATTAATGTGGCTTTCCAAAATAAAATGTTAAAGGCAGTTGAGCGGACTATCCACCTTTGGAAATTTCAGCCGATACTCCCAACAAGTTTAAACACAAATTTGTGTAGTGTGTACCTTCCCAAGACGTTGAAAAGTCAAGACAATATACTTTATGTCTAATCCAACATGCTAGGTAGACATCTAGCTATTTTGTTGTTTGCTATTTAGTTATGACCAAATACTGTATAAAGATTTATAAAAATTGTTTTGTTCCAAAAGTTTTAGCAAAAACTGTATAAAGCAAGACGACATTGGAGTTCAATTGGGTTTAATGAGCAGAGTAGTTTGGTACCCAAAAGGTCTATTTAAGTTACCCAAAATAGTTATGGCATAACTATTGTTGCTCTATTGTTATTTTGGTACGTCGGTTGCAAACCACGACAAACATAAACAAGTAAAAAAATACAACACAATAACAACATAACATAGTACAATTACTAAGTTTTCTGCTGAAATGATAAACCACAACGATGACTAAATAGTAGCCAATAATTTGAAGCTTACATCAGTTACATGTTAACGAACGCCTTCCATTGATGACAGTAACAAGGTTCCCAAGGCGAATGACACTAGACTTCGAAGCCACACTGAAAACATGTCAAACGACGATGTTGGATCCATAACTTCATACCTTCTCAAACCGGAGGTAAACCTGTTCACATAAATGTATGAAATTAGTGTTAACGTTTTAACATGTGTAAGTGTACTAGACAATATTTGTGAGTGTCAGTATATAATACAAATGCAATTGTGTTTAATATTGTGTCAATTCGATAACAGTTTGTTAGGAATTATTAGAATAATGTTTATTTTCATTGCTGCTGTTAGTGTAGTTTGATTCCTGCTGGCAGTGTTGGTTTCTGCCGGTCAAATAAAAATTAAAAAAATTAATGTGTCTTTCCAAAATAAAATGTTAAAGGCAGTTGAGCGGACTATCCACCTTTGGAAATTTCAGCCGATACTCCCAACAAGTTTAAACACAAATTTGTGTACCTTCCCAAGACATTGAAAAGTCAAGACAATATACTTTATGTCTAATCCAACATGCTAGGTAGGCATCCAGCTACAAGTTTAGGCACGTGACCAGACCACGTGACTGTTCACACGTGACACAACAGTGGTTCATCCTCTATAAAAGGTTATTACAACGAAAGAAGGCGCAACCAACCCCACAAAAAATAATAAAGACATCTAACACATAACACATAGAATAATACAGAGTATCACAGCTACCGAACTCACAACCACCGTTTGAGACAAGTTGAAGATGTTATCGTTTTCTTACAACTGGTTGCTGAATAACAATATAAAGTTGCTTACCATATATGATAACCACGGTCTTCACTCAATGCCAAAACGTCATTTGATAATGATCATCATTTACATACTCGTTAATTCAAGTATGTGCTCACACAATACGTGGGTTAGCAAGCATCGTCAAGAGGATCATCTGGCGGCCCACACATTTTCTTAAATGACTACTAATAGCAGTTAGTCGTTCTTAAATGACGACTAATAACCCTAAACCATAACGCTCTACAAATCCCACTCATCTAAACACCCTTCCATAACATCCTAGAGCGTCCTTTCGAACAGTATGGTGAATATCAAATCGTTCTTGTGCAGAAGGGCGTCTCTGCAAGCATTCCCAAAACCACGGAAGGGAGATATAGAATGGGAAGAGCACTTTTGCTGGGAGATACAGGAGGCAATTTTGTTGCATAAAGTGCCATACTTGCACCTGATTATCAAAAGACTCCTTACAACATGAAGGACCAAGTAACGGTCGGAAGAAGTTAAAAGACCAAGGCGGTATATTGACAAAAGTAACCATACGAAGTGGTATATAGACAAAAGTAATGCTGACTTCAGTCCGGTTATTCAAATGGCATGCGTATAATAAAACGACTTCTTTTAAGCGACTTCTCGCCCAAACATCACAATATTTTGTAACGTAATTACGTATTTTCTAAAAGATTGTTGTGCACTTTATTTTTAATTTGGTAGATTTGTAATTGTTTTATGTTTTTTTCATTTTTTTATGTTACTGTGGTAGGGTTTTCTACTTGGTAAAAGATTGTTGTGCGTATTTGATGACCTATTATCTAAAAGATTGTTGCGTATTTATTTTTAAAAATACAACGTCTTTCCGTTTTAAAAACCTTACAATATATGGGTTTGCAAAGTAGAAACAATAAATAAAGTTGATGACACATACATATTGGAGTCTAATTGATTATGATTAAACCTACTTGTTGAAGTGCCATTTAAAAAAATACAGTAGATGTACTTGTGTGAACTGTAGAGCAACCTACATGGCAAAATTGGGCAACGTTTAATAAAATTGGGCAATGTAAAAAAGATGGGCAACTTTAAATTGATGCATCGTTGTGGCTAGACAACATTTCAGTATTTTAGTCGTCAGGCGTTCAGAAGAATATATAGGAGTCTCATTAATTATGCTTAAAGTATCAAGTGGCATTAAAACAAAATTTAAAATAAAGTGGATTTCCATTGTGTGAACAGTAGCGCAAGGGCTGCATTGGAAAGTGATGTACCTTTTGGAAGTTGATTCATTAGATTTACTTAACAACGTACCAAAATAACAATAGAGCAACAATAGTTATGCCATAACTATTTTGGGCAACTTAAATAGACCTTTTGGGTACCAAACAACTGTGGTCATTAAACCCAATTGAACTCCAATGTCGTCTTGCTTTAAGCAGTTTTTGCTAAAACTTTTGGAATAAAACAATTTTTATAAATCTTTATACAGTATTTGGTAATAACTAATAAGGAAATAGCAAACAACAAAATACGAAGTTGGTTGTCATAGAGTATTCAACCCATACATGCATAAACTACAAGACTAAAAGAAAACAACCAACGCTGTGCGGGAAGCTCGGTGGAATTTCAACAGGTTCTTAGCCAACTCCCAATTCATCCTCACATTTTCGGCCTCATCATAACTCAAATCAAACAGCATGATATAAACCATCTTCATTAAATGTTGTATTATTTTGTCAACCACACTCTTGAAGCTTACATGTTAACGAACGCCTTCCATTGATGACGGTAACAAGGTTCCAAAGGCGAATGACACTAGAGTTCGAAGCCACACTGAAAACATGTCAAACGACGATGCTGGATCAATAACTTCATACCTTCTCAAACCGGAGGTAAACCCGTTCACATAAATGTATGAAATAAATGTGTTAACGTTTTAACATGTGTAAGTGTACTAGACAATATTTGTGAGTGTCAGTATATAATACAAATGCAATTGTGTTTAATATTGTGTCAATTCGATAACAGTTTGTTAGGAAATATTAGAATAATGTTTATTTTCGTTGCTGCTGTTAGTGTAGTTTGATTCCTGCTGGCAGTGTTGGTTTCTGCCGGTCATGGTTCCTGCTGGTAGCATTGTTTAGTTTCTGCTGGCAGTGTTTGTTACTGCTGGTCATGGCGTATTTTTTGTATGTTTGTTATTTTAGGAAGAGAAACATACGACATTGTGTTTTGCATCCAATTCCAAAGAAAATAGTTAATACAAGATCCATAGAGGATCAAAGTCTTTTAGTCATTGTCTTCTTCAACTCTTGTGTTTAGTTTCCGCATAAGCACAAGTTTATTATACAGAGATTCTCATAGTAGTTGGCTTGTGTTTAAATAAGCTATGTAAAAGTTCTTTTGGCTTAAATATCTATCAAGAGGCACGATCCTACACAGTTTCTATACATATTGTTTTACATTCATATCTAATATAATTAACAAAGATCTATCAAGGCCTCATCTGGGATCAACACCAAATCACAAAGTTTTTTCTTGAATTAAACTATCTTATTCCTCATAGCTTGACACTGATTATAGATTCTTTGTACATAACTCATAGACGGGTGTTTCTTTTATACTAACAAGAACTCCTTAACCTTACCCGTCATACAAGAAAACGTGTGAAGAGATATACATCAATCTCTTCTATAAATAAATATAACAAACTTTCTAAACATACGGGATAACTAACAATAATACCTGCAGTATTAACTATTGTCGGCAGAAACAAGATATAACTATCAGCAGCAATGAGCTTCAGCAGGAACCACAACTATCGGCAGGAACCAGCTTTACACTTTCGGCGGCAACAAGAAATATCTTATTTCCTGAATTCCTAACACTTGTCTTGGCGAATTGTATGCTATGTTTAGTCTTTATCTTGATGTTTGTTACAAAAACCTGTTTCGTTGAAGTTAATGTAATGTGTAGTCTTTATCTAAAAAAGTGTGTTACGCAAATTCGTGGTTATTATCTAATTGTTTTATTAACTGTTGAATTGCTGTTTTAATTCACCCCTGTTTTTGGGATTGTTTAAAGGGATAAATATATTTCATGACAGATATTAATGCAGTTGGTGAAATGCACTGATGCAGTAGGTGCTTGTATGTAGCATGAAATGCACGGGAGAATCCTACTGCTCGTGAAATTGAAGCTGCTGCTGCTGCTCCTACCTAATTCAAATTGTTGGGTTACATGTTATTGACCGGTTACAAACAACAACGATTACTAGATAATAGTAAATTGTATTTTGGGTTACAGATTTATAAATCAACTCTACTACCTTCCAAATACCATTAAACATTGTTTATTAACTCCTTGTGCTTCCAGAAGTATTGAAGCATCCGCTCACGGTATGCTACCGCTGTTTGAAGCGGGTCATCTACTTCCAGTGGTTGGTTGCGGCACAATCTATATAAAATAATACATACCCATACACCGCAATCGCCATATACGTCTGCTTGTTTCGGGACTGCAGGACACTGGTATGTTATTTTATATTCCTCGGCTGATATGCCCTTGCTCGCCAATATACCCTGCTGAACCAGATACATGGTAAGTTGTTTTGGCAAAATTCTTTTCAAAGTTCTCCACCACCGTGCACCATTGCCATGTACCAACCCAAGAGTGTCATAAAATGAAACAACACCACTACGTAGGTGAAGCTCAGCGAGACACCAGTGTTTATCAGGTTCATTGACGGGGAAATAAACCTAATATAGACAAAGAAATGTAAATATTAATATGGATACACTTAAAATTATATTTAAAAAGGATTGTGGCAAACTAACCTTTTCAACATCTCGCCAAGCCACAGGGTAGCTTGTTCCATCTGAATAATGACTGTACATCTGACCAGCCAAGATATGTCGGGCGAACAGAGAACCTGCCAAGGTCCAATCAGCATTGCTTGGTCTAAGTGACCACATAAGGTCAAACCATATATCCAAGTGCTGTGTACACAAAACAAAAATTATAAAACTTATAGTGGTTACTCAATCAAAAGTATATACAAATGTATTTGACCAGATAGTGATGATGGTTCCTTACATAGTCATACAGCCAACCGCCTTTACAATCTTCAAGACATGCCAACGCTAGCCAAAATTTCATATCAGAAACAATGTTACGACCGCCCCATGGAAACTTATAGCTTTTTGTTTTTTTTTGCTTTAAATAAACACGAAGCGAATCAGGCAGAGACACCTTGTCCTTTTTCAATTTGGGATGTCGACTCAGATCCTAAAATAAACAAATAAATGATTAACAATAAACGAATCATAATATTGTTAATTTAAGAATAACAAATCAGACTACCTCAACAAAAGGATCTGGGTTGGCCGAATAGAACTCAGTAATTGACCGAGTTCTTGGGTTTCCAGATACGTCCTAAAAAGAAACATACCATATATTAGCATAGGCCAACCAGATAGTGATTTCAGTATCAATGTTTTACGGTGCTTTACATCTAAAATGACTATAGGCTCAATCAACTTCTTTCTGCAAGTAGCTGCTCTGGTCAGTCGTGCGGATTGGACGTTCTCTGAATTCAGAGATTCAAAAAACTTATCGTGCTTTGATTTAAAGGCTTTAGCCACTAGAGCAACTTTATGCGCATTTTTTTTCTTTTGGATTTTCTTCTTTTTACGTTCAGAAAAAAACAGAGTGCAAGCAAGGTTTGTCATTGGGACCGACCACATTTGCAAACCCATGGTTGGTGAGTGTTTGTTGAAATGGTGTTGTTTGGTCTTCCTGCATAGCATAGGTTGTAATTAACACCGACCACAAGACATAGAAAGGAACAATTATTAACCTTTTTAAATTTAAAGTAAACCAAGTACCTCAACATATGTCTGCAATGGGGTTGTTTGTTCTTTATGCACGAAAATAGCATTTGCATTCTCAACACCCTTACCATTTTCATTATCAAACAGTACTTCTTCTAACGAAACACTAGTCACATCCGCTCCGTCGTTTATATAACTCATGACATCATCATACACCACCGGATGATACTGGTACAATAAAGATGTATAAATAAATAGGCAAACAAGGAAGGCTGTATTTTGCAAAAGTATTTTTTTCAAGATAACATACATCACCGTAGACGAAGGATGTTGTTTGATTTATGTCCTTCTCATGGGATGCCACAACTTGATTCGCAGGTTGATGATGATCAAGAGTAGGGAAGTCAGGAGTAACCCCTAATTCACATGCTTTTACAAGAACTGGTCTGTGTCTCTCAACAACATTCACAGTCCTTTGATAAAATTTATGCCACATGTATTCACCCCAGGGAAAAACGTTCCAAGCATCAAAGTCCTCCACCAAAGACAGTATATGATTAGGGATACAATTCCTTTCTTCAATACCCATAAACACCAACATAGCAACTATCAAAAGACACAACCTAATAGCATCCTCATCCGAAAGAGCTAAGAACCTATTTGGATCTATAAGTAGTTTCAAACAATCACTGCCATATACAGTTTTTATACCATCTGTCTTTTTTTCTGGAAATACGCGGTCACGAAATGCATTTGCTTTATTTTCATTTTTACAAACTTTCCCAAATCGAAACCCTGTTATTAAACAAAATTCCTTACGCCCGAACTCTAACAAATCATCCCCAATTTTGAACTGCAATGGTGGGGAATCGGACGATATGTTAGAAACTTTTACCTGATGTTGTAAAACAAAATGCATCAAAGGGCAGTCATTATCGAAAAACCGAATATCCAACCACGGACCAAAGACTGTGTTTCTAAACAACCTTTCCCGCTTTTTATCCTTCGACAAAATTTCTTTGACTTCTGCAAGCAACTTCACTGTAGATCGAACAACGATTTTACAACGGTACAACTGAATCGGCATATCGAATTACAGGGTGTTAAGGAATTATGATTTGTTACTTGTGTGATGCTTTGTCTATGGAAAAGAAGCTGTTTGTGTATTGATGTGTTTTCTGTAATGAATTGTAATCGAATTATCGAATTACGGGCTAATATATTTAAAAAAAAAACTACCTAATTTTAATGCACGTAAAATGACCAAAATATCCTTTTGTTCATGTATTGGTTGCCCAAAATTAAAAAGTTGCCCAAAATACAATACATCCCTTATACATCGTAGCAACAGTTGTTGAGGTACTCTGGTCGGTGACGTGGCGTCCTGTGGTCCGTCGGATCAGTTGCCCTGGGCTAAGGGGGGAATTTTCTGTGAGCGGGCCGGATACTCTTAGCAGTTGGGCAATCGGGCTATTTTAGTAATTATCCCTTTGATAAGCTGCCCTCATCTCAGTCTTAATTATTTGATACTCTACAATTTTGGCTAGTTGTGCAGAACTCTCAGAAATTGATCCCATAGTGAACTCTTCAGATGAAGATTCTTCTTCTTCCTCTTGCACATCCTTTTTAGCAACTGATTTGCTCTTCCTAGCTATACTTTTCCTTCTAGTCCATACCAAAACAGGTTTCTTAACATCAACTTCTTTCTTTTCTTGCACAACATCAGATGCTTTCTCAGCCTCAGATTCCATTTCAATTTCACTCACCTTTTCTACCTTTTCAACTTCAGACACCTTTTACCTTTTAAAGCTCCTTCTGATTGAGTCCTCATAATCAATTGAATTGTAGCCTTGATCCTTCTCATATGCCCTGAGGTACATGGCTTCAATCTCCTCATAAGATTTACCTCTCATCTTCTCAAGGGTTGAATGCATCATATTCTTTAAGTACATCCTCATATCATGCATCTTTTCTTGCTTAGAGAGCTTCTTTCTAGCACCACTCTTCTTCTGAGTTTTCTTTATTTTTGACATGAAATCCCCCAATGTTTCTGAATCTCTTCTAGCATTGATGAATTTTGCTAGTTGTTTGGCTCTCTCCTCTGTTGTCAAACCTTCAATGGCTTTAAGCTCCTCCAACTTTGCTCTTAACTCATCATCATCCTGAATCATTGACATAAGAGGATCATCAGTATACTCCTCTGACAGCTTTCTTGCAAGCAATTCATCTTTTCTCTTTTGTTCCTCAAGTCTTTCCTTATCAGCTTGTTCTTCTGCTTGGATCCTTGCAATCTCAGCTAAGCTTGCTTCCTCTTCTCTTTGTTATTTCTTTGATTTCTTAGGCTTAGGAGTTTCAATCAATATCTGCTTTCCTTCCCTTTGTGTGCCAACAGACTGTTCTTCTTCAACAGACTTATCATATTCAGCAGACTTAACAACACCAGCAGACTTAACCTGTTCACCAGACTTAATTGCATCACCAGACTTAAGTACATCCTCCCCAGACTTAAGTACTTCTTCATCTTCAGAATCATCAACCACCAACTTTCTTTTTAGCTTCTTCTTCTTAAGTTGAATTTTACTTAAAGAATGAGCTAAAGTTTCTGCTACTTCCTTAGCATCTGGACTGATCTCATCATCTTTGTCTTTAGTAGGGGTCTTGAATACTTGTTCTTCATTCAAATTCCTCCCCTGTTTGGAAGAATTTTCATCCTCAGTCCCTTCCTGATCAGCAAAATCAACTCCTTTCTCCTTCATAACCCTCTCCATCTTCTTAACTTTCTGGACTAAAGTCACAACAGCACTACTCAAAGCCTTGTTTGCCTTCTCCAAAGCTGATACTCTTTGAACCAATGTAGGCACCAGCTGTAAAAGACCTTCCACAGTCATTGAAGTAGGTTCCTCCTCCTGGGTTGGAATTGGAATTTGGGTTTGCTGTTGTGGTGAAGGTGGTGTGGGTGTAGGTGATCTGGGTTGAGGTGTTGGTGATCTTGGTTGTGGTGTGGGTGATCTTGGGACTTCCTGGGTTGGCTCCTCATGTGTTGGTGATGGGGAGTGAGCCACTTGTTCAGTAGTGGATGTACCTGCAAGGTTAGTAGTACCAGACAACAAGGTAGGTAATAATGGCCTATGAGCCCCAGAAAAACTCCTTTTCATGTTTGCAAAGATTTTATCTTTAAAAGCCACACACATGTAAGTCTGCAATTTATTTTCAGTTTCAAAATTGAGCACCATTTGCAGAAAATGAGGGTACATCAAAAACTTGTGTTTTGAAAAGTTAAAAGTCTTTCCAAGTGAAAGACAGACCAATGCAGAAGCAATGTTGCTTCCAAATTGATCCCATCCACCACTCTTGGGACTTAGGCAATGTAGCAAATGGTGAAGTAAAAACTTCCACTGAGGTGAGAAAAAGTTTTTCCAAAATGTAAATGAACCATCAGTGGGATATCCAATATTTCTCATACCCTCTAAAAGCATATTATTTGACAACATATAATCCCCTGAAGCATCATCCAATTGAAGACAACTCCTAATGGATGCTTCAGTGATAAAGAACTCATGGTTATCTATTGTTGCCCTTAATTGTAGATTCCCATCAGCAAGAGTTTCGGAGGTAGCAGTCCCCCAAAACTGTTTGACTAGGGAATCATAGATAGTTGGATTATGTGTTAAAGCATACCTGAGAGAAGAGCCTCTCAAAAAATCAACTATCTGTTCGAAACCTTCACTTTTGTTTGGTTTCTTCAAGAAACCCACCTGATTGTGCTTGTCACAATATTTGAGTTGAGCCATTTGAGGAGTTGTAAGTTCTGGTTGACTGACAAATTAGGGTTTAATACTGGTAGATAAAACAGAGTGATCTTGGCCGAAAATAAAGATTTTAAAAATTAGAAGTAGATAATGGATAAAGATGAAACAGTAATTAAATATCATCCATATATACTTCGTTTTCCCAAAAAAATATCAACGGTAATATTTAAATAGGAAAAACATTAAATGTACGACCAGACCTAACGGTAAAAAGATATTTACATTTTAACACTACCAGACTTAAAATTGGTCAACCAGACTTAACCAATAACCCACCAGATTTAACCAAAATATCAGACAAACTCAAACAGAATTCACTAGCAAGGCTTCCAATTACCATCAATCCAAGCTTTTCCTGGAAAAATTAGTCTAAAACCAAGAAAATATACATATTGCAAGCAGAACTAACAATTACTAACTACCAGAATTAACTCTAATACTCACTACCAGAATTAACTCTAAAGCTACCAGGTTTAACTACTACCAGAATTAAATCTACTAAGTACTTGTAAAACATATGAATTACAAACTATACATTTAACCTCCCCTTAAATGTAACTATAAGAGAAATTAGTTTCTCTTAAGGACCCAGGCCTGAGCAGGCTTGGGTCTGCCTTGTGGATCAGCATACTTGTAAGTCTTATATGAACATGATCCACTGTTGCTTTGGGATTTATAGGTAAGTTCATTCTGAAATGGATCCCAAGACCAACATGCTGAGGCCTTAACAGCAGACCCCTCATTTCCCTCTACAGCATTAGAATTTGACATTTGTGCTGCATTCTTAACAATGGGTCTCCTCAAAGGTGAATGTGATTTATAAAAATTTCTTTGATTAGTATGGTTCACCTGTGGTCTATTTACAACTGGTTGTCTGGGTCTAACAACATTAACATACCCAGAATTAACTTTGGGCCTAACAGAATTAACATTTTGCCCAGAATTAACATTTGGCCTACCAATATTAATATTTGGCCTAACAGAATTAACAAATGACTAACCAGAATTAACATTAGATCTACCAGAATTAAATTGTGCTGGTCTTGTAACAAATTGGTTAGCGTGATTAATTATGTTTGCATTATTCCAAACTGGTTTAGCATTCACATGATTAGAATTTACACTTCTTTGTCTCTTAAGTTCAGCCTCTTTAAGCATCCTCTTTTCATGAAAGTCACAGTCTTTGATTAAATGACTTAAACTACGACATACAAAGCATCTTTTAGGAGTGAAAGTGTAACTTTTCCTAAATTCTCTTTTTACTCTATCACTCTTTGGTGACTCTTGGATTTTAAAAGATTCCCTAGGAGATTTTATGTGTTTGACACAACTAGGTTTAACTGTTTGAGGTTTAAATGCTGTCACAACTGGTTCACTATCCTTGACAGATTTTGACTCAGAAACCTCTTTTGGTTCACTTTCAGATTCTGATTCAGACTGCTCAGAGACATTTCCATTGGATCCTTCACTGTCATTAGATTGACAGGTAGAATATTCACTGGATTTATCATCTGAGTTGCCTGTTTCAGAAAATTGAGGACCCTTTTTACCATACACAAACAAAGAATCATCAAGTTCTTCCTTTTGTAGAGGAGTGTAATCTCCACTTAATGGAGGTGGAACCCCTTTAAAATCATTAGTTTTTATGAATCTATTGTATGTAGGTTTACCAACAAAATCATCATCTCTAGAAGTGAACACAGTTCTCTCCATCTCTTCCTCATAGCTTAAAATCTCCTTATCTGATTGTATCCCATAACCTAACTCAATCTTACAAGTAGAACTCATACCAGACTCTATTATCCTATCCAAACATTTAGCAAAAATGATTCCATGAGTCTACTCTTTTCTGTAATTCATCCCTATCTTTTACAGCTTTCATGCCTATTCTCCTATACCTTTTAAGTTTTTCATCTTTTTCATATATCTCATTAGCTTGAAAAGTAAGTTTTTCATTTAAGGACGATTGCTGTTTTTGATAGGTGACTATTTGTGCTTCTAGGGTCTTAACAGCATTGGTATAGGCAAGTATTTGAGCTTCTTGGTCACCTATTTGTTTCAATTGTTCATCACACAATAATTTAAGACTATTATATGATTTAATGCAAGTTTTGGAACACAATGATACCTTAGAACTAGAACCAATGGCCATAAATGCATGATTTGGTTCTTCTTCTTCATCTGTGTTTTCACCCCAGTTGATAGCACCAGCTTCCAAAGTCATCATCCCCATTTCATTCTTCTCTTCCTTATCTGTTTCTTTAGAGAATGAATCTTTCTGCCTGGTATGTGCTTATTCACATACCTTTTATTTACCAAATTAAGACCAAAACGACCAAAAACTAACCATAAATGCCAAAGATATTGTGTTTTTGTGTTTATTTCTATGCAGGTACGGATATCTCAAAAAAAAGGATTAAATCAAGCAAAATCCGGGAAAACGAGCACGAGATTTGGAAGAGATATCAAAAGCCGATGCCGGGAAAGATATCTATGCTCAAAAGGTCAAAGTCAACCCTTGAAGAATCAAAGAATGACAAAACAAGCCCTTGGATAATTTCAGGTTTACAAAATTGGTCCCTATAATTAACTTTGCAAATTGGCAGATTTGGTCCCTGAAATTTCCAAAGTTACAACATTGGTCCTTTTAGAAAATCCTTAAACTTTTAACTACCCTAAAACCCATTTAAATTAAATCCAACCTATACCCTTTACCCATTTAATCCCTCAACCCCAACAACCAAAAGCCCACAACCCACCACCCGTTTAATAATAATACGGGTCAAACCACTCATAAGATAATCAAAAACCCAGACTTAACCCATTATTCATCTTCTTCCTTACAACTAATCTCCCGCCCTAATCCACCTTAATCCCCATCTTTGTCACTCTCACCCATTTCCACCTCACCACTACCAGCCAAACCCTTCACATGGGTGTGTTTCCCTCACCCCCTCCACCTCATCAATCCGAGGACCACTATTCCCATCTACGGCTACAAATGCAAGATTGGGGACCAAGTTATCATCTAATGGCCAAGAAAGCATCCAAGGACAGAACAAGCACAAAGAGCAGAAGAGAAACCCTAGACTTTTTAGTATAAATAGATAGTTATAGCCGCAGTTTTAAGTTAGGTTTTATTTAGCATTATTTTTTAAGGTATTTGTAACTTTCTAGTTTTTTTCAGTTGTAATTTACTCTTTATTTAATATAATTTCCAGTTTTTAGTTCGAATTATTCTTAAAATCCAAAAATAGAGTTTGCTTACTTATTGCTTATATTATGCTTTTTATCTGCTTATTTGATCATTATGATGCTAGTTGATGTTAGTTTGAATGAACTATGTTCTTCATTTTAGTTTTTGCTAAAGAGTTAGAAAAAGCCAAAAAATAGCTTATCTCTGTTATAGCTTATTAATACTTATCAGTCCTTCTGTTTAGCTTTTTAGGATAGAAATATAGTTACTTAGCACTAGTGGTCAGAATTTTAGTCCTTTTTAGTTCGGTTTTAGCTTTAATATTGCAATTTCAGTTTCTTAAGGGATGTTTGGTTGAAGCTTATTTCTTGGCCATATAGCTATGTACTGTTCAAATACCATTTGATTAAGTTTACTTGAGCTTAATTGAGACCATAGAAGCTGTTTTCAGAAGCTTGAAGCTTCTTTTGAGTCTTTTAAAGTTTTTGTGTGGAATAGTGAAATTTTACCCATTAAGCTGCTCCCTATAAGCCCATGTTAAGCTAAGCTTGTTTTTCCTACTTTTTGCATGTTTTTTTAGTTCACTTACCTTGTTCTAAGATTGGTCAAGTTTTAGTGAGTTTTGAATGATCTGAGGTCAAAAACCCAAGACTGTCACTACAGACTTCAATAGCAGCCTGTCCCATATAGCTGTTTTGACAGCTGATTATTAAGCCCCATATAAGCTCAACTCTAGCTCAAAATTGGTTTGTGGATTCATTGGTAGATGATCTTGATCTGTTTTCAACTTATAGGGTGTAGCTTATTAATTTACTAGCTTAAATTCTAGTCCAAAATTGCCTTAGCAGCCCACTTTTGCCCTGCACATGTATACATCAGCAGACCCTAAACTTTTTTTTTGCTTATTTTGTGCTTGTTTAATGCTTATTTCTGGTTCTTGTGGCTGATTGTGATTTGCATCTTAGTTCTTGGTTGGAATTTAGCTTATCTCAGTATCATTAGCTTATTAGTATAGCTTAATAGCTTATTTGCATTTTAGCTTGTTTTTCCCTATTTTTTTTTTCTAACTGGTCAGATAAGCATAAGCTTATTCTGAGCTTTTTGTTAAGTTTCAAAAATATTTCCAGTTTAAAAAGTGCTTATTGTCAGTAGCTTATTTAGTTTTTAAAAAAGAAAACCAAAAAATAAAATAAAAGGAAAAAGTTGCAAAACCTGGGACTCGAACCCAGGTCTCTGCACTCACAACACAACATCACTACCAAATGCTCTAGTTATGCTTAATGTTATAGTTGCAACATTTAATATCTATACTTGTTCTACCATTTTGCTTATATAAGCTGTTTTGGCTTACTGCATCTTATTTGCTTAAGTTTTTTCAAAACTTTTATTTTTCTTGGCTTTTTATTAACTTGAAGTATTTTTAGAAAAAATTTCAGATTTTTCCATTTACATTTAGTATTTTTAATCTATTTTTCTTTTTTAAATTAGTTTTTAATTCGTATTTAATTATTAAAAAGCCAAAAAAATATAATTCTTTTTTTCAAAATTTTCTTTTGTCATTTAGGACGTAGGAAAATTATTTTGGTATCCGTAGGGTTAGTTTTTATAGTATTTGACGTTTAGGCTCGTTTTTAGATTTTCGTTTTTATTCGCATTTTCTTTATTTTAACTTTTGTTTTCCTAGACTTATAACCAAAAACAAAATCGTATTTCAAGCATTTTAATACCAAACCAAAAACGATATCCTCAATTTCACACCTCGTTGGGACTACGACCCGGCTATTCACTTATCCGGTTTATTACAATTGATTTGTGCGTCGAGTGTTGCTCGTTGACTTTTCTTCGTGAAAGGTTTGACTTGTGACCCGTTTGAAAAACAACAATCACTGCCTTTTCCCATCAGTAGTCACTTTAGCTGTGCACTCCCTAGCAAAGTGACCATTTTTGTGACACCTATAGCACTCCACATTCTTTTTATTAAACCCAACAGCTGTCTTTCTATCAAATCTTATATTTCTCCCAGTCTGCTTATAGAACTTTTTCACCCTGAGAGCAATCATGGCTATCTGCCACTTTATATCCATCTCCTCAATATCAACATCATTAATCTGCTCAAGGTCATCATTGATAAGATCTGGTTCTTCTGAATTCTTTGCAAATAGAGAATAAACAACTTCATTAGCAAAGCCAGCTGGGACTTCTCTTTCTCTTGTATTACTTGAAGAAGCACCAGAAGTATAGCCACCAGATTTAACCTTGTTAGTACTGCTCTTGCTTTGGGAGACAAAAGCAACATTGGCAGCACTTGAAGATGCCTTTGAGACCCCTTTGATCTCATGTTCAAACACCCGAAGATTGTTGTACAAGTCTTTTGGCAATTGACAAAATGTCAACATCATCCTTCATTCTCATGGTCATTGCCACACTTGACCACTCTTTTGGCAATGATCTGAGAAATTTATGATTAGCATCTTCATTGGATACAGCAGCACCATGGGCTTCCAATTGAGAGAGGAGGTGTTGAAATCTATCATAGCCTTTCTCCAAACCTTCAGAACTAGTCACTGTGAAAGCTTCAAACTCTTGTTTAAGGACAGCTTTCTGCATCTCCATTGCCCAGATGTCATACTGCTCCTTTTTCAAAAGTGGGAGTTTGATATTGGAGATGGAACATTATCTGGAGTAGTATGACATCTGGGCAATGGAAATTGAATTGTCAAATTAATTTCCTTGTTATTATATATGTTTATGTCATTCATTGATTGACATGGTATCATTTAGTCATGTATTATTGTATTGTGAATATGTCGTTTAGTTATTATATATGTTTATGTGACTTTTTTTAGGATTTTAGTGATTAATTTCGGACAACCCCCATTTGGAATTAATCATCCTATAGAAAACCCGTCCGAAATTGATTTATTAGAAATTAATTTCGGAAAGTCCCCTGTTTAGGACTGCTTTTTGAATGTTTTGTCTCATTTAGGATATGGATGCGTATAACTGTTTTACTATTTGAGAGAAATTCGAAAGTATTTCCCTTTCACTCCTACGAATATGTCTTTAATGCACATATTTGGGGAGTTGAGGGGAAATGCTGCCGAATTTTTTTCAAATAGTAAATCGGTTATACGCATTCATATATGAGACGAGACATTTAAAGAGTGGGTTAGGATTGCCTTCCATAGTTGCACTAGGTAATCAAAACAGTTCATAATTACGCCTTTTCATGTTTGAATGTGTTTATATATATATATATATATATATATATATATATATATATATATATATATATATATGCAATTTGAAACTATTTTTTTGCAACGCAGTCATGACAATTGATAAGAGTTGGACCACTATATCCAACCGTAATTCCCCTGAGTTTTTAGATGGGCTTTTTGCATTCATCGCGCGTTGTGAGCCATTGTTACACCCCATCACAAAAAGGATTATTTGCCCATGTGTTCGTTGTGGTAACGCTTGGAATAAATTGGGTACTCTCAAAACTCTTGAGTCACACATTTCACAATACGGGTTTGACAATAGTTATACCACTTGGAAATATCACGGTGAACCGCTTCCTCCACCCGTAGTAAACAACACACCACAACCACCTTCACCTGAACACATTGACATGGATGCATTCTTCCAAGATATTTCTGCAAATAATGACCCAACTCCACCATCTCAAACAACAGGTTCTCAACCAGCTCAAACAACGGGTCCTAGCATTAATAACAAGTATGAAGAGTTACTTGCTAGGTCCACCCAAATGTTGGGTCCAAATTGTGATATGACTGCACTGAACTTTACGTCAGAGCTTTCGCACATCAAGGTCTTATGTAAAATACCTGATAAAGGGTTTAACATGATTCTAGCTCTTTTGCAAAAGGCATGTCCCCCTAAGAATGGATTCAACTTCCCACCGTCATACTATGAAATCAAGAAGACATACAAAGATATCGGGTTAGGATACGAATCGATCCATGCTTGTATAAATGATTGTTTTTTATTTTGGGGATCAGATGAGAACAAAAGTCTGGAAAATTGTCCAATCTGCAACGTGAGTAGATGGAAAAACATAAAGAGCGTAGCAAAAGACCCAAGCTGTAGTCCTGATTTATTCTCTTTGGCATGTGGACCTTCATCTCGTGCATTTACATACCCCGCTTGCATAGTTAACGGTGTAAAGTTTTTGGTGCATGAGCGCGATAAACTTCATACCACTCAATGCAGTGGAGTTTCAACACCCGGGCCTGATGGAGAAATGTATTATGGCCAACTAGAGGAAATTTCTGGAGCTCACTTATTTGGGCGACCGAAAGGTTGTGTTGTTTCGGGTTTTATGGTTCGACACCCGTAACCCTAATAACCCTAAGGCACGCTCTAGGCATTCTTACATTGAACCTGGCATACGTCATATTTTGACTGATAAGGATGCTTATAGAAATCAACAATACATTCTTGCGACACAAGCAACACAAGTCTTCTACCTTGAAGACCCTGCTAGACGACCACCTCATTGGAAGGTCGTCGAAGATGTTCATCATCGGAAGATCTGCGATCGGGATGTGGTAGTTTCTGATCAAGATGTTATACATGGCAGCAGTTCATCAGATGTTGCATTGTCTGTTGGTTTGCCTGGTTTCGAGTCTGCGAATTTGAGTGTAAATCATGAATCAACAGAAGTGGACGCCCCACCAGATGATGCTGAAGAAGATGCTGATTTTGTTAATAATGAAGATGATGTCGTTGCTCATGTCCTTGATGATGATGATGTTGACGTGTCTAATGATGATGAAGTGAACCCCACGACTTTTGTTGAAGAAGTTTTATCTAGCGATGATTCGGATGATGACAATTGTTCTTAATTTGTAATTTGAATGAAATTGTTACTATATGTTTAAACGTGTAACTTTTATTTGAATGAAATTGCATGTTATGTTATTTTTAAATGTGTATATTTATATGAATGTGTGTATTAGTATTAATTGGTCCACGAAATTGTGTGTTCTTGTACTTGTAATTTTACAGATGGCGAGTGTAGCTCCCCAATCAGACGGCGGGGATGCCGGTGGTGATTCACCACACCGGCCCTATTTTACTACGCCGGGCTATTGTTTAGGTAAGAAATTGTGATTTTTATTTTAATTTTTTTATTGATAAAACTAAATTTTTTTACTTGTATTTTCACGACTCAATAACTTATATTTGTAGGTTCGATGGCGAGTGGGACCTCAAATCGGGCCATAAGGAGGGCGTTTAAACAGAACGGTAATCGTCCTTTGCCGATCGGCTTTGACACTGATGATCTAGGCACCTTTTCACCTGTGGGCATGTATGTCACGCAGTTCAGTAGTCTTTTGGGGGAACTAGTTAGTCCACTTCCCTTTGAATGCGAGTGGGACCAGATTTAGGCGCCTTTTAAGGCTCACATACTTCCCGCACTCGAGGTACTAATTGTTTATTTTATTTGTATTCTTATCGTTATCGACCGTTTAGATATGCGTGTTATATTTAAATTGTTTGTTTATTTAAATGTGTATATTTATTTGCAGACTTATTTCCAGCTCGCGCCTTGGTTAAACAACCAGAGCCAAGTGAAGGTTGGGCAGTGTGTGTACACGGTGGGGGAACGGGTAACTCTTGGGATTCAACTTCAGCTGCGGTTACTATACCGCAAACATAAATACAGGATGAATAAAAAGTACTTTGACACACAACCGGAACCCGAGACGGCAAAGCAAAATCCTCCACCGTCGACAGTGTGGGGTAACAGAAGCCCAGCGGAGTGGGAGTCGTTGGTCGACTGGTGGTCGATTCCGGAACGAATGGAGAGATCTGCAAAAAATGCAGAAAACCGGGGAAAAAACAAAATTTTAACCCACCAAGGGAGGAAGTCGTTCGTACAAGGACGAAACGAGCACGTAAGACTCATTATAATTTTTTGATTTTTAAAGGTCTATATAATGTTTATATATAACTCGTTATTAATTTATTTTATGTTGTATGTATAGCGGGTTAGGAATGCAGGGCAGAATGAAGAACTCGTCGAGACGTGGAGGAGGTTCCATTCAACAAAAAGGGGCGTCTTTAAAACTAAAGAAAACGAGACGTCTTATGTAAGTAATTTATCTCTTAACATGCGTCATCAAGATCAAGTTACTTGTTTTTTTTTTTTTTTTTAACTTACCTGTTTTTAACATACTTGTTTTTGTTTTGTTTTTTTTCTTTTTTTTTTTCTTTTTTTTTTTACTTACACAGTTGGCGATGAAGGATCTTTGGGATCGAGTTAAAGCCAGTACGGCCCCGTTGATGACCGAGAAGCAAGTACTGGATAAGACAGTTCATAGTGACAACCGGCAAAAAATTTCGGGCGTTGGCAGGCTAATGCCGGGCGGCGGCAAAGCTTCATCCAGGTCTGCACATCAGCCGTTTGCACAAACCTATGTTACTCAGGAGGATGTTTCAGCGGCGTTCAGGCAAAAGGAACAAGAGAATAAGTTGTTGAGGAGGCAAAATCAAGTGCTCCAACTTCAGAATGAACAGATTCACGCTCGACAAACCAGCTTCGAATCTATCTTTGGGCAGTTTGTCAGCCACTACAACAACAACCAAGCAGGTAATCCGTTTCCCGTTAACTTTCCCACATTTCCCTCATTTCCCTCATTTCCCGGCCCTAATCCCTTTCCCATCCTTAATAATAATTCTTCCTTGGACAATTGTTATCGTCCCGTCTTTCCCGACTCTACTACATGCCCGGGTTCTAGTTCTAACCCGGGTTCTAGTCCTAATTATGCCGAGCCGACACCCGACCTTAACCAATACATAAGACAAACTAATCCTCATTTGAGCCACATTCCTGAGAATTTTAATGCAAGTGGTGGTGAAGAGGCGGTGGAGGGGGGTGAGGAGGAGGGGGAGGAGGAGGGGAAGGAGGAGGCGGGTTCTTACGAAGAGTCGGACCAGGAGTAGGCGTAGTTTAATTTGTATAGTATTTGTTATTAGTTATGTAATACAAGAATCTATTGCCGAATTGTTGATCGCCTTAGAAACATGTTTTGTTGGTAAAACATTAGGATTGTAAACTACAACCTCTACATGATTTTGGTTTGTTTTTGTATAAGTTCGTATTTGTTAGTTTAATTTGTATCGTATTTGTTAGTTTAATTTGTATCGTATTTGTCGAATGCAATCGTGGATGAGTAATTTGGTATTGTATCATATTGCCGAATTGGTATTGCGGATATTGGTTGATTTACAGGTTGTGTAATGGTAGGTTTTTTCCGGAAAAAACCTGGAAATGCAGGCTGCTGATGCCTTTTTTTTTTTTTTTTTTTTTTTTTTTTTGCATACTTGACAGTTTTGTCGTCCCATTTTGCTGGCATGCACATCAACAGTACTTAATTCATTCAATTTGGTACGACATTATCGTACCAATTTGTAAAAAAAATTAAATATTTTAAATGTTTGGTACGACAATGTAACATCCCGCCTACCTAGACCACAATATTGTCCGCTTTGCCCGCAGGCTCACGGCTTTGTTTTTGTGGCCTCATTTGAAGACTTCCCGGCAGGTCACCCAAGCCAGTACTACTCTCACATGAGCACGCTTAACTGCCAGTTCCTAAGAACTCCACACGCAGTAGACCACAAAACGCGTTGTGTCATTGTAAGGCGAATGTTATCTCATGAACCCAACATCTCTCCAGGCCATAGCCGATGTGGGATTTGCCTAGGGTGTTACAATCCACCTGTAACATCCCGCCTACTCAGACCACAATATTGTCCGCTTTGCCCGCAAGCTCACGGCTTTGTTTTTGTGGCCTCATTTGAAGACTTCCCGGCAGGTCACCCAAGCCAGTACTACTCTCTCATGAGCACGCTTAACTGCCAGTTCCTAAGAACTCCACACGCAGTAGACCACAAAACGCGTTGTGTCATTGTAAGGCGAATGTTATCTCATGAACCCAACATCTCTCCAGGCCATAGCCGATGTGGGATTTGCCTAGGGTGTTACAATCACCCCCCCCCCTTAGGGACTCATCGTCCTCGATGAGGTTTGCCCCACCATCCCGAACGGCTCAGGAGTGGCTTTGATACCACTTGTAACATCCCGCCTACTCAGACCACAATATTGTCCGCTTTGCCCGCAAGCTCACGGCTTTGTTTTTGTGGCCTCATTTGAAGACTTCCCGGCAGGTCACCCAAGCCAGTACTACTCTCTCATGAGCACGCTTAACTGCCAGTTCCTAAGAACTCCACACGCAGTAGACCACAAAACGCGTTGTGTCATTGTAAGGCGAATGTTATCTCATGAACCCAACATCTCTCCAGGCCATAGCCGATGTGGGATTTGCCTAGGGTGTTACAGACAATGTCGTACCATTTTGTATTTCCGAATATATTTTACGAATTTAAATAAACGATTTACCGAAAATAAATAAATGTTTGGTACGACAATGTCGTACCATTTTGAATTTCTGAAAACAATTTTACGTATTTAAATAAATGATTTACGGAAAATAAAAAAAAGGTAAAAGGATTTGGTACGATAATATCGTACCAAATTTGCAAATAATGTGTCGACCCAAAATGTAATTTAAAGGTTTGACTGGTATGTGGGTCCCCTTGTAGTTGTTAGAGTTAAATGTTTAACTTTTTATATACGTATGTCCGGTTTCGAACCCGAGACTCGGGATTGCACACAATAACGTGAGAGTTCCAATGGATGAATAAATTAAATATGTTTATGTATTTTATTTATTCATTTCACAAACAAATACTTAACGACAGTTAGTATTTAACGGGGTTAGAGATAACGACCATTAAAGGACTAAATGTGAAAAGAAGTATCTAGAACCACAAGAGTGGGTTGGATCGGCTGGGAATCCAACTTGGGTTGGGTTGGCCGGTTTTGAGGAGGAGTAGGGAGCAAGTTTGGTGCCCTAGGGTTAGCCTATAAATACAATTCATTGTGTTTAGGGTTTTACTAATCTTGAATCCCTAATCTTGCCAAACTTCTCTTCTTTCTCCCTCTTGCTAGAAGCTAGTCGACATTTTTATTTCCACTAGGAAATTCGGCTCAAGCTAATAGCATTAAAGTGTTTGGTTGTTTGTGATTCTTGAACCTAGCTTATCCCATTGGAACGCTAGATTACGTGTGTACAAGAACGAGTGACTAGTTTATTTTAACTAGTGTTTTTCCCTATACTTGGATCGACATACCTTATATTTAATTAGGGTTCTTGCTTGTTCTTGGTGATTGCAAAAGGTATGTATCTATTTAGTTTTAATTAATTACATGTTCTTGTAGATCTTCCGCTGCGTGCTTTGTGATGTTTTTATATGTTTATAGTTTTATGATTCATATAATTCAACAGTGGTATCAGAGACTCGTTTAGAACTATGTAATTAATTACTAAAACCTAAAAATTGGATCTTGATTAGATACATGCTTTTAATGTTCTAGGGTTTTAATTTGAAACCCTAATTTTCTATATATGTGGATCGATCCACATTTATTTTTTAGGGTTTATGTTAGTTTTTATTAAAAACTTGTTAGAAACCCTAGATTATGCATGGAAAATTTTTAGGGATTAATTTGTGAATACTATGTGATGTCACCAATTAATTAGATACGTACTAGATATTAACATGTTAATATGGATTTCATGATTATGTGTTAATATGGTATCCATGACAAAATCTTGCATATTTTGTCATGGTTTGATGTATGGGACGATTTGTATGTATGTATTTGCTACATGTTTTGTTTAATAAATCTTTAATTGGGGAAGACCTCAATATATTAATTAATAAATTATGTGCAATGTGGTATTAAATTAACTAAAACTTACGCGGCCAAGCTATTTGGTGTCTGTGGACCATTGGGCACAATGAGCTCGAAAACCAATGGGAGTTTTGTTAGTTAAATACATATTTAATTACACATAGAATTAATAATAGGATTTATTGGAAAAAGGTTTGCATGTGGCTATATGATATTGTTATGATCATATATTTGTTATTATGTGTTTATTTTTTTTAATTACTTGATCTTTTGTGTTTATATATTATGATGGATTGCAACACAAAAAGAGGGTAATTTTCATAATAAAAATAAACAAGACTAATAACTATGAAACCTTTGTAGTAATTTTATTCATTGCCAAGTCTTATGTGCCGACAGTGGTTCGCTTCGCACGGTAATTTGCTCCCAGGCGAGACTAGCAATTAATAAATTATTACATAAAAGTTTTAGCAAGAAAATCATATTTTTTTAATTGATTGATTGCAACTGTACAAAAGTGGTCGAAGCGGCGGACCTATTATTGACAAACTATAAAGTGGGTTTAAGGTTGGCTCACATTAAATTGTGACCTTAAAGGGGCACGGTTTTAACCAGCTTCGGCGGCTGTCGTCCCTCCGCTCGCCTGTGCGTCAATAATAGACTTACCAAGTACACCATGAAAAAGTACGAAGCATCTTAAGGCAATGTTGTAATTTTCTCAACGCCTCAATTAAAAAATTTGATGATTTGAGCTACGAATTAGTAAACGGTTTTGTTTTTGCAAACATATATGATACAAAGATGAATGCATGACATCTTTGTACATATTTTTTGATTTCACACATCAAAATTTATTACCCTTTAAATTTAAGTTATATGTCACCCAACTACAAAAAGAAACACCTAAGGTTTCATCCTACATCACTAGCAGCCAAAGCTGAATGTTGATGTTCAAAGGGTGGTCATCTAAGGGTAAAATTGAGTACTTTATTGCTAGCAGCCAAAGCTGAATGCAATAAACCGACGTCAATTTACTGTTTCTTAAGTTGGTTAACTTAATTGGGCACTTTCATTACTAGCAGCCAAAGCTGATGTAATGGAACGGCGCCAAGGCATAAAGAATTGGGGATGAAACATGCTTACATTTTGCAACTGAGGTTGGCAATATAATGTAAGTCCCAAGATTTCTAGGAATTGCAATTTGATATTGGCAATTGGGTGATCCCGTACCTTGTTGAGCACTTTCATTGCTAGCAGCCAAAGCTGATGTAATGAAACGGCGTCAATTAGGATCCTAGTTTTCAGTGAAAATTAAATGGTTTTTAACCAATGGGTGTTTAATTTTCATGAAATGTTTTATTATCGAAAGTACTAACTTTTGAACTTTTTTCTGTAGAAATGGCCCAACCCGGAAACTCGTCAAACTTAACTTCCTGTTTCAAGATGATGCTTGAAAAGGAAAAACTGACTGGGACTAAGAATTTTAACGCTTGGTATCGAAATCTAAGGCTTGTTCTTAGAATTGCCAAACGTTCAGAATGTCTTACTGAGGACCTTCCTGAAGCTCCTCCTGCAAACTCGCCTAATGAAATACTTAGGGAGTACAATGAAGCCTATGACAAGCACAATGATGCGGCTTGTCTCATGCTATCGGGGATGGATGATCAACTGGTAAAACAGTTTGAGAAATATGGCCCAAAAAACATGATTGATGAACTGACACGTATGTTTCAAAAATCTCCTATGGCTGAATTGTATGATGTACTTGACAACTTGGGCAAGTGCAAGCAGGATGTGACAACACCCGTAAGTGATCATGCGCTTAAAGTGAAAGGTTATCTTGACCAACTAGATGCACTTAATTGCGGGTTTGTGGAAGACGTTAAAGTTGGCCTCATCAACAAATCCCTCAATGAGGAATTATATGGTGAATTTGTGCGCAACTTTAACATGCATTGCAAGGGGAAGACATTTTCTGAATTGCATGCAATGCTTATTGAGCATGAGAAGGCACTCACTAAGAAAGCTCCTACACCTGCTGTTATGGCAATAAGAGGTGGTAGAGTAGCTAAGCCCGGTAAACCGAAACATGTGAACAACAAGAAAGGAAAGGGCAACGCTGACAAGGGCAAGCAGATT
The DNA here is from genome assembly GCA_021014915.2 of Artemisia tridentata subsp. tridentata. Classification (NCBI taxonomy): domain Eukaryota; kingdom Viridiplantae; phylum Streptophyta; class Magnoliopsida; order Asterales; family Asteraceae; genus Artemisia; species Artemisia tridentata. Next base: position 6,193,239 of record CP139502.1, read on the forward strand.
GTAACTTATCAGCAAAAGCCAAAGAAGCAGAATCCTCCTCCCAAGAAGGATTATCCCAAAAAGGATGCGGCTGCTTGTCACCACTGTAACACTCCTGGACACTGGAAGCGTGACTGTCCATTGTTGCTTGAGGAGTGTGGCAAAAATAAGAATGCCAAGGCTGGGCAGGGCGCCAGCACTTCAGGTATTTTTATGGTTGAATTATTTTCTTTTCCTCGTAAGCAAAATGCTTGGATATATGATACAGGATGTGGTACTCACATTTGTAATACATCGCAGGGGCTTAGAGGAGCAAAGAAGCTGAACTATGGGGAATGCTACTTGTACGTGGGAAATGGAATACGTGCAGCAGTAGAAGCCATAGGGACTTTTGTGGAACGTTTGTGTTTTTGAGATATTTATGTATTGAATGTGTTTAGCATGCGGAATCTACTACAACACACTTAAAAGAACACAAGGTGGTGAGTTTGAGTAAAAATGAGAATGCAATGAACAAAGAACACAACTTTGGTTAACACAAAACGATTCAATATTATTGATGAAATAATACGGATGATCTAAATATCACCGGGATTACAAAGTAATCTTGAATCTAAGATTGTAAAAGGATTTGTGAATTGAAGTAACTAAGTTACTTGAGAGATAGTTTGTTTTTGGTTATTGGTTGTGGAAGATGCATGCATGAAGTGTGACTTAAGGAAACCTTTTATAAGATAAGGCAACCTTATTACAAGTTGTCAAGTGGAAGAGTATTATACTATACTTTGACTATATTGGCGCCTACAATTAAATACAACTACCCATGTACAACTCTGATAATATTCTTCTGTACATCACAGAAGACTAATCTACTTCTACATAACGTATAACAATGTACAAAGACTAATAATTCAACTAAATATCTATTACAAAATATCTAATCGACTTGACATAAGCTTGGCAGGCTCTTCATCTTCTAGCAGTACCTTCTACCCAGAAGGTACTGGTAGAACATCTTCATACTCTTCAAAATCAACTAGCAGGCTCTTTAACATCTTTGGCAGGCTCTTTGACTTGAACATTTTATTCCCAACAATCCTCCCCTAAACTTGTTATTTCCATTAAAATACACAAGTTTCTGATGAATAAAATACATACCTTGAGGATTTGAGAGAACTCTTCCAAAAATCTTCACTCTCTGTTCTTCCTTTTTCTTTCATATTGCTCAGATATGCTCCTCAGCAAACTCTGAACAATTTCTGAGTTCTCATCATCTTTGTCACACCTTAATCTCTTGGAGATCATAGTTTTAAGCACTTCATAGCTAAGTGGATACTCTTTCTCAGCCAACATAAAGAGTTCTATCCCACTCTGTGTGAAATGGTGATGAATATTGCTATGGCTTAGAAATTCCCAAGTTGTTGAAGGATCATAATAGGGAAATTTCCAATGAACATCTTTGGGATCAGGATCAAACATCCTATTGAATTCTACCCAAAGTTCTTGTTCCTTAGCATCTGTACTAGAAGTTGTGTCTAGCCTAATCTGCACTAGATTCCACAATTCTTCCAAGTCTGCTCTGTCACATGCTCTAACTAAATTTTCAAAATTCTTAAAAATAGCAAACTGTCCTCCAACCCTTGTTATTTTCCATGATTTTCCTAATCTATCATGGTTGATCTCCCAATCAATAATAGGTCGTCTACAGCTAATTGGATCAGCATGAATGATAGTAGGCAAAGTAATCAACATTTTACTTACTTGCTCTGTGTCCAATTTTGCTACTTCCTTCTTCTGAGCATCTTTCTTCTTCATAGAGGGGTATACATCAGATGGAACTTTATAGTAAAGACTCTTGTAGGCTTGTAGATACAGGAAGAAGATTTCATCAGCAGATTTCTTCTTTAGTTGATAGTCAGTCCAATTTGCCTGACCTTTCAAAAACCTTTTCATAAAAATCACCTGATCTTTCTGAGATTGTCCTACCTTAAAACCTCTTTTCTGACTTTCCTTCATCTTTTCAAAAATGTCAGCCAAAGCTGCTTCTTTATACTTCTTGTTGATGAAAGATTCAAGTGCTTCTGTTTTCTCATCAGAATTGAGTTTCTTGTCATTTACTATAATTGCTGCTTGACCTTTCACAATTGGATCATTATTGATAATCCATAGCATCTGTGCATCAAAGGTCTCTTGAGCAATTTGAGTATCAAGAAGAGTCTGAGCAGCATCTTCAGCATCTTTCTGCTCTTTCATTACTGCAAGCATTCTTGAAGCTTCAAGTGCTTTTAGCTCTTCTTCATGAACCCTTTTGGCCTCTTCTTCTCCTAAAGCCATCTGAATTTGCTGTGTTCTTTTCAACTTCTTGGACTTTGGCTCATCTTCAATCATTATGCCTTTGCCCTTATCCTTTGGAGTTGGTGCTTGTGATGAAGCAGAAGATTGCTCATCAGCAATTAAATCCCTCTTTCTCTTGTATACTTTCTCAGCAGACCCTTTGTACCCCATAGCTAATAGCCTTTCTATCCTAGCAGGCTCTTCTTCTGGCCTAGCAGGCTCTTGCCCTGCTCCAACAGGCTCTTCATCAAAAACTTGAGTTCCATCATGGAATTCAAATTGAGCCTCTTCTTCATCCTCAGACCTATCATTCCTCCCCTTTTTGGAAGAGTGATCTATCCTATCAGCATCTGACTGTGAAGAACTAGATAAAACAACCTTTGCAGACTTTTTACCCTTGAGCTTCTTCACTTCACCCTCCAATCTCTTTACCCTCTTTACTAATTTGATGTTGATCTCAGAAAACTTCTTGCTTTGACTTTTAAGAGCTTCTTCTAAGATCTTCACCTTCTCCTTTAGTTCTTGTATTGTCTGAGGTGATTGGGTTTGTGATACATGATGTGATGATGTTGGTGGTGTTGCTGATGGTACTGGAGATGGTATTGGTGATGTTTGATGTGTTGGTGAAATGTAACCATGTGAAGAACTAGATGATGGTGTATCAGCTGATGGTGTTGGTTCTTCTGGATGTTGTGGTAACATTTCATCAAAAAGTGGTATTTCTTCCCCTCTAAAACCAATTCTCATATTTGAAAATACTTTGTGAGAAAGTTTTGGTGTGTCATAAATTGAGTCTGTGGGAAGTAACAAATGTTTTAATTTTCCAATGATGCACCCAATGAATCTTGGATACATCAAAAACTTTGTTTCACTTTTCACATTTTTAAGCAATCCTTCAAAAATATGTTTTGAAAAATTGTATTTTCTGTTTGTGGCTAAGCAAATGAGAGCAGAAGCCATGTTTCCACTAAATTGCTCCCAAAAGGTTTTCTTCTGGCTCAAACAGTGAAGAATTGTGTGAATCAAAAATCTCCATTGTGGAGTAAGATGCTTTTTCAGAAAAGTGAGTTTGTTAGACTCAGCATGATACCCCATTCTTTGTAAATTTTCAAAAATTTCAGTATCTGGTAACTGACTAATACCATCAGAATCATCCAAATGAAGATGTCTTCTTATGGATGACTCAGTAAGAGTCAAGTGTTTACCATCCACTTTGGCCTTAATTCTTTGTTCCCCATTTTCAGAAGTTTTAATTTTAGCAGATTGCCAAAATTGTAAAATTTGGGTTTCATAAATAGTGGGATTGACTAGTAAAGCAAACCTGATATAGGAATTATTTAAAAAGTCCACTACTTGATGAAATGAGGCATTATCCTCTGACTTCTCCAAAAATGCTAACTGATTGTGACGTTGGACAAAGTTTAGAACATCTGTGGAAGCCATAATGAAAATTTTGAATATGATGGTGGGATTTGTTGGTAGTACTGGTAGAAGATGAAAGGTGTATGTGAATTATGATAATGACTGATGAAAGAAGATATGAGAGAATTACTTTTAACCGACAATAAGAAAGATTATAATAAGTAAATGAATAGGCGGTTAAAAAGATCTTTTATATGTGAAATATAATATAATATAATCATCAGTAATTTACATAACTACCCCAACGGCTAATTTTAACTACCAGGCCCAATTGGCTAAAACTTTTTCTGACAGGCTCAACGGCTATATAGCAGTACCTTTTTACACTAGCAGTACCAATTTTTGAACTACCAGTACCTTTGAAAGTTTTATAAAAATCCCTTATAGTTTTGAGCAAACTACCAGCTATCAACGGATTTGAGTTGTCTTTACCAAAAGCCGTTTGCTTAAGGACTAGCTAACTATTTACAATTAAGTATGGTTAGTTAACAACCATATAGTTTTTGGTAAACTATCAACCATCAACGGATTTGATTTGTCTTTACCAAAAGCCGTTTGCTTATGGACTAGCCAACTCTTTAGTTTGTAAAAACTTGGTGAGTGGAATACCAAAAGCCATGATGGCCCTAAAGATGGTGCAATTTCCTTGGACGGAGGAAATTTGAAAAGGCAATGATGCTGTGTATCTTGGATGATTGGTTCAACAAGTGAAATCATCTAATGTCATGCCTTTGAGTTGAAACTTTTCTTAGTTTGATCTAGATAGAACTTTCTCCTTGAGAAATGCTTCATCCCTTCTAGATATGTGATCTAACAATCTCTTTTTCAACTTTTCATCATCTTGTATGCTCTTGTCTTTCCTTTCATAAATTGGTTTTTCTTCCATTCTGGGCTATTAATTCCTCCCCTGAGATTGTTATCTCTCCTGAAATGAATATAACTTTTGTTGCTCCTTTTTGTTTGGAAGAACTCTTGTTTTGTGATCAACCTGAAATGTGTTAGTTGCAAACCAAAAGAACAAAGTGCAAAGCACTTGATCTATAGTATTTTAAACATTCAAGCATCAATGTGAAACAAAACATAGGAATTTTATATCAGCAGGACCAATTATGAATAGACAGTACCTTTTGACTATCTAGCAGTACCATGTTTAAAAGCCAATACCAGTTAATTTTATGAACAAAAACATATGTTTTTCAAAGATTTATCATTCCAATACCTCCTACAAGATATTTGAATCTACCTAAATCAAAAGCTTTGGTGAGAAGGTCTGCATAATTCTTTTCAGAATCAATTTTAACTACTTGAATTAACCTTTTCTCATTGCAATCCCTTATGAAATGGTGTCTGATTTCAATATGTTTTGTTTTTGAGTGTTGAACTGGGTTTTTAATGATACAAATAGTACTGCTATTGTCAATATAAATAATGGTGTTAAGAAAATTGTACCCATAGTCAAGCATTTGATTTTGGATCCAAAGAACTTGCCCACAACAACTTGCACCAGCAACATATTCTGCTTCAGTTGTAGAGTTAGCCACCATTGTTTGTTTCTTGCATTGCCAAGCGATTAGTCTGCAACCAAGAAATTGACATCCACCAGTTGTGGATTTTTTGTCTAGAGTTGCACCAGCATAGTCACTATCCGAATAAGCCACCAATTCAAAAGATGATTCCCTTGGATACCAAAGACCCAACCTAGGTTGACCCTTAAGATATCTAAAGATTCTTTTGACTGCTGTGAGATGAGAGATTTTGGGATGTATTTGAAACCTTGCACATACACATACTGAGAACATGATATCTGGTCTTGATGATGTAAGATACATCAGAGACCCAATCATTGATCTATAATTGTGCAAATCCATATCTTCTCCTTCAGCATCCTTGAGTAGCCCTTTGTCTGGATCCATTGGTGTACTTGCAACCTTAGAATCAGCAAAATTAAATTTCCTTAGGATCTCTGCTACATACTTATCTTGGCTGATAAATATGCCTTCTTTGGATTGTTTCACTTGGAGACCCAAAAAGAAAGTAAGTTCCCCCATGGAACTCATTTCAAACTTACTATGCATAAGTTTTTCAAATTGTACACACAAGTCTTGGTTTGTTGATCCAAAGATTATGTCATCAACATAAATCTGCACTAGCAAGATGTCTTTCTTTGTTCTTTTGATGAACAAAGTTGGATCAATCCTGCCTCTTTGGAATCCACTTTCTAGTAGAAAACAAGCCAATGTTTCATACCATGCCCTAGGAGCTTGGTGTAGGCCATACAAAGCCTTGGTAACCTTGTAAACTTTGTCTGGATACTCTGCATCAATGAAGCCTGGAGGTTGAGATACATATACTGGTTCTTCAATTTCACCATATAAAAATGCACTCTTAACATCCATTTGATAGACAGTGAAGCCTATGAATGAAGCATAGGCCAAGAAAAACCTAATTGCTTCAAGTCTTGCAACTGGAGCAAACACTTCTTCATAATCTACCCCTTCCTCTTGAGTATATCCTTGTGCTACCAATCTAGCCTTGTTTCTGATCACTATACCTCTTTCATCTTTCTTGTTTCTGAATACCCATTTGGTTCCAATTGCCCTATGGCCTCTGGGCAAATCAACCAATATCCAAACCTTCTGAATCTTGAATTGGAGAAGCTCTTCTTGCATAGCTTCCACCCAACTTGCGTCATCTAAAGCTTTGTTTATGTTTTTGGGTTCAGCCTGAGATAGAAAACATGAAAACAGGCATATATTGGAAGTATCATTATTCTTTTCTTCATAAATAGAGGAGAGAAACCCTTCTTCATCTGAAGATAAGACTTGAGATAAACCAACTTGAGATCTTGTTTTAACACCAGAATTTATGCTTCCAATCACATCATCAGTTGAGTGATCTTTGAGAATTCTTAGTGTTTGGTGTTTTTGGAACTTCATAGGTAGATGGAAGATTGCTAATCCCCACCTCTTCTTGGAAAGAATCATCTATTTGAACATTCAATGGCTCAGCAGTATCAATACTTGAACTAGCAGGACCATCTGGTGAACTAGCAGTACCATTGTCATTAGCACCACTTTCTTGATTCTCTTGATTCTGAGTTCCTTGATCATCTTCATTGCCTTCATTTGTTGTGTTTGAAGGTCCTTCTTGACTTGAAGATAGATCCATACTTTTCCAAATTGGCATCCAGATGTAATCTTGATCTTTAGGAGTTTCAACATCATCTTCAAAACCTGCATCATCATTAGCATTTGTACCTGTAACAGGCACATAATTCATAGATTCTGAAAGCCTATCAACATCAAACATCCAATCTGGTCCAATTCCTTTCACATTTGTTAGTTTCTCTTGAAACTCTATGTGAAGATTCTCTTCTACTAGCTTAGTGCAAGTGTTAAACACTCTATAGGCCTTACTCTGCAAGGAATACCCTATCAAATAGCCAACATCTGCTTTTCCATCAAATTTGCCTAAATGATCTTTTGTATTTAGAATAGTGACATGACAACCAAAAGGTCTCATAAAACTTAAAGATGGTTTTCTACCAAAGAAAAGTTCATAAGGTGTCTTTCTATGTGGCTTTGTCACAAGAACCCTGTTTTGTACATAACAAGCAGTACCAACTGCTTCAGCCCAAAATGAAATAGGCAACTTAGAGTCTACTAACATAGTTCTAGCAGCCTCTATAAGTGTTCTATTCTTTCTTTCTGCTACTCCATTTTGCTGAGGTGTTCTAGCTACACTAAACTCTCTTTTTATGCCTTTTTCCTTGCAAAAGTCATCCATAACTCTATTCTTAAACTCTGTCCCATTGTCACACCTGATGACTTTGACCTTCTTATCAGACTGGTTTTCTACCTCAGTGATATATGTTTTAAGTATCTCACTAGTTTCATGTTTAGATCTTAAGAAGAAAACCCATGAAAATCTGCTATAATCATCAGTAACAACCAGACAATATCTTTTACCATTCAAGCTGTACACATTAGTAGGACCAAAGAGATCCATATGAAGCATATGTAAAGCCTGAGAAATAGAGTTTTGGGTCTTGGGCTTACAAGAAGCTCTATGTTGTTTGCCTTTTAGACAGTCAACACAAATTTGGTCGTTTTGGAAAATCTTTTTGGGTAAACCTCTTACCAAATCATATTTTGCAATAGTGTTGATTGTTTTGAAGTTTACATGACCAAGCCTTCTATGCCAACGCATAGATTCATCCAATGAGGCCTTTGCTACCAAACAAGTTAAACCTTCCTTGGGATCAATGTTCTTTAAATTGACACTATACATATTGTTCCTTTTTGGAATTTTAAGAAGGATCTGACTCTCATCAGGCATCTTAAAATCAGAAGAAAGAACCATACATTCATTGTCAGTAAATAGAACATTGTTTTTTTTGTCACACATTTGTGAGACACTAAGAAGATTAAACTAAAGTTCTTTCACAAAATATACATTTTCAAAATCTAGTTTACTGGTTTTGATAGTACCTTTACCAGTGATCTTTCCTTTTATTCCTCCCCCAAAGGTAACATATCCTCCATCAAATGTTTTGAAGTCTGAGAGGAATGACATGTTGCCTGTCATGTGCCTTGAACATCCACTATCAACATATCCTTGATCTTCAATATCAGATGAATGTTCCTGCACATGAATAAACATATTAGTTTCCTTGGGGTACCCAAGCCACGACAGACTTGGGTTTGCCTCTTGCATCAATGAAATCAAACCTTTTCAGGATTGTTGATGCACCTTGTGATTGGATTGGTTTCCAAATCCAACATGCTGAGGACTTAACAGCACTTTCCCTTTTAATCCATTGTGTGGTCATTGGTCTATCAGTACCAATTTTGGCAATACCAATTTTGGCAGTACCATTTGGTCTAGCAGGACCTTTTGGTCTAGCAGGACCTTTGGTTTTTGGTTTCCAAATTTTTGTTTTGACCACAGATTTCTTTTGAATAGGACTATTCACAACTTTTGGTACACATTTTAAAGTGTTTCTTGTACCCTTATCAGTTGGTTTTGTAATAACAGGCTTATGTTGTCTAACAGTATGTTTACCATTTGTGGTGTTAGACTTAACAAAACTTTTTCTGGGGTGAGTAACATTTGTTTTTGTCTTTGATTTACTCCCAGAAACCCATTTATTACAATAAGCATGAAGATGATTAAAGCTACCACAATAATAACAAGCCTTATTGAACATAAAAAAGTCATCACCTAGTTGTTGTGACTTAAGGTTATTCCAATTTCTTTGGCTTCCCCTAGGTTTGTTATTACATTTTTCACAACTCTCAACTGTTTTCAAAACAGCTTTAGTCTTAGCTTTAACTTCTACTTTCTTAGGACTGAATGGTCCTACTTTGATTCCTTTGATAGGAATAGTCTCATCTTCATCATCATCAGATACCCAATCCTCAATAATTTGGACATCTGGTCTCTTATCAGTGAGCACCTTGGAGAGTGAGACATTCTTAGCACTCTCAGAAGGTTCACTTATCTCTACAGGTTTAGCTAATGGTTTGTTAACAAATTCATGTAAACCTGATGCAGCAAGATCACTACCTTGGGGACAAGGAATTCCTCTATAAGGAGGTGGACATTTATTGTATCCTATCCCTGATTTTATTCTCTTATTCATCTGATTCTCAACTATGCTTCTAGTGCATTCAGAAGCAGTTTCCAATTTAGTAACAGTCAGTTGAATATTATCTCTAGCTAATGTCACTTTAGTGCACTCAGTCCTTACCATTTCTATTTCTGAATCTTTCAAAAATATTTGTCTATGAAGAGCATTTTTTGCATCAGTAAAGGTGAGTTCATTTTCTCTATAGTGAATGATTTGTTTTTCTAGTTTGGCCATACCACACTTATAGTTAAATAATGTTTGTTGGGTTTTTCTGTGTTCTAATACTTCTGTATCATAAGATTTTCTTATAATTTCCAATTCTTTAAGAAATTCACAATCATTAGAACATTTGATAATTTGTACCTCGGGGGTGGAGAATGCCATCAAAGCCAATTCATCAGAAGTTGACTCATCTTCACCCATGAAACTCCAATCAAAACCCATGCCATCAATAGCAACCATTGCTTTTGGCTCAGCAACTTCATCAACCTTACTCTTGCTTTCAAAGCTTCCTTTCTTCTCAAAGCTTCCTTTATTCCTGTTGTCAAACCCTCTACCCTTGTCATCCTGCTTCTTAGGTCTTCTACACTCTCTAGAGTAGTGACCCATCATGTGGCAGTTGTAACACTCCACTTTTGACTTATCATAGCCAGCAGGCTCATTTCCATTTATCATTATCTTTTTGCCAGTCCTCATCAACAACTTCTTAGCTCTAATGCTTAAAAGTGAAAGTTGCCACTTTATGTCCATCACTTCAAGATCATCAGGATGAATCTCTTGAAGGTCTTCAAATGTTAATACGGACCCATTGTGTTGAGATGTAAGAAAAGCACACCCAATTGTTTCATCTAAAATGGATTTGGTACTACTAGAAGTACTAGCAGTACCAAAAGTTGTGTTGGCAGTACCTTCTTCTCTGCCACCTTTTTCTTCATTATCAGACTTTGAGATGCTTGGTGATGAAACAAATGCCATATTTCCTGAACTTGACCCAGTAGTCTTCTTTACTTCATGTTCTACAATTTTGAAATTGTTGTAGAGATCATTAAGACTCATCTGGTCAATATCTGGCTTGTTCTTCCAGACAATGACATACATAGACCATTCTGAAGGTAAACTCCTAAGAAACTTAGAGTTTAGGTCTTCTTGAGTTATCATCACTTCATGGATGGCTAACTGACTTGCAAGCTTCTGAAGTCTATTGAACATACTGTCCAAAGACTCATTGGTTGTGGCTGTGAAGTTCTCAAATTGTTGTTTGAGAAGTGTTTTCTGTGTTTTCTTGGTAGCATCATTACCACCAAATCTAGCCACAATTGCTTCAAAAAGGGTTTTGGCATCTTTGTATTTGTTAAAGATCAGAAGCTGATCATTTGGAATAGTCATCAGTAACATACTCCTTGCCTTTAGATCATTTCTCTTCTGAATTCTTTCATCTGCATTTGATGGTTGGTCTTGTATTCGTGTTACAAGAGCATCATTTACTGTTGTAGTGGTGATTTGGGGTTTAAATGAATTGCCTTGTTCAATGATCTCCCAAAGTGCATAATCCTGCACTTGAAAGTATTGTTCTACCCTTAGTCGCCACATTTCAAACTCATTTTGCTTAAGTAATGGAAGTTTAGCTGCAACATTTGTTTGAATATGTTCAACATCCATTGTTCTTTTAAATTAGTAAATATCAAGCCTAGCTCTGATACCACTTGTGGAACGTTTGTGTTTTTGAGATATTTATGTATTGAATGTGTTTAGCATGCGGAATCTACTACAACACACTTAAAAGAACACAAGGTGGTGAGTTTGAGTAAAAATGAGAATGCAATGAACAAAGAACACAACTTTGGTTAACACAAAACGATTCAATATTATTGATGAAATAATACGGATGATCTAAATATCACCGGGATTACAAAGTAATCTTGAATCTAAGATTGTAAAAGGATTTGTGAATTGAAGTAACTAAGTTACTTGAGAGATAGTTTGTTTTTGGTTATTGGTTGTAGAAGATGCATGCATGAAGTGTGACTTAAGGAAACCTTTTATAAGATAAGGCAACCTTATTACAAGTTGTCAAGTGGAAGAGTATTATACTATACTTTGACTATATTGGCGCCTACAATTAAATACAACTACCCATGTACAACTCTGATAATATTCTTCTGTACATCACAGAAGACTAATCTACTTCTACATAACGTATAACAATGTACAAAGACTAATAATTCAACTAAATATCTATTACAAAATATCTAATCGACTTGACATAAGCTTGGCAGGCTCTTCATCTTCTAGCAGTACCTTCTACCCAGAAGGTACTGGTAGAACATCTTCATACTCTTCAAAATCAACTAGCAGGCTCTTTAACATCTTTGGCAGGCTCTTTGACTTGAACATTTTATTCCCAACAACTTTTGAGCTAGTTTTACCTTCTGGTTTAATATTAGTTTTGAACAATTGTCATTACGCACCTTCTATTGTTAGAGGTGTCGTTTCAGTTTCTTTGTTATTGGATTTGGGTTTTAAGCATACGTTTAATGATAATGGAATTTCTGTTTCTCTAAATTCTGTTTTTTACTTTAATGCTATTTCATTAAATGGTGTGTTTGAGATTGACATGGATAACCATGTATCCAATAGAAATAATTCAATGTATAGCATCGGAAATAAGAGAGTCAAGTCTAACTTGGACTCGTCTTATTTATGGCACTGCCGTCTTGCCCACATAGGCAAGAATCGCATGGAAAAGCTGCAACACGATGGACTTTTGAAAAATATCAATGATGATTCGGTTGATAAATGCGAATCTTGCATATCTGGGAAGATGACAAAGAAACCTTTCCATAGCAATATGGAGAAGGCTTCGGATCTACTTGGATTAATACACACGGATGTGTGTGGTCCACTTAGACATGTGTCTAAACGCGGTGCTGTCTACTTCTTGACCTTTACGGATGACTATAGTCGTTATGGTTATTTTATTTACTTAAACATAAACATGAAGTCTTTGAGACATTCAAGGTCTTTAAAAATGAAGTAGAATTACAACTCGGAAAGAAGATTAAGGCACTTCGATCCGATCGTGGTGGTGAGTACTTAAGCCAAGAGTTTAAGGATTATCTGGGTGAGTGTGGCATTGTGCAACAACTCACTTCTCCTTATACGCCACAGCAAAATGGTGTATCTGAAAGGAGAAATCGTACCTTGTTAGATATGGTACGATCCATGTTTAATCTTACAACTCTTCCCTTATCCTTTTGGGATTATGCTCTTGAAACAGTTGTTCACGTGTTGAATAGGATTCCAACTAAGAAGGTTGATAAGACTCCATATGAAGTATGGACTGGAAAAGCTCCCAACTTTTCTTACTTAAAGGTCTGGGGTTGTGAGGCGTTTGTTAAACGTGACTCACCTGACAAACTCCAACAAAGATCTGTTAAATGTATCTTCGTAGGATACCCTAAGGAAACAAAGGGTTACTACTTTTACTTCCCACCTGAAAATAAGGTCATCGTGGCTAGGTACGGTGAATTTCTTGAGGATAATCTAATATCTCAAGAAATCAGTGGGAGAGTATATGATCTTGAAAATGTTCATGAAGATACGTTACCTTCTGAAAGCACTAACACACTTCCTGTGGAACCTGAAAGTTTAGGTCCTCCACCTGAAGTAGAAGTGGTACTCGTCCGTAGATCTTCAAGATCTGCAAAGGCTCCTGACCGTCTATGTTTAAACATAGATGATGAGGAATCTACACTATTGGATCACATTGATGAGCCAACTAGTTATAAGGCTGCCATTAATAGTCCTGAAAAGGACAAATGGCAAGTAGCCATGGATGGGGAAATGCAATCCATGAAAGACAATAAAGTCTGGATTGAAGTAGACCTTCCACCCAATGCTAAGGTAGTTCGGTGTAAGTGGCTCTTCAAGAAAAAGACTGAAATGGATGGCAACGTACACACCTACAAAGCTCGTTTGGTGGCTAAAGGCTTTACCCAAACATATGGTGTTGACTATGAGGAGACATTTTCTCCTGTGGCCGACATTAGAGCTATTAGGATTCTTATAGCCATAGCTGCCTACTATGACTATGAGATTTGGCAAATGGATGTCAAAACCGCTTTTCTGAATGGTCGCCTAGATGAAGATATCTATATGGCGCAACCTGAGGGGTTTGTGAATCCACAATTTCCTGAGCGTGTATGCAAACTTCAAAGATCCATTTATGGATTGAAGCAAGCATCCAGGCAATGGAATAAGAAATTTGATGAGGAAATCAAAAAGTTTGGATTTACTCAAAATTTCGATGAGCCATGTGTATACCACAAAGTTAGTAGGAGTAACACTACTTTTCTTGTCCTATATGTCGATGACATATTAATCATGGGAAGTGATATACCAAGCCTTAATGAAGTTAAGGATTATCTTGGTAATTGCTTTGCCATGAAGGATTTAGGAGAAGCAGCGTATATTCTTGGAATCAAGATCTATAGAGACAGATCTAAACGGTTAATCGGATTAAGCCAAAGTGCTTACATGGATAAAATATTGAAGAGATTCAATATGCAAAATTCCAAGAAGGGATATTTGCCCATGCAAGTGGAACACGGCTTATGCAGCGAAATGTGTGCTTCTACACCTGAAGAGGTGGCATACATGAGGAAAGTTCCGTATGCTTCTGCAGTAGGATCTATCATGTATGCAGTTAGATGCACAAGGCCAGATGTGGCATTCGCTCAAAATTTGACCAGTCGTTATCAGCAGAATCCAGGGAAAGATCACTGGCATGCTGTAAAGAACATTCTTAAGTATTTAAGGAATACTAAAGATATGTTTCTTGTTTTCGGGGGAAATCCAGACGCAGAACTGAATGTTACAGGTTTCTGTGATGCGTCCTTTCAGACTGATAAAGATGATACGAAGTCTCAGACGGGTTATGTTTTTGTCATCAATGGAGGAGCGGTAAACTGGACCAGTAAGAAGCAGAGTATAACGGCCATGTCTGCTACAAAAGCCGAGTACATTGCTACATCGGAGGCGGCAAAAGAAGCTGTTTGGATAAGGAAATTCATTAAGGATCTTGGAGTGATGCCTTCTATTGAATTACCTATAAATGTATATTGCGACAACTCTGCTGCAATTACATTTGCCAATGAACCTGGAGTTATGAAAGGCGCCAGACACTTTAAAAGGAAACTTCACTATGTGCGAGAACAAGTGAATGATGGTGAAATAAATGTACTCAAAGTTCACACAGATGACAATCTGGCTGATCCTTTCACGAAGGCATTACCTAAGGAGACGTTTAATCGTCATGCTCAGGGTATTGGTCTTCGTTTAGCAGATAGTTTCATGTAAATCTGTTGGATTAGTATTTCGATAGGGACGTGTAAACAATTATTATTTTAATGAAATAAAGTGCGGATAACGTTTATTATCATTATTAATATTTGTGTCCTATATTTGCATGTTTAAATCCGTGAATAAATTTATTTATTCTAAATAGTCCATTGTCAATTAATAATATGGGAATATTATTGAACTAAGACAAATGTGAGGATTGGTAGAATGTACTGTAAGGTTAAGACACCAATGTCACATGATATTCAATATTGGAAAAATTGAATATAGGACTTATCCCAACTACATGATTATACTTTATGGATCATAGTCATTAAGTATATCATGAATATTTATCCTCTGACTTGAGATGCCAGATAATTGCCGAGGATGTAGCTCATTTTCTGTGAGATAGTCTAACGCTATCCGTAAAAGGTAGTTATAAGGGCTATTTTCAGAAATGATGCGAAGTTCAAGGGTTATGCTCGCAGTCAATAAGGGATTTGTTCCTTCAACTTTGTGTTGAAGTTTAATACTGCTTGGCCACTCGTGTGATTAACAAGATGTTTGCGTGCCCACGCCCAAAGTCTATCTGGAAGACGTTCAGATGTTTTGGTAATCTTGTTCAATTATGTATAAACGAGAAACTACTGTTAATTGTGGAATGACAAGATCCATATCCAAATTAACGCGGTATTAGTAACAAAAGGATAAGTATGATGATTTAATTCATCACATGGTTTTTCCAGGAAAACCATACTCGGATCGAGCTGGGGGCATTGGGATCTGTTAAGCTAGACTAGCCCATGTCATTACTATATTAATAGTTATCCAAGTGGGAGCTGTTAGAGTTAAATGTTTAACTTTTAATATACGTATGTCCGGTTTCGAACCCGAGACTCGGGATTGCACACAATAACGTGAGAGTTCCAATGGATGAATAAATTAAATATGTTTATGTATTTTATTTATTCATTTCACAAACAAATACTTAACGACAGTTAGTATTTAACGGGGTTAGAGATAACGACCGTTAAAGGACTAAATGTGAAAAGAAGGATCTAGAACCACAAGAGTGGGTTGGATCGGCTGGGAATCCAACTTGGGTTGGGTTGGCCGGTTTTGAGGAGGAGTAGGGAGCAAGTTTGGTGCCCTAGGGTTAGCCTATAAATACAATTCATTGTGTTTAGGGTTTTACTAATCTTGAATCCCTAATCTTGCCAAACTTCTCTTCTTTCTCCTTCTTGCTAGAAGCTAGTCGACATTTTTATTTCCACTAGGAAATTCGGCTCAAGCTAATAGCATTAAAGTGTTTGGTTGTTTGTGATTCTTGAACCTAGCTTATCCCATTGGAACGCTAGATTACGTGTGTACAAGAACGAGTGACTAGTTTATTTTAACTAGTGTTTTTCCCTATACTTGGATCGACATACCCTATATTTAATTAGGGTTCTTGCTTGTTCTTGGTGATTGCAAAAGGTATGTATCTATTTAGTTTTAATTAATTACATGTTCTTGTAGATCTTCCGCTGCGTGCTTTGTGATGTTTTTATATGTTTATAGTTTTATGATTCATATAATTCAACAGTAGTGTCGTCCCACTCCTTTGAAAATATGTCGAGACAAATCGTTTTGGGAAAAAAAAATGGTACGACCAAAAAGGGTCGAGATTGTCGACCCAAATCTTTTGTCTCGACCCCACCTCAATATTTGGGTCGAGATTGTCGACCCAAAGCTTTCCCTTTTTTGTAGTGAGAGTACCAAAATGCCACAACGGCAATAGGTACAAACTGCTGTCCAGCATGGCAGAACTGTTCCAGGCTGTGTTTTGGGTGCTTCTTCCTTAGTTCCTATAGTGATCGAAAAGTTTAAGTCGCTAAGCCCATACACAATAGCGACACACGGATTTGTGTATAGACTTAAACCATTCTTTTTTATGATGAATCGCTTTTCTAAATAGTCTTAACATGTCTCATTGTTTAGCTTTATTGGTATCCATTTTGATTTCTTTGGTTTTATTAACTTTTCCAGTCCATTATTAGCTTGCCTTAATCATTTTTAATTTGGATAACCAAAAAGTTGGATAATATAAATCCACATTCTTTGTCTTAAGACATCAACTTTTGTAGATTATTATAAGAAACAAAGTGAAAACCTTTCTGAATAATGCATCCCAAATCCATGGATCATATACTACACAAGATTTATAATCCAAACTTTTTGGTTCTGGTGCAAATATGACTACTAAACATTCATTTTAAGGCTAAAGCAACTATGATTACCCAATCATTAGAGATACCACTAATAAAATAGTGACAAATTGAATTAACTTGCAGCACCTTTTCTTTTTTTCTTTTTTCGAGTCAATAAAAAGTTAATACGAACGATTAATACATGATCAAAATTTGGTATATCAGATATGTAATTTGGATGACTTTTGATTTGCTAAGCATGTATAATCCATGCTCACCTTAACAATTCGTTTTGTTTTACCCTTTCACCACATTCCCGGCACAAACATATACTGATAACGAGCGGCAGCTTATGTGCATTGAGTGTTGCAAAAAAAGGTCTACAAGGCCGATTAGTCGCCGATTAGGTGCTACAAGGCCACCGACCTTGCCGATTTATGTAACTGGGTCAAACAAATAGGTCAACCGTGGTCAACGGCGATCAACGTCGGTCAATGGTGGTCAAACTTTCCGGAAACCTATAAATCTTGCCGGAAGTACCCAAATCTTACTATAAACTTATTTTGATCACTTATAGTAACTGTTTAAGTCTATTACAAGTTGTTTTTTAGAAAATATCTTGCCGGAAATACCTAAAACTCACCGGAAATACACAAAACTTGCCGGAAATAACTAAAATTTGTCAGAAATGCCAATCCGATTAATCACCGATTAATCCCGCCCAGACTGATTACAAGCTACAAGGTGGTCGACCGCCCGACTACCGATTCGCGAGTTTTGCAACCTTGGCATTCCTCATTCTGAAGTTGGAGAGAATGTCCAACCTAGCTATGAATCGGAAATGTTAAAGGACGGCCTATACATCCTTATTTGATCATATCAGCATATCACATTATATATCATAAACCAGACTATAACAAACATAGCAAATTAGTGGAAATGTCATACATATGACACACACATGATCGATTGTATATTTGATCATGGTGAATCCTATATCCTTTATCATTGAACAATTTTTAATGTGATAGTTGATATCTCACAAAGTTACTTTTCATTTCTTTCTTATGCACTTTAATTTCTAGTTTTATATTGACAACACAAAGGTGCATTTCTAATGGAAGACACACTAAAGCTATTTGTTAATTAGTACATGGTGATTATGGCCAAATTCAACTTTGCTCCTCCTCTATTGCTTAAATCACAATGAACATTGTTTTGATTTATCTGGCTAAAACATAGTCCAACGCAACGCACGAGTAAATCCCACTTGTTTGCTATATCTACCATCATCTATATATATTTCTTTGTAAAAGTTGGGACCATATATGAGACTGGCACACACAAAAGAAAAAGCGAAAATTACTGTGTATATGTCTAGCAGTGCCCAAACTTTTGTCACATTTCAAAATTGGACATTGATCTCGCGTAAAAAAGTTTCCGGAGCTTCACGTGATGACGTGTCATAATATTAGTGGTCGAATAAATAAATAAATAAATAAATAAAAATGGTGATCTCGTGTATAAATATTAACGGGTATACCCGGGATTAGAAAAAAAAAATTAAAAAAAATGTTAAAAATTGATCTCGCGTAAATTTTTTGAAGGGAGTTCCCGAGATTAAAAAAAAAAAAAAAAAAAAAAAAAAAAAAAAAAAAAAAAAAAAAAAAAAAAAAAAAAAAAAAAAAAACTAGTACATTGGTGTAGATAAAGACATAGATGAATGGTGAAGATAAAGACATATACTTGGTCACCTAACATTGGTGTAGCAATTTTTGAAATGAGTTCGTAGCTAGTGCATTGATGCAAATTGAGAGTTGGCAAAAGTCATTGTTTGCAAAAGCCATTCTATTTGAATCTGTGAGTGCATATATAATCCCATGAAATGAGTTAACCTGATCCACATGTGTTCTACGTTTTCATTAATTTTAGTATTTCTTATATGACTAAAATATGACGACTACACGAATTTAGCAAACGTTAAGTGTTGGTCCACGAAATTGAGCAAAACAAGAACAGTTCATTAATATGATTAACAAATGTTACAAGATTACTCAAAACCTATTAGATTACATGATAACATCTTCAACTTCTTAAAGGGGATAATTCCGGTTTTATCATCCCCTTAGGTGAGGGTTTTTCCTCTTGACAAATAATCTCTCACTGATCCAAGCTTTGCTTGTGATTCAGTGAGAGTGATGTTCCTATCAACTAATACACTATGTGTATATTTTTGCTTGTTTAGGAATCCATACTAAATCTATTACAATAGCAAACTATATATACTGGAAAGATAAACAAAGTCAAGATGGGTAGGTGAGATTTGACATCCACTTGCTGTGTGAGTTGTCATCCACTTGGTGTGAGTTGTCATCCACCAAGTGGTCTCTCTTGTACTTTGTCTGACTTCTTTGTTGGAAGTTCCCGCCCATTTATCAGTCTGCTTGTAGAGATAGTATCTTCAGGGTCACTGAGACATTTGTCAATTCTCAGTGATACTGGTGTTGTTTGTAGCTCGTATACTTTACTCACTGACACCGTCTCAGTAAGTAAATGTTTCTTCAACAACGGGCTTTTTACAACACTCACTGATTTCTTTATCAGTGAGTAACCCACTATTTTATCAGTGGGTTTGGCTATTTTATGTTCAAATCTTGTCAGGGAACTTGGGGCAAATTCTTGACCCAACAATCTCCCCCTATTTGAATATACAAATAGCCTTGGATCAAACCTGCTTGTTCAGAGACTTGGGTTTTAGTTCCTGAGGTACAAGGGTTCAGGGACTTGGGTTTAGTTCCTGAGGTTCAGGTTCAGGGGTTCAAGAAACTTGGGTTTAGTTCTTGATATTCAGGTGACTGGGTTCAGGGTTCATGGGTTTTAAGGGATCAGTAACTTGGGTTGTAGTTACTAGGTTCAGGACCTGGATCATTTTTGATACATCAGTGTCACTTCCCTTTTTTTTTTAAGGTTTAGGGATATAGTGTTGGGGTTTATGGGTTCATGTTGTGAGTTCAGTGTTGTGTTGATCTTTACTCAGTTGATCAACACAACTGCCTCTCATCTTCCCACCCTTATCACACCCTAAAGGATCCTTCAAGGTTGTGATCCCTCCCCCTGATTCAAACACTTCCTGCTCCCTGCTCCCTTCTTCACTTTGATGGACACAATATTGTTCAGGTTGTAAGTTCAGTATTGTGTTGCAGTGAGCAAGAGTGACATCAGTTCAGTTTCGTTTGACTCAGTAACCCTTACAGCTTCCTGAGTCAAACACTTCCTGAGTACTCTTCACTCCCTGCTCCCTTCCTGCTACTCTCTCCCCCTCAAAATTTTGCGACACCACGCAACTTTTTGACCTGTGTATTTCAGCCTGATATCATCCCGAAAACATCACATGACTGATAAGTATTACTACTTACACTTTAACCACATCACTCCATTTTTTATTTGGAGTCCAGTTTCAGGGACCTGGTTTGAGGTTCAGAGACTTGTGTTTTAGTCACTGAGGGTTCAGGGTACCTGATGGTGGTTCATGTTCCTGATGGGGTCAGGGGGTACTGATGGGGTTCGGGGGGGGGGGGGTGGGGGGGGGGGGGAAGGGGATGGGGGGGTGGGGTTTAGTTCAGTGAGTGAGGGTTTATGGTAAGTTTCAGGTCTGGGGTTTGGTTTCAAGTGACTTGGATAATACTGCTCCCTGATTCAGCTTCAAACCATCAGTTTTCCCACACAAGTGATAACCTCAGTTACTGAGGTAGTCAGTTGACTGAGGGTTCAGTAACTTTGGATTTAGTTACTGATAGGTTAGGAGGGTCAGTTACTGAAGGGGGTTAAGGGTTCTTGAAGAGTTCAGTAACTTTGGATTTAGTTACTGATGGGTTAGTAGGGATTGTTTTACCCACTGATTCTCAGTTTCAGTGAGTTTTACCACCTCAGCTCTTCTTTAGTCAGTCACCTCTATAACCTTCCCAACTCCCTGAAACTTATCAGGGACTTTGGGGTTTCAGGGTCACACGTTCAGGGACTCGAGTTATCATTCTTCAGTTACCACCTGAACATGCTCAGTCCCTGATGAGAAATTTTCACATTTTACCACCTCCCTGAGAAACCACCTTCCAGCCTGAGAATCTTTCAGTCACCTCACACTTCCTGAGTTCACCACCCATTTCCCGGTCCACCTCCTGAAGCTTATCAGGGACATTCATTAGCCTGATATGTACCAGACCCTGAGTAAGCAATCAACTCCCTGATTTTTCACAACCATCCAACACCCTGATGTTGCAATATCTCAGTCTGAGATTTAGCAACTTACATGACCCTGAATTTTCAGGGTCTCTGTTTCTCTCCTGAACTGAATCACACCCAATTGCCTTCCTGAGCTACCCACTCTTCGCCTGATTTTTTTTTCAGACTCCCTGATAAACTTTTAACTGTCCACTCGTTAACTTCATTTTTCACCTACAATCCCAAATACCTTCATGTCACAACATCACAAATACTTTTTAATTCCAGACCTCAAATCCAAATTCACGACTATGTCAGCCCATAGCTAACCTAATCAACACTTTTAACAATTATATTCCCAAACACCATTCGGTTCAAACCCATTATCCATCTCATCTTCTTTATCACCTTTAATCACAAACAACCGTTACAACAAATCTTTGACCCCCGTCGACTTGTTCTTTAACTGTTGCTTGGTCTTGTGAACATGTAGATTTGTTTGTTTATTTTGGTATGAGGATCTGGTGATTCTTTTGTTGGTTTTTGGTTATGATTCGTGTTGTTTTGGAGAGTTTTTTTTTTTTTTTTTTTTTTTTTTGTCGATCTAGGTTTTGTGATAGGTAGAGGATTATGGAGTATTATTTAGATGGGATCTGTTTTGTGTTGGAACGAAGATGAGAGATTTATTTGGTGGTTTCTTGTGTGTCTGTGAGAGATCCGTGTTTTTGTGTGGGTTTTTGGATCTTCGATCTATATTTTTGAGTGATGAGAGAGATGAAGAGTTATTGGATCTGTTTTCGTATGTGATTTTGTGTTGTGGTGGGGCTTTTGTTTGTTAGATCTAATTTTAGATCTGGGTTTATGTGTTTTTAATCTTATTTGGTTGGATAAGATTTTTTTTTGTGTGGTGTGGGTTTTGTGTATGGATAGGATTTTGGTAGGTGGGGATAATATTTGTGTGGAGGGTGTGTGTCAGGGAGGGTTTTGGGGTGTTGGTGTTTGTCAGTCACCAAAATAAATGTGTTTCTCCTCTTCAAAAATTGCTATATCAGTAGCAGTTTTTGAAGAACACATTTAATTTTTTTTTTTTGAAGATTGTTATAGTAATCATGCATGGATCTGGTTCATAAGAATGAGCCTTAGGCTCTGATACCACTTGTTGGTCCATGAAATTCGAGTAAAACAAGAACAGTTCATTAATATGATTAACAAATGTTACAAGATTACTCAAAACCTATTAGATTACATGATAACATCTTCAACTTCTTAAAGGGGATAATTCCGGTTTTATCATCCCCTTAGGTGAGGGTTTTTCCTCTTGACAAATAATCTCTCACTGATCCAAGCTTTGCTTGTGATTCAGTGAGAGTGATGTTCCTATCAACTAATACACTATGTGTATATTTTTGCTTGTTTAGGAATCCATACTAAATCTATTACAATAGCAAACTATATATACTGGAAAGATAAACAAAGTCAAGATGGGTAGGTGAGATTTGACATCCACTTGCTGTGAGTTGTCATCCACTTGGTGTGAGTTGTCATCCACCAAGTGGTCTCTCTTGTACTTTGTCTGACTTCTTTGTTGGAAGTTCCCGCCCATTTATCAGTCTGCTTGTAGAGATAGTATCTTCAGGGTCACTGAGACATTTGTCAATTCTCAGTGATACTGGTGTTGTTTGTAGCTCGTATACTTTACTCACTGACACCGTCTCAGTAAGTAAATGTTTCTTCAACAACGGGCTTTTTACAACACTCACTGATTTCTTTATCAGTGAGTAACCCACTATTTTATCAGTGGGTTTGGCTATTTTATGTTCAAATCTTGTCAGGGAACTTGGGGCAAATTCTTGACCCAACATTAAGTCATGTTAGAAGATACTTAAACTTTAGTGACCTATTTGGTTAATCCTTTAAACCGGGTCAACCCTGATCAACAAAAGAACTGGCTGTTCAATCCGGTTATCAAACAAGCAAAAACCCGGGTCACATCCGGCCCTGTCTCCAAGCCAGTTCTCAGTTTAACCGGTTGAGCCGGCCGGGTCAACCCGTATTTTAAAAAAAATCTTATTTCTAATTATATATATATTTTTACCCATGTACTCACACACGCACACACATACATACTACTATATTTACTCAGATATATATACATATACACACCTTTGCTAGAGGTTTTATGAAAGAAGCCTCTATGCATCTTTAAAAAAATACATGATTGGCTACATTCTACCTTTCTTATACTCGGTAGTCCATTCTAACAGGATTAGATATTGGTGTCGTTGTGATTATGACATGTTAATGTTGTGACCTAAATTAAGTCACGGATTGTAACACCTTGTACAAACACACTAAAACAATGATATGCATGTTAGCGTATTTTAGTAATTTACGCAATCTTAATTTGAGAGAAAATAAATCATTAAGTCTTTGTTTTATAGTGTGGATAAATATAACTTCGTCCTAGTTGTCGTTCTTCAAATCCACTTTGTATTTTCCAATATAAAAAAGGTAAGAAGTTCTCAAAGAGACTAACGAAACAATGGTGAAGATAAATGGATACGTTATCATGATCTTTTGTGTAAGCTTTCTAGTGTTTCTAGTTTGTTACGAGTGTAAGTTCGCATTCTCTTCTTTGCTCTTGCATATAAAATTTGTGAATAAATTTCATATATAAGCTTGTCTTTTTCTTTTCTGGATTTGTAGGGCTTGTATTTTTTTTTTTAATCTCGGGAACTCCCTTCAAAAAATTTATGTGAGATTAATTTTTAACTTTTTTTTTCCTAATCCCGGGTATACCCGTTAATATTTATACGCGAGATCCCTTTTTTTTTCTTTTTTTTTTATTCGACCACTAATATTATGACACGTCATCACGTGAAGCCCCGGAAACTTTTTTACGCGAGATCAATGTCCAATTTTGAAATGTGACAAAAGTTTGGGCACTGCTAGACATATACACTCGTATATGTCTAGCACAATAATTTTCGCAAAGAAAAAAGGACATTTTAAATTACTTTATGTTTTTATGCCTAGTCACATTTTATGAGGGGGCTGGCAACCCATCACCAACACTATATCCCATATCACACTCTCAACCAATCCCCTTATGCCACCTCATTCCGTTACTTTTCATACCACACTCCCAAATTTTGTTGGCATCCCATACCTCACTATAATTTATAAAAAATAAAAAATAACTGGTAAAGCTAATTTCTTTCTCCATCTCGTGCGTGATCTCAACCCGTGAATCCCATACCGTGCCCCATACCGTGTTGGTGGCGGCGATGTTCCCGCACGATATGGGTTCCATACCGTGTGCATCTAGTGTACGTTGCCAACGCCCTGAGTCACTTAATTTTGCATACTCTTATTTTGGTGCTTATCAAGGGACAAATCCCCACCATCCATCTAGTTTGATCTAATGGTGGTGATAAACCTAAGATTTAATATGGAAACCTAAGTCCATGTCTTTTTTTTCCTTTTTCTTTGTCTTTTTGTCTTTCTTATTTATTCACATTTTTTTTTACCTTTTTTGTTTTTTTTAATTCACGTTTTTTTTCTTCGCTTTCATACGTTTTCGCCTGTTTTCATACGCATTCGTCCGTTTTCCTACGTTTTCGTCCGTTTTCATACTTTTTCGTCCATTTTCTTACGTTTTCGTTCGTTTTCATACGTTTTCATCTGTTTTCTTTCGTTTTCGTCCATTTTTCATACGTTTTTGCCCATTTTCAACTATTTTCATACATTTTCGTCCATTTTCTTACGTTTTCGTTCATTTTCATACGTTTTCGTCCGTTTTCATACGCGTTTTTACGCTTTCATATGTTTTCGTCCATTTTCATACATATTCGTCTGTTTTCTAACGTTTTCGTCCGTTTTCTTACGTTTTCGTCCGTTTCCTTACGTTTTCGTCCGTTTTCTTACATTTTCGCCCATTTTCGTCTGTTTTCATACGTTTTCGTCCGTTTTCATTTGTTTTCAAACGTTTTCATCCGTTTTCTTTCATTTACCTCCATTTTCCATACGTTTTCGTCTGTTTTCATACGTGTTTTTACGCTTTCAAATGTTTTAGTCCGTTTTCGTCTGTTTTCATTCATTTTCGTCTGTTTTTAAATGTTTTTGGCCGTTTTGAGACGTTTTCATACGTTTCTGAATACCACAAGTGATATTCTGCGATATTCAAAATTTGTGATATTCAGAATAACACAAGTGGTATTCCAAATATCACAATTGATATTCTGTGATATTTGTTGATATAAATAATGCCTAAAAACGTTATTAATATTTTTCGATACCTCTACGTTTTGATAATCACAAAATGTAAAATCATTAAACGAAATATTATGACGTAAACAAGTATTTAGTTGTAAATATCTATTTTAACAACTTAATCACTTAAGGTATGAATAAACAAATGCCTAATGCGTCATATGATCAAATGAACTTTTTCTTAATCACTAGATTTTTTATAAAATGACACAAACATTTTATATCTTTTACAAAATCATTTTTGGAAATTAAAGGAAAATGTTTAATCCATAATAAATTTATAAATTCAAATTTTCAACCAAAAATGGCAAAAATATTCCAGAAAAATCTTCCCCACAAAAAGACAAAGCTGGGCAACGGATATAAGGGGCGGCCCCCTTAATTAAGTAGGCGGCCCGGCACCCTAATTAAGGGGACCGGCCACGCTCCTCCAGTCCCCAGCTTTGCCTATAAATACTGGTTCATTCCTGGACTTTTTCCTCACCTTTTGCACTAAAAACTTTCTGATTTAGATCTCATTTCATATCTTTAAAACCCTTTGATCATATAATTAATAAGCTTTTGTTTCAAGTGATCCAAAGCTTCAACCTCTCAAGTGCAAGAGAAGAATACTTCTATCCTTCAAGACAAGAAGTATTACAACTTGGTGTATCTCTTCCATCCAAGTTTTTGGTGTATCAAAATTGTAAATCATTCATTCATTTGTATAAGTTGTGTATATTTGTTAGATAGGTGTGAGCATAATTGTTTAGGCTAGATTAGTGTGTAAGTAGTGAAGTTGTGAAGAAGTTAAGGTGTGTAAGTAGTGAAGGTGTGAAGAAGTAGAAGAGTATATAAGTAGCGCTAGGTCGTGAAGTAGTTGTGAAGCCATTGTGAAGTAGTTGTGAAGCCGTTGTGAAAAAGTTGTGAAGCCGTAGTGAAGAAGTTGTGAAGAAGTCGTGAAGAAGTTGTGATTGAAGTTGTGAGATTGGTTCTAGCTACGATTAGAACTCGACATTTAGCTTTCTGTCGTAAAATTGGCGTAAGCGAAAGTTGTGTAAGGTTTTCTCCGCCATAAGGGAGCTTGTTGACATAGTGAAGAAAACTCTCGAGTTAGGTGCTCGAGGAGTGGAGTAGGGCAAGGAAGGTGTCCTTGTAGCCGAACCACTATAAATCCTTTGTCTCGCGGTTCGATCTTTCCATCTCTATCTTTCATTTCATTTCATTACTTTACTTGCATTGTTAATTTAGATTTACTTATATTTGTTCATATTGTTCAAGAGTTGAGTTCACATAAATTTGAATCTAAGTTTTTAAAAGTAAACAAAGTTTTTATAATAAATTAAAAAGACATAAAACTATTCAACCCCCCCCCCCTTCTAGTTTTCCACAATTGGTATCAAGAGCCACGTCAAACAAGATTTTTAAAATAAATTGTATTTTAAAACTTGAAACGATCTATGGAATCCGAAAAATATTTAGAAGGGCAATATATGCAAAGACCACCGCTATTTGAAAGTGATGGTTTTCTTTATTGGAAAAATAGATTCGAAACTTATGTGAAATCAAAAGATCTTGATCTTTGGCATGTTATTACCTATGGTGATTTTCCCCCTATTCAAAATAATCCTTTAACTAAAATAGATGAAATTGTACCTTTTGAAAAACAAAATGATAATTTGAAAAAGAAACTAGCAAAAAATAACGAGGCTAAAATGGTAATTTATAATGCGTTACCACGCAAAGAATATGAAAGAATCTTTATGTGTAAAACCGCAAAAGAAATTTGGAACTCTTTGCTAATCACTCACCAAGGTAATAGTCAAGTCAAAGATAATAAAATAGATCTTCTTGTTCAACAATATGAACAATTTACGATTCCGGAAGAGGAATCAATAGATAATGCTCTTGCTAGGTTTAACATTATCATCACAAGTTTAAAAGCACTTGATGAGAATTTTTCTAGTAAGAATTTTGTTAGGAAATTTCTTAGGGCTCTTCATCCAAAATGGCGAGCTAAAGTTACGGCGATTGAAGAATCAAAGAATTTGTCAACTCTACAACTTGACGAATTGATCGGCAACTTGAAGGTCTACGAAGCAATAATAAAGAAAGACTCCGAGATGGTCAAAGGTAAAAGAGAGCAAAGCAAGTCAATTGCATTGAAAGCTAGGAAGGAATCTAGTGACGAGGATAGCTCAACCTCCGAAAGCAATGACGAAGAATATGCTATGGCCGTAAGAGACTTCAAGAAATTCTTTAAAAGACGAGGAAGATTCGTTAGACAACCACATGATGAAAGAAAGGCATTCCAAAGATACAAAGAGGACAAAAGCGAAAGGAAGTGTTATAAATGTGGCGACCCAAATCACCTCATCGGAAAATGTCCAATGATGTCAAGGGATCAAAATCAAAAGGCGTTCGTTGGAGGAGCATGGAGTGATAGCGATGAAGATGAGAAAGAAATAACAAAGGACGAAAAATGTCTTATAGCAAAGGCATCCAATGAGGTACTTTCCGAAACCGAATACTTTAGTGATGAAAATCAATCATTAGATGAAAAAGACCTAGATAATGAATATAATAGGTTATGCAAATTAGGTCAAAAGGTTATAGCTAAAAATAAGTCACTAAAACATATTAATAATCGATTAAAAAATGAAGTACTCGAATTAAAAATTAAACTAAAACATTTGAAAAAAGGAAAAGAAGTTTTTATAGAATGCAAAACATGCTTAGAAGTCAAAAATGAAAATGAAAAACTTAAAGATGAAATTTTCAAACTTGACAAGTTTAAAAATAGTAGTAACTCACTTAAGAAAATAATAAGTGTTCAAAGATCATCCGAAGATAAAACCGGTCTAGGAATCAATTCAATCGATATTTCAAATAGGGAAAATAAAAATGTAAAGTTTGAATGTGAGTCTAGTAAACAAAAACTGTTAGATTCAAAACCTAAGTATATACTTATAAAAGATAGAAAAATACCCATTGCTAGTGATGAGGAAGTAAAAAGCTTTTATAAACCATCGTTAAAAACCAAAACCGGATTTTCTAAACCAAAATTAAGATCCAAAACTCCACCTCCAAATAGACCAAATAATCCTCATCCTCGGCCTAAAACCCCTCAACCTAGAATAAATCAAGGTAGACAAAACTTTCCTAATAATAGTCACCCAATGTGGAATTATTTACATCAACCAAGTTTTAATCCTTGGGTAATACTTCCACCATACATGCAAATGTAAACCATGTTTGGTTCAAACAATTTTGGACAAATGAGACAATGGGGACCAAGTGGCTAAATCCTCCATCATTGAATAATTCAGAAACTCATCTATGATTGGCTTCTATAAGTCAATATAACACCTTGAAGTATTTGAAGAAAATCTACTGAAGACTAAAAGGTACGCTTTTTTTTTAAGCTCATTGTTATAATATATGCTTAGATTAATGACTAGTTATTTCATGCCTATTTAGCTCATAATGCCTAGTTATATATATACACATAATAGCTTATATGAATCTACTTATAACCTAGAATCACTTGTTCTTTTCCCTTTGGCCCTCTTAAGCTATAACGTTTAAAATGGAAATCTTCTATGTCCACTATTAGAAAACTCATGGTGATGAAGTGAAATGAGTTAAGTGGATTAATCATTAACATAGAAGTAAGATTAGATTTCTCGCGTTAGAAAACTATGGATGAAACAAGCTCTCGTAGACTATGGCATCAAGTTAGATAAGTGTGCGACAACAAAGGAGCTATAGATGTTAGGTTATACCCCATTCAACACTCTCGCATCAAACATATAGAATTTCGTCATCGCTTCCTTATGACCATAGGATATGTGGAAAAGGGTAGCATGTGACAATAGCCTTAACCAATTCCCTTGAGCATGAGATCTTTAACAACCATTTTTTAAAATCTAGGATTAATGGTATTTGTTGTCAAAAATCTAGTATCTTTAAAAATATACAGAAACCTCACATTTTGGAAAAATGATTTTTTAGATGACTATTTCACTTTTCTATTAACATGTTTTACTATCTCATTTTTCTTCTTAATCTATGTCCATAATTCTGTTTCGATCAAAGTCAAAGATTGGGAATTTTTTTTCTTACCCATTCTTCATAAACACATTTTGAAATAAAACCCAATCTATTTTATTCAAATAACTTTCACATCTACATAAAAACCCACTTTCAAACATTGTTGAATAATGCTAAAAACATTTCTTTAAATCATGCATGGTGATCTCATATTTGTCATCTATATTTATGTACATGACATTTATAAGTGAACTATGTCAAATCAAGCGGACCATGGTTTGTCTATTAAGATTTTGTTTGTAGCAAGTCTAGAAGTCCATGCTATCTTAAGTTCCCATTTATTGCACATAGGCACACATTAGGATCCATCAAATAGTTCATTAATCTTCCCACTTACATATAATTAAGAAAATACTTGGTGTAGTTTATTATTTCCTAGTCCATATATATTACTTGCTTGATGAGTATGTTTACATGCTAGATGAAATTACTTGTTTGCTTAATCTCTTTAATTAACATGTTTTGCATAAATATCTATTACATGCTTAACTGCCTCAAAGAGTTGGACTTGCTTGAAACTAAACCCAAAAACACAACCCTTTCTACAATTTTCGGCCAAAAATCCATTTCCAGTAACCTGGAGACCTCATGATGGGCGGCCCCCTTAAATTATAAGCCGGCCCCCTTAATATTTAAGAGGACCGGCCCCTATTTAAGGGGACCGGCCATCTGATGGTCGGGGTTTACAGAAACTTTTCTGCTTTTTATCCCATTTCATCCTACACTTCCCAAAATTCACAAACATATCTTATTCCAATCCATCCAACAAATTTTATCCATTCCTTTAGCCCATTTCATCCTACACATCCCAAAATTCACAAACATATCTTATTCCAATCCATCCAACAAATTTTATCCATTCCTTAATCCCATCAATCCTACAATTAAACACTCCCATTCCTCATAATCTTCTATCATCTCATCATGCCATCTCCCATCAAACCAAAACCAAAATCCTCAAGGTTAGCAAGGATGACCGAAAAACCCGTTTGGAGAAGAAAACCAAACCCCCGAAACAAGTCCATCTCAACAAATGATGTGGCTAAACAACCAACACCTCCACCCACATTTGTTCCCAATTATACTCCCAATCCTCAAGCTCATTCCAACGAATCCTTTCACAAACCTCATCATAATAACCAACCATCCATTTTTGCTCACAAAAATACATCATCATCTCACCCAAATAATTCTTATGAAGAACATGCTCAATCTCGAAACAACAATCCTAATTTCATCACCAACACCTCACATCATGTTTCACCTACCAATGCACCATCCAAAACACCCTCCACTCATGAAATATCCTTTTCTTCTGTGCCTTCATCTTCATCCATTAATGATTACCCAAACTCAAAAATGTCTCCATCACCAAAAGTATCACCACCACTTCCTACCAACTCACATGCTTCTTCTATGTTGCATATCCAAACATCCATCCCAAATAACACTTGAAGTTCATTGAAGAACTTAAAGAAGCCCATGAGCTTTGTGCTCTTCTTGCCTTACACCTTGCTCAACGCAAGATTGGATCAACTCCCTTCTAGCCCTCCTTCATCACAAAATAACCTCAACCTCCACCTTCGTTCCAAACTACACATCTCAACCTCAAACTAATCTCAATGAAACCCTTCAAAACCCTCATCATATTGGTCAAACATCCAAGTTTACTTCCAACTACACACTCAAATTTCATCCACTTCCACCAAATGATCAAATCCACATTCTCACGGAAAAGGAAAGGTTCCGTGAAGATATAAACCAAATCCATGACCTTTGTGATCTCCTTGCTATACACCTCGCACAACACAACAAGGGCCAACCTCGATCCTCCATCCTCACTCTACTCAAATTGCTTACCTCACCCCCACAACCTGAATCAAGTTGATAATCATGTCAACTATTGTCCTTATTGTATCCTTCTCCAAAAACAAATCAATGCCTTAAATGAACATTTCACTTGGATTAAGTATCTTATCACTAGATCTCATCCAGCACCTCCACTCCAAACTCTAGCACAACACCTCCACTAGCACAACACTCTAACCCTCAATCAACCTACTCCGCTCCAAACTCTCTACCTCCAAACTCTCCACCTCCAAAAATATACCTCTATTAATCCAACATTCTTACCCTCACTCAACCAATTCCATCCCAAACACTCTACCATCAACCATCTAAGCATACTATATGCTTATGTTTCTTATTTTCCAAGCTTTCGTGTCGCAAGCAAGTCCGAAAGCTCTCTTTGGCAATTTAGGACCTTTTTCTTGTTATATGTTTCAAGCATACTAAATGTCGTTGCAAAGATTATGTGTTTCACATAATCACTTTAAATTAATGAATGTCTTACTATGTGTTCTTAATATTTGTTTACCATGATTGTTGTTTGCCATGATTGTTGTTTTTATATTTCATATTTTGCTATGTATGCTTGTACTTCTAATATTTTTCTTGCAAGATTTTCATAGCTCGACTCCTTGGTGCCCTCAAAAGAGACGAGGGGGAGCACACATCAAGGGGAGCTCTATTCCCGTCAAACTTCATTCTTGAAACTTGTCGGCATAACCTTTTTGATTCTACAAAAAGGGGGAGAAGTAGAGATAAACTCACTAAATACTTGTCTAAAAATTAATTTTTTTATTTAATGAGTTTAGATTTTGTAATCATCAAAAAGGGGGAGATTGTTGATATAAATAATGCCTAAAAATGTTATTAATATTTTTCGATACCTCTACGTTTTGATAATCACAAAATGTAAAATCATTAAACGAAAGATTATGACGTAAACAAGTATTTAGTTGTAAATATCTATTTTAACAACTTAATCACTTAAGGTATGAATAAACAAATGCCTAATGCATTATATGATCAAAGGAACTTTTCTTAATCACTAGATTTTTTATAAAATGACACAAACATTTTATCTTTACAAAATCATTTTGGAAATTAAAGGAAAATGTTTAATCCATAATAAATTTATGAATTCAAATTTTCAACCAAAAATGGCAAAAATGTTCCAGAAAAACCTTTCCCACAAAAAGACAAAGCTGTGCAACGGATATAAGGGGCGGCCCCCTTAATTAAGAAGGCGGCCCGGCACCCTAATTAAGGGGACCGGCCACGCTCCTCCAGTCCCCAGCTTTGCCTATAAATATTGGTTCATTCCTGGCATTTTTCCTCACCTTTTGCACTAAAAACATTCTGATTTAGATCTCATTTCATATCTTCAAAAACCCTTTGATCATATAATTATAAGCTTTTGTTTCAAGTGATCCAAAGCTTCAACCTCTCAAGTGCAAGAGAAGAATACTTCTATCCTTCAAGACAAGAAGTATTACAACTTGGTGTATCTCTTCCATCCAAGTTGTTGGTGTATCAAAATTGTAAATCATTCATTCATTTGTATAAGTTGTATATATTTGTTAGATGTGTAAGTAGTGAAGGTGTGAAGAAGTAGAAGAGTATATAAGTAGCGCTAGGTCGTGAAGTAGTTGTGAAGCCATTGTGAAGTAGTTGTGAAGCCGTTGTGAAAAAGTTGTGAAGCCGTAGTGAAGAAGTTGTGAAGAAGTCATGAAGAAGTCGTGAAGAAGTTGTGATTGAAGTTGTGAGATTGGTTCTAGCTACGATTAGAACTCGACATTTAGCTTTGTGTCGTAAATTTGGTGTAAGCGAAAGTTGTGTAAGGTTTTCTCCGCTATAAGGGAGCTTGTTGACATAGTGAAGAAAACTCTCAAGTTAGGTGCTCGAGGAGTGGAGTAGGGCAAGGAAGGTGTCCTTGTAGCCGAACCACTATAAATCCTTTGTCTCGTGGTTCGATCTATCCATCTCTATCTTTCATTTCATTTCATTACTTTACTTGCATTGTTAATTTAGATTTACTTATATTTGTTCATATTGTTCAAGAGTTGAGTTCACATAAATTTGAATCTAAGTTTTCAAAAGTAAACAAAGTTTTTATAATAAATTAAAAAGACGTAAAACTATTCAACCTCCCCTTCTAGTTTTCCACAATATTCTGAATATCACAAGTGATTTTCTGAATATCACAAGTGATTTTCAACTAATGTTTTTTAACATGAAAATCACAAGTGATATTCAGAATATCGCAAATGATATTCAGAAAATCACAAGTGATAGATATTCAGAAAATCACAAGTGATATTCTGAATATCATTGAATATCACTTGTGATATTCAGAAACGTAAGAAAACGGACAAAAATGTAATAAAATGGACGAATACGTATGAAAACGGACGAAAACGTAAGAAAATCACAAATGATATTCTGAAT
Organism: Artemisia tridentata subsp. tridentata; assembly: GCA_021014915.2. Lineage (NCBI taxonomy): Eukaryota > Viridiplantae > Streptophyta > Magnoliopsida > Asterales > Asteraceae > Artemisia > Artemisia tridentata. The sequence continues at coordinate 6,227,013 of CP139502.1, forward strand.
ATCACAAGTGATATTCTGAATATCATAAGTAATATTCAGAAAATCACAAGTTGTGGAAAACTAGAATGGGGGGGGTTGAATAGTTTTACGTCTTTTAAATTTTATTGTGAAAACTTTTGTTTATTTTTAAAAACTTCGATTCGATCTTATGTGACTTCAACTCTTAAACAATATGAACAAATATAGACAAATGTAAATAAGTAATGCAAGTAAAGTAAATGAAATGAAATGAAAGATAGAGATGGAAAGATCAAACCACAACACAAGGATTTATAGTGGTTCGGCTACAAGGACACCTTCCTTGCCCTACTCCACTCCCTGAGTCACCTACTCGAGAGTTCTCTTCACTATGTCAACAAACTCCCTTATGGCGGAGAAAACCTTACACAACTTTAGCTTACACCGGCTTAACGACACAAAGCTAGATGTCGGGTTCTAATCGTAGCTAGAACCAATCTGACAACTTCTACACAACTTCTTCATGACTTATTCACAACTTCTTCACGACGGCTTCACGACTTCTTCACTACGGATTCACACCTTCTACACGACGGCTTCACAACTTCTAGACTACGACTTCACAACTTCTACACTACTTCTTTACAACACAACTACTTACTTACACTTTGATCTACTAATTACAACTACACAAACACCTTATCAAATACTTTACACAATTATACAAATATATGAATTGAGCTACAATACTTCTTCTCTAGATGTTGAAGAAGTATTCTTCTTTTGCACTTGGATGATGAAAGCTTGGATCACTTGGAAACCAATGCTTAAGAGAATATGATCAAAGGATTTTAGAAAGGATTTACAAGGATTAGAGAAGATTTAGAACATAAGGTTTGGGGTGCAAAAGGTGAGGAAAAAGTCCAGAGATGAACCAGTATTTATAGGCAAATCTGAGGACCTAGAGGAGCGGGGTGGTCCCCTTAAATAGGTGGGCGGTCCCCTTAAAATTAAGGGGGCCGCCTAGTAAATTAAGGGGGCCGCCCAAATCCGAACGTTGCTCAGATTTGTCTTTTTGTGGGGAAGGTTTTTCTGGAACATTTTTACCATTTTTGGTTGAAAATTTGAATTCATAAATTTATAAAGGATTAAACATTTTTATTTAATACCAAAAATGATTTTCTAAAAGATATAAAATGTTTGGGTCATTTTATAAAAAATCTAGTGATTAAGAAAATGTTCCTTTGATCATATAATGCATTAAGCATTTGTTTATTCATACCTTACGTGATTGAGTTGTTAAAATAGATATTAACAACTAAATACTTGTTTACGTCATAATTTTCCGTTTAATGATTTTACATTTTGTGATTATCAAAACGTAGAGATATCGAAAAAATATTAATAACGTGTTTAGGCATTATTTATATGAACAATCTCCCCCTTTTTGATGATTACAAAATCTAAACTCATTAAATTGAAAAATTAATTTTTAGACAAGTATTTAGTGAGTTTATATCTACTTCTCCCCCTTTTTGTAGAATCAAAAAGGTTATGCCGACAAGTTTTAGATATGAAATTTGTCGGGACGAAAACTCCCCCTTGATGTGTGCTCCCCCTTGTTTGAGAGCATAATGGAAACGAGATATGAAATACTTGCAAGAAAAATATTAGAAGCACAAGCATATATATAGCAAAAATAAGCAAGCATATAAAAGAAAGACATTCATTAATTAAAGATGTTGTGTATAAATACACAACCAAGTAGAGTACATCATAGGTGAAACATACAACATGCAACAAATAATACAATTAATGATACTACATAATCATCCCAAGAGTACATGTTCCTCATAGAGCTTGCAACCAAAGAGAGTGGAAAACATTATTGGTGTTGAAACATTTTATCTAGTTTGAAGAGAATGGAGGAGGTGGTGGTGAAATAGGTGAAGATGGTGGAGGTGGTGGTGGAGGTGGGTTGGTTAACATGTGCTCAATGCATGAGAACATATATTGCATTTCCTCCCGAAGACCAAAGATGATGGTTCGGTTATGAATGCAACAAAGGCAAGTATCTCCATGAGCTTCAAGGAGACTCCAAGGTATAGGATTAACAAAGAGAGGTGGTGGAATTGGTGAGGATGAAAAGTGAGCATCAAGAGGTGTGATTGGTGAGAGGGAGATGGCAAGCTCGGTGGATGGAGGTTCTTGAGTTAGATGTGGTGGTGATGTTGTTGGTGGTGGTGTTATTTGTGGTGAGGAGAGGTGTTTGTTGATGTAGTCATTGATGGATGAGGTTGAAGGTATGGAAGAAGAGGAGGTACCATAGGTGGAAGGTGTTTTGGATGGTGCATTAGGTGCACTTGGAGATGAGCATTTAGGTGGTGGTGATGGAGTGGTGTTGTCTTCTTTAGTAAGATCAATGAAAAGTTGTTTGGGTGGTATGATGACCAATTTTTGTTTCTTAGAGGTCTTGGAGATGGAGGATTTTGGTGATAGCATGGTGTTGTAGGTTGATGTTTGAAGGAGATGAGGATTGATGAAATGAGGGTTTATCATTTGGAGGGAATTTATAATATGAAAGTATGGTTGGTTTGGGTAAGGTTTTGAGGTTTAGTATTAATATTCCAAACTTAGTTGGGTTATTAAGAGAAAGGGTAGCTGAGACTAGAGAAAAGGGGTCACAAGATGCAAAAGAAAACAGTGAAATTCATTGTCCAGATGGCCGATCCCCTTAATTGTAGGCCGGCCCCCTTAAAATTAAGGGGACCGCCTAGCAAAATTAAGGGGGCCGCCCATCTGGTGTTTTCCCAGGCGACCAAAATTGAAAAATTTCCAGAAAAGGGTCAATTTTTGGGGTGTGTTTGCAGCAAGCTCTATTTGAACCATGTACACTAGGAATGATCCAATAGTAACAATAATATATCAAGTAATAATGTACATATATAAACTAGCAAAATCATGTTATAAGCATATCATAGGCATATTATATTAAAGAAACAAAGTTCTAACATGATAGTATTTAGACATCTAGCACAATGCAAGATATAACAAAATAAATGTCAAAATAATAACACTACACATAATTGTCTAATAACATATCATCAATGTTCAATTAAACCCACACCAAATAAATCTATTTCTTCTTTCCAAGAATCTTCCTGAAGGCCTTTCCTATTGACTTGAATCCACCTCGAACCTCTTGATGCATTTGTTGAGTGGTGTTTAGCAATGAGGTTTGTCTTTCGAAGAGGAGTTGATCGTTTTGTCAGGAAGGAGAAGGAACTTGATAGTCGGTGTAATCAAGTTCCGGAAGATTATTAACGAATGTTATGGGTGATGGGGTACTAACACGTGATGTGTCCTCCTCCTCATCATCATCATCTCCTCGATGAGATGTAGAACCACGAGGTGGGAGTGAGAAAGAGCTACGAGATTTACCCTTGTCACTTCGGGATTGACGAGGTTGGACACGAACAAGAGGACGCAAGACCGGTTGAACGAACTCATAAATATCACTCTCAAGATGAGGGTAATGTTCCATGACATGATAATAAATTCGAGTAAGGAACATACCATAAGGAAGATTGGCATTGGGAGTGTTTTTAGCAGATATGATTCGATGAACAAAGAGATAAGCCAAATTGTATTGTTCTTCCGCAACAACACAACACAACATGTGAGCAATGCTCGCCGTGAGATGATCACGGTGACCACCAGTACCGAACGCATTCTTGCGAATGAGTTCTTCCCAACGCTTCATGTCGGGGCTTAACTCTTTGAGGAGGATTTGGTTTGCATGGATGTCGACATTTTTCGACTTAATCTTTCTGCTAGTCGTACTACGTTCTAGCTCAAGAAGTCGACGAATGTCATCGTGAGTTGGGATCTCAGTATAGTATGGACCCTCGTGAGGTCGATGTTGTTGATGCGTGGTTTTGCGACCTTACAACAGGTTTTACCTCTCGAGGGATCTCAAGAGGCTTACAACCCCACCAGGCAGTGTACCTGACCGATGTAGTATAGTGTAGTGGTAAGTACGGGGGATTGATCGTTCTCCAAAGGGAATAGTATCGTTAGGATTGAAAAACTACTCTAATAGGTCTAAGGGTGAGAGAAGATTCTTTTTTGTATTTTTTATATTTTATGAAAGCAAGTAAAATCTCGGGTTTGAAGGAGTGGGCGGAATTAGTTGCTAGTCAACTAACCCAAATAACTACGAATGCAAATAAATTAAAATAACAGAAAATGAAAAGGTCGTGAAACTTATGTGGAGAGAAATGTGTTTACTTAGATTTCCTTACTCCCTAACTATCTTTTACCGTTGATTAGTGTGTATTAATTGCGTGGATGACGGGTGTATTCCTTAATACCAATCGTGGGGTGGCGTACGTACTTCCCCAACTCTACAAGCTCCTACTTCACTTCTATGTTGAGCCGGCTAGGAAGCTCCTAACATGGGATCACTAGAATTCGCTCATGCATTAAATACAACCATAAAAACCTAGTACGCATTGGTTCATGTTTCTTAAGACGTTCAAGCAAGTTACCGTAAAGGAAGTTAGCCAGTTTTCTTAAGCCTAACATCGATAAACAATCATCCAATACAACTAATAACACACTAATAACCAATAATCAATAGTTAGGTTTCATTAGATCTAAGCATACACAAGATAAATCTAGCCTAGCATGTTAATCAAAAGACAAGAACAAGATATAATCAAACAACACATAGACATATTGATTGATTAAATGAACACTTATCTTTAATTAAACATGGGAGATCCAAGGGTATGAAAACCCTTAAAAATGGCAGAAATTCGTCTTAGGGTTTCTCCTCACAAAGTTGCACACCAATGACAAAAAATTGCAAAACTATATATAGAGTTTAAGGGCTGACGGCGTCACGTTGTAGATCTTGACGCCGTCACCTCGCCGTGTCTAGGGTTCCCGGATGGCCTTCCTGACGCCGTCCCTCTTTAGTGCTCCAAAATCCGCTCTGTCTTATCAAGGCTTGATGCCGTCAGAAATGGGCTTGACGCCGTCCCTCTTTAACTTAAACCGTGATGGCCTTGATCACTTCAAAGGGTGACGCCGTCAGATTTTCCATTGTAAAATTCTCTGGCTTATCATGTGTATTTTTCATATCCACCTTTTTTTTCCAAGCCGTGACGCCGTCAAGGGCAATCCCTGACGCCGTCAAAGGTACTTTTTCAGCCGATTTTGAGACTTTGTCGTTTTCTTCACTTTTATGCTCCAAAAACGTCCAAAATGCTTCCTTTTCCAGATTTCTTCTCCAAATACCTAAAATGACAAAAGGAACGATTTAGGGCAATATTTGATCAAATAAATACGATTTAGGGCTTAAATGACCCCCTAAAAGCGGTACACTTTTCGCTTCATCAAATACCCATACACTTGAGATTTGCTTGTCCTCAAGCAAATGCGCTTTTATTCTAATCAAAATACAAGTTAGGGGTCATTTAATGCTAATATAAAAGTAATTACAATAAATAGTCGTTCCACTTTAATCATAATAAGCACGGAGATTACAAACTAGCACCTCACAAGTAGTGTTTAGATACTCACATCTCTCAGGTGTCATCAAAATAAATCTCATAAATGAAAACGGATAATATCTCTCACTACCTGTCATAGCAAATAGATTACCATAGGCTTGGGAAAGGATCAAAAACCTCCTCCACTAGGCGTAAGCACCTAAGATAAACTATCAAAGAGGGCTTTTAATCGGGTTATAACGTGAGGTGTAGGGATATGATAAACACGGTTTTGTTGGATAAGGGATATTTACTGGTGGCGAGTTAAAGATCTTGATTAATTACATGTACAATATGGCGTTGCTAAGCCAAGACTAGACTCGACTTAAGCTAAAAACAAAATAACAAAAAGATAAAACAAACATAAAATGAAACGGGATGGTAGTCCGTATTTTTTTTTTTCTATTTTTCTTTTTTTTTTTTTTTTTTTTTTCATACACTCTTGCCCTACCATCCAAAATAATACATCATAGGGGCGTTGCATTCCCCTTACACTTGAACTTTTACATAACTTTACAATTAACTATTCTAATGACTCGAATTAAGATAATCGAAACACTTGGAGTACTTTTTAAAATATTTAGCACATATGGGGGTAATAATGTTGTTCTTCCCCATTACTCCATTACACTAGTACTTTACCCATGAGTCCCAATCGTCCCAAAACAATATGTACAAGGATATGACTCGACTTAGCAACCATGTAATCAATTAGATAATTAACTTGGGGTTTAAACAAATGTTGTAACAATAATGCACTAAAGATGAGTGCATACAAGGTAGGCTAAGGCGATTTGGGTGTACATTTAAGTGGGGTGTAAACAAATTCTTCCTTTAAGTAAAATGCTTAAAGGTCGAAATGAAAAGATAGGCTCTGAGGGGTGTACTAGGGGTATCGTGTACTAAAAATGAGTACAACGCAAAGGGTGTGGGAGAATTACTTGACCAATGTAGCCAAAGTAATTATAACAAAAAACACAGGTGTAAAACAATGGGTTAATCCTAATGCCTCTTATCATGTAGTAAATCTAACTACACGAATGTAGTCTCACTTGTGGCCTCGGAATGGTCCTAACGCAAGTTCTAGAATCTAAGTGCTACCGGTACACACATCATAGCATAAATGCTTTTCCTACCAATTCTAGGGCGAACCTCACATATTTGGGGGTGGAAAATTTTTAGTGGTACGGTTTTTGTGCTAGTCATATAACTCCTATCCGTGAGACGCTCATTAAGATCAAAGTTTCACTCCTATATTGTTGTAAAAAAATTTAAATTTGGCACTAAAATTGCCCTAACAGGTATTTCTCTCAGTTTTATATTACACATCTACTATTAAACAAACAAAAATCAAGTGCACTTGTATTCTCTAAAGTATCGTACTTTTACCCCCCCCCCCCCCCCCTTACACTTAAGATGAACATTGTCCCCAATGTTCAAATAACAAGATGTAAAAGTAAAAAAGGTAAACGAATGAAATCAAATACTCCCCTGATTCGTTTGGTGGATAAAGAGGTAACATGGTTAGATCTTCTTCCAAGAGAATGTAGAAACTCCAAGACTAATGCATCGCCAAAAGCTTGACTCCACATACATTTCCTTGTCCAAAATAACCTGTTAAACCTGAGAAAACAAACACGAAGACCTGCATAACATCGGCGGGATAAATCTATATATAAGGATATAATGCTTGTGGAATGATAATTTTGCAGATTCCTGGAGATTATAAGTTAGAGATTTAATAAAAACTTTTTATGAAAACAAAACTTTCAAAAATTTCAGAAAATTAAAACCTGACACCGTCAGGTTGTAAATCATGACGCCGTCAGAAATGATCTGACAGAATTCTCATGTTAAGTTTCCGGAAAATTTCTGGAAAAACCTCTACCTTACTTCCTGGAAATCCTGCAAAACATCACTATAACTCGATACAAGCATTTGACTCAAACAACTACTAATATGTATGTTAATTTATTATTATTACGATTCATGTTCATTTGTTCTGATAAACCGATTTGGATTTCCCTTACACTTAACTTTTGCAAAATACCTTTATATGTAGTTAAGATGAAGTTAAAAACAAAATAAAGCATTTTCACAATTTACTTTTGAACATGAATCAATAATAATAAAAATTAAACACACATACGGAAACAAATAAAATCAAACAAACAAATAAATAAACACACAAAGCAAATAAAGCTTGGGTTGCCTCCCAAGAAGCGCTTTTCTTTATTAACGAGTCTTGTAGCTAGACTCAAAGTCTCCGTACATTACGTGACTCCATCATTGGTCACGGTTCCTAGGCCATTCTCATTTTCGGTTTTATATTCCGGTCCTAATTTCAAACAATCCTTGTAGAAACCGGATATCCTTTCCATAACATAGTCTACTCCTTTATTTCTATCCTCATCATTCCTATAGTAGACCGCTTGCTTAAGCTCCTTCTCAACATTTGACAAGTGTTGGAATTGTTCTATCTTATATGGCATTTGATAGTTTACCTCATCGGTCTCATCCTTAAATCTAACTATCCCTAAGGAAGGTTCATAAGTCATTCTAGAGACCTCAACAAATGGTTTTCCAAAAACTACTTGAGTTAAGGATGCATCGACTATTGGGCGGATATCTTCTACAATTACAAAGTCGGTGACATAAGTGAAGTTTCCTACATAAACCGGTAATCCCTTAACTCTTCCCGTGAAGTTACTCATCCAACCCTTGTCAGGGAACATCCTATACCCAAGTTGATTTTTCATTATCAAGTTGTAGTGGGCTCTAGTCATGATGTTTATGGGTGATCTAAGGTCGATGTAAGCTTTCCACACATGCAAATGTCCGATGTTGCATGGTATGTTGAGATTAGAAGGGTCGCCTATTTTTATAATTGGTCTACCTAGGAAGTATGGTGTCTCGGGGTCATCGAATAAGTCTGTATGATATGCGCGCTCTTCCTTAGTGGGTAGCCTATTGAAGTAGTCCTCATCATCATCTACTTCTTCAATCTCACTTTTCCTAACTTCCTTATCAACCTCGACTTTCTTAACGTCATCCATAGGTTCGCTATTATCTTCATTCCTATCAATTGGTTTGATAGTGACAATGTTGACGAAGTGGACGTGTTTGGATGAAGAGGGGTCTTTTACTTGGGGTCCACTATTTGTGTTTCTAGCGTCCTTATGTGGAGGTGATAGCACTTGGTTATTGAGGGCTTTCAATAAGTTGTCAATTTTATTGGTCATCTCCATTTGTTGTTGATTGAATTCGGATTCAAACTTGGCTAAACGAGCTTCTTGAGATGCCATAAATTGAGACATCAATCCTTCAAAGTTATTGGTACTACCATTGCCGGAAGGATTGTTGTTGAAAGTACGATTCGAGTTGGAACCGTTTGATTGGAAACGATTAGGTGGGTTGGAAGAATTGGTTTATTGTGCGTTTTGGTTTTGTTTCCACCTAAGGTTTGGGTGATTTTTCCACGAGAGGTTGTATGAATCACCGTAGGGGTTTGGCTCAGGTTTGAAAGTGTACCACTTGTCTCCCGCTCCGTCGGTACGCGAGGATGCGTAGTCCGCAAAAGCTTGTTCGGGGAGTTCCATGCAATCACGAGTGTCGTGGGGACCACTACATAATTCACATGAAGAAGTGATTTTGTTCACTTGGCTTGAAGGTTTAGGAGCCTCGTAGGATTTCATAAGAAACTTGACTTGGTCTTCAAGTTCTATGATCCTACGGTCGGAAGTGCTTGAATTGTTCGAAGGCAAAGATATTGCCTTGACCGTTTTATTCAAATCACGGGGATCACTCCAACTTTCGTTGTCATAAAGAGCAAGATCTTCTAGGAGAGCCCATGATTGTTCCGCACTTAGATCACGTAGCTTACCACCGGCCGATTGGTCAATGGTTTGCCTCGTGGAGAGATTGATATGGTCATAGAAGATTTGGACTTGGAGCCAAAGTTCTATGCCATGGTGAGGGACTTTTTGGAGTAAGTCCTTGAATCGAGTCCATGCCTCGTAGAGGGTTTCGCCTTGACGTTGTTGGAACATCAAGATATCATTCCTTAGCTTAGTAGTTCTTCCTGGTGGGAAAAACTGAGCAAGGAAACGAGTGGTGAGATCATCCCAAGAGGTGATGGATCCTGCGGGTAGACGCTCTAGCCATTGACTAGCTTGGTCCTGCAGAGAGAATTGAAAGAGACGTAGTCGGGTCGTCTCTCGAGTGGCAACATCAAGGTCTATGGAATCAACGATTTTGAGAAAGTCCTTGAGATGTTGATTAGGATCTTCGGAACGAAGTCCATGGAATGCGCATCCGCTTTGCACCAACCGGATGGTGTCGGATCGCAAGGGTGAGACATTGGCTCCTTGAGTGAGCTCAATGGTGTTTCGATAGCCATGGTGGCTAGGACGGGAGTACTTTCCTAAGGTACGGGCTCTAGGAGGTTGTGGTGGTTGTGGTGGTGGGTTGTTGGGGTCAAGGATATTACCACCTGATATTACCACCTTCCATGATGTCGGATGGTAATGGTTACGAACAAAGAAACGAAGAAAAAAGATAGACTAAAGAAAACCTAGAAAAATAAAATAAAAATCTCACTAGAAAGGAATCTAGTGAGTAGACCTAATAAAATAAAAATTCAACCTAAACAATAACTATTCCCCGGCAGCGGCGCCAAAAACTTGATGCGTGGTTTTGCGACCTTACAACAGGTTTTACCTCTCGAGGGATCTCAAGAGGCTTACAACCCCACCAGGCAGTGTACCTGACCGATGTAGTATAGTGTAGTGGTAAGTACGGGGGATTGATCGTTCTCCACAAGGAATAGTGTCGTTAGGATTGAAAAACTACTCTAATAGGTCTAAGGGTGAGAGAAGATTCTTTTTTGTATTTTTTATATTTTATGAAAGCAAGTAAAATCTCGGGTTTGAAGGAGTGGGCGGAATTAGTTGCTAGTCAACTAACCCAAATAACTACGAATGCAAATAAATTAAAATAACAGAAAATGAAAAGGTCGTGAAACTTATGTGGAGAGAAATGTGTTTACTTAGATTTCCTTACTCCCTAACTATCTTTTACCGGTTGATTAGTGTGTATTAATTGCGTGGATGACGGGTGTATTCCTTAATACCAATCGTGGGGTGGCGTACGTACTTCCCCAACTCTACAAGCTCCTACTTCACTCCTATGTCGAGCCGGCTAGGAAGCTCCTAACATGGGATCACTAGAATTCGCTCATGCATTAAATACAACCATAAAAACCTAGTACGCATTGGTTCATGTTTCTTAAGACGTTCAAGCAAGTTACCGTATAGGAAGTTAGCCAGTTTTCTTAAGCCTAACATCGATAAACAATCATCCAATACAACTAATAACACACTAATAACCAATAATCAATAGTTAGGTTTCATTAGATCTAAGCAAACACAAGATAAATCTAGCCTAGCATGTTAATCAAAAGACAAGAACAAGATATAATCAAACAACACATAGACATATTGATTGATTAAATGAACACTTATCTTTAATTAAACATGGGAGATCCAAGGGTATGAAAACCCTTAAAAATGGCAGAAATTCGTCTTAGGGTTTCTCCTCACAAAGTTGCACACCAATGACAAAAAATTGCAAAACTATATATAGAGTTTAAGGGCTGACGGCGTCACGTTGTAGATCTTGACGCCGTCACCTCGCCGTGTCTAGGGTTCCCGGATGGCCTTCCTGACGCCGTCCCTCTTTAGTGCTCCAAAATCCGCTCTGTCTTATCAAGGCTTGACGCCGTCAGAAATGGGCTTGACGCCGTCCCTCTTTAACTTAAACCGTGATGGCCTTGATCACTTCAAAGGGTGACGCCGTCAGATTTTCCGTTGTAAAATTCTCTGGCTTATCATGTGTATTTTTCATATCCACCTTTTTTTGCCAAGCCGTGACGCCGTCAAGGGCAATCTCTGACGCCGTCAAAGGTACTTTTTCAGCCGATTTTGAGACTTTGTCGTTTTCTTCACTTTCATGCTCCAAAAACGTCCAAAATGCTTCCTTTTCCAGATTTCTTCTCCAAAGTACCTAAAATGACAAAAGGAACGATTTAGGGCAATATTTGATCAAATAAATACGATTTAGGGCTTAAATGACCCCCTAAAAGCGGTACACTTTTCGCTTTATCAGTTGTTCAAGAGAAGAAAGATCCTACTCATTTGAGAAAACGGCTTGACCGTTGTGGGGAATTTTGAGAATTTGACCGAATTGAGCGAGAGTAAGAGTGATGAATTCGTTTTGGATCATGAAGGAAATGAGGATATAACCATAGTCATCGGTTTGCACCGTAACTTGGCTATAGAAGTCAAGAACAAAGTGAGGAACGATACGCTCATTGATTTTGTAAAGACAATCGAGACGAACATTGGAGAACATTCGTTCGATATAGTCGGATTGATAGAAAGATGGATCGACAATTCTCCCCTCATGAGTGTTTCTATTTTCGATGGAACGATAGAAACATGCAATAGTGGGAGATATGCCGGGAGTGGCGGAGACTTTTGGAATGTATTGTTTTGTTTTGGAGACACCACCAACCGTGGCTTTAGGCATTTTCACCTAAACAAGATAACAACAAGAAAATAAGATTAAAAAAAATGCATATGTGACATATACTACTCATGTGGAACGCAAACATACTTCGACTCTAAAATTTTAATCCTAAGAAGTAGTTTGCAATGTTCCTTATTTTTAATTTTTAACTCGCTTAAAGTGTATTTTATGATGTTAAGGAGTAGTTGTAATGATATTTTGATAAAGAACCAAACGTATCCAAACGCTCCTTTATACATCATAAGCCTCTTTGAAATGTGGCTAGACAAACATTAGATTGTATGTCTAGCTATTTCTTACGAGTATTTATGCTAAGTAACTTATTAAAAAGATGAAAACGTAGATTTTGACTTAAAAATGTCTTTTAATTTATTATGCCAAACGTTCCCTTTTTCTAGAAAAATAAAGACTAATATCTCAATATACATATGAATTATGTATCTTGATGACTCAAAATGACTAGTTACATGTTTATAAACATGTCCATTAGTTGTGAAATTAATTTTGACTTAATCTTGACGATTTTATGACTTTAATCCAAACACCCTCTTATGTTTATAAAATCATTTTTCATGATTCGAAAAATATATTTTTAGGATTAAAAGTTGTGATATTATTATGTGGTTAGTTATAATAAGTGTTTATGGCATAATTCAACAATGTATAACAAATTTTGAATGAGAGTGTTTGGTTTTTCAAAATTTTGGCATGAGGGTTTTAGATTACTTAGATTCTAGGTTAATTAGGTACTCTAATCCTATGGGAAGCATTTGGCAATAATTATCCTAGACTTAATTTCAACATAAGTTCGAATTTAAAAAATTTTAACTAAAATATCTAATTGTGATTAGACTCGAAATTTAATGAAATTAGATGAAATGTGTTTTGGAAAACTTACAATATATGTTGCTAATCGAGATATAAGTGTTTGCCCCTTGCGAATTTAGCCCGAATTGGTGATTTGGTAAGTGGTTTTGATGGTTTTTGGGTGGTTTAGTTCGTTCACAGCAGGTAGCAAAGGAAGGGTGTGTGAGAAATGGAGTGTTTGGCAAAAGTTTTAAGAGTAAAATCATTTTTGGTAGCAGCAGATGGCCGGTCCCCTTAAACATTAAGGGGGCCGCCCTCGTTAACTAGCCGGTCCCCTTAATTTTAAGGGGGTCGCCTACCAAAAATGGAGTTTTTCGAATTTTGTTTCTGACGGCAAAATATTTATATGTATATAGATAGATTTATAATATATCAAAAATACGTTGGTTTGTATATGCACGAGGAAGGAATACTTGACACATTTTATTAACATTTCGTTAAAAAATATCTTGAGAATTTTGGATAAAATAATCAAGATGTCAAGTCGACAATGATTTTGAGGAATGAGAGGGAATGTGTATATTTATATATATGTATATTACATGGGAAATTTGGATGTTGAATGGTGTCGAGAGATGATGAGGTAGAGACGGAGATGAGTGCTGACGACGTCGGAGTTTGTTTCATCCATAGTTTTCTTTGCGCAAAGGTTTAAATTCTACTTCTATGTTTATCCACTTAACTCACTTCTCTTCATCACCATGAGTTTTATGATAGTGGACATAGAAGATTTTCGTGTTGAACGTTAAAGTCCAAAAGAGCAAAGGGGGAAGAAAAGGTTCGAGGACGAACAATTTCTTTTAGTTCTAGATAGTCAACAAATGACGTATCCAGGTTATGTGAGGATATATATTTATATGTATATAGACTACTTATTATGTATAATAATATAGGTATATATATTTATATTAGATATATGTATAAAGGGATTACATACTAACCTACACATAGGTATTATCTAAACTAGGCATTTTAAACTAACGGGGGCATGCAATTTGTTAATTCATCAAACTAGGCATATAACATGTAGTGAGCATGAAGGAGAGGCGTACCTTTTAGTCTTCAATAAATGGTCTTCAAGTGCTTCAAAGTGTTTATATTGACTTATAGAAGTCAATCATAGAATAGATACCGATTTCCCGATGAGTTGACAATTTAGCCACTTGGTCCCCATTGTCTAATTGGTCCAAAGTTGTTTGAACCAAACATGGTTTGCAATTGACTAGGATGCATATAAGGTGGAAGTATTCCCCAAGGATTGAAGCTTGGTGGATTTGAATAATTCCACGTTGGGTAACTATTATTATTATGGAGGTTTTGTCGATTTTGATTTCTTCTAGGTTGAGGAGTTTTAGGCCGAGGGTGAGGATTATTTGGTCTTCTTAGGGGAGGTGTTTTTTATCTTAATTTTGGTTTAGTTGATTCTTCTTTGGTTTTTAAAGATGGTTTGTAAAAAGTTTTTATTTCATCATTACTAGCAATGGGTATTTTTCTATCTTTTATAAGTATGTATTTAGGTGTTGACTCTAAGGATTTTTGCTTACTAGATTCACTTTCAAACTTTACATTTTTAGTTTCACTAGTTGAGGCCTCAGCTAAATTAAATCCTAAGCCGGTTTTATCTCCTGATATTCTTTGAACACTTATTATTTTCCTAAGTGAATTATTACTATTTTCGAATTTGTGAAGTTTGCAAATTTCTTCCTTAAGTTTTTCGTTTTCATTTTTAGTTTCTTGACATGTTTTACATTCTGCAAAAATTTCTTTGCCTTTTTCTAAGTTATGCAGTTTATTTTTTAATTCAAGTATTTCATTTTCTAATTTGTTATTTATATGTTTTAGTGATTTATTTTTAGTTATTACTTTTTGACCTAGTTTGCATAATCTACTATATTCACTATCTAGGTCTTTTTCATCTAATGATAAATGCTCATCACTAAAGTATTCGGTTTCGGAATGTACCTCGCTTGATGTCTTAGCCACAAGACACTTCTCCTCCTTTGTGGTTTCTTTCTCGTCTTCGTCACTATCACTCCATGCTCCTCCAACAAATGCCTTTTGATTTTGCTCTCTTGACATCATTGGACATCTTCCAATGAGATGATTTGGATCACCACATTTAAAACACTTCCTCTCGCTCTTGCTACCTTTGTCGTCTTTGTTTCTTTGGAGTGCCTTTCTTTCGTCATGTGGTTGTCTAACGAATCTTCCTCGTCTTTTGAAAAACTTCTTGAAGTCTCTTACGGCCATGGCATATTCTTCGTCATCACTTTCGGAGGTTGAGCTATCCTCGTCACTAGATTCCTTCCTAGCTTTCAATGCAATTGACTTGCTTTGTTCTCTTTTTCCTTTGACCATCTCGGAGTCTTTCTTTATTATTGCTTCGTAGACTTTCAAGTTGCCGATCAACTCATCAAGTTGAAGGGTTGACAAGTTCTTCGATTCTTCAATCGCCGTAACTTTAGCTCGCCATTTTGGATGAAGAGCCCTAAGAAATTTCCTAACAAAATTCTTACTAGAAAAACTCTCATCAAGTGCTTTTAAACTTGTGATGATTGTGTTAAACCTAGCAAAAGCATTATCAATTGATTCCTCTTCCGGAATCGTAAATTGTTCATATTGTTGAACAAGAAGATCTATTTTATTATCTTTGACTTGACTATTACCTTGGTGAGTTATTAGTAAAGAGTTCCAAATTTCTTTTGCGGTTTCACACATAAAGATTCTTTCATATTCTTTACGTGGTAGCGCATTATAAATAACCATTTTTGCTTCATTATTTTTAGCAAGTTTTCTTTTTAAATCATCATTTTGTTTTTCAAAAGGTACTATCTCATCCTTTTTAGTTTCTGAATTATTTTGAATAGGTAAAAAATCACCGTTAGTAATAACATGCCAAAGATCTAGATCTTTTGATTTCACATAAGTTTCGAATCGATTTTTCCAATAAAGAAATCCATCACTTTCAAATAGTGGTGGTCTTTGCATAGATTGCCCTTCTAAATATTTTTCTAATTCCATAGATCGTTTCAAGTTTTAAAATACAGTTTATTTTAAAAATCTTGTTTGACGTGGCTCTTGATACCAATTGTAGAAAACTAGAAAGGGGGGTTGAATAGTTTTACGTCTTTTAAATTTTATTGCGAAAACTTTTGTTTATTTTTAAAAACTTCGATTCGATCTTATGTGACTTCAACTCTTAAACAATATGAACAAATATAGACAAATGTAAATAAGTAATGCAAGTAAAGTAAATGAAATGAAATGAAAGATAGGGATGGAAAGATCAAACCACAACACAAGGATTTATAGTGGTTCGGCTACAAGGACACCTTCCTTGCCCTACTCCACTCCCCTAGTCACCTACTCGAGAGTTCTCTTCACTATGTCAACAAACTCCCTTATGGCGGAGAAAACCTTACACAACTTTAGCTTACACCGGCTTAACGACACAAAGCTAGATGTCGGGTTCTAATCGTAGCTAGAACCAATCTGACAACTTCTACACGACTTCTTCACGACTTATTCACAACTTCTTCACGACGGCTTCACGACTTCTTCACTACGGCTTCACACCTTCTACACGACGGATTCACAACTTCTAGACTATGACTTCACAACTTCTACACTACTTCTTTACAACACAACTACTTACTTACACTTTGATCTACTAATTACAACTACACAAACACCTTATCAAATACTTTACACAATTATACAAATATATGAATTGAGCTACAATACTTCTTCTCTAGATGTTGAAGAAGTATTCTTCTTTTGCACTTGGATGATGAAAGCTTGGATCACTTGGAAACCAATGCTTAAGAGAATATGATCAAAGGATTTTAGAAAGGATTTACAAGGATTAGAGAAGATTTAGAACAGAAGGTTTGGGGTGCAAAAGGTGAGGAAAAAGTCCAGAGATGAACCAGTATTTATAGGCAAATCTGAGGACCTAGAGGAGCGGGGCGGTCCCCTTAAAATTAAGGGGGCCGCCTAGTAAATTAAGGGGGCCGCCCAAATCCGAACGTTGCTCAGATTTGTCTTTTTGTGGGGAAGGTTTTTCTGGAACATTTTTACCATTTTTGGTTGAAAATTTGAATTCATAAATTTATAAAGGATTAAACATTTTTATTTAATACCAAAAACGATTTTCTAAATGATATAAAATGTTTGGGTCATTTTATAAAAAAATCTAGTGATTAAGAAAATGTTACTTTGATCATATAATGCATTAAGCATTTGTTTATTCATACCTTAAGTGATTGAGTTGTTAAAATAGATATTAACAACTAAATACTTGTTTAAGTCATAATTTTCCGTTTAATGATTTTACATTTTGTGATTATCAAAACGTAGAGATATCGAAAAATATTAATAACGTGTTTAGGCATTATTTATATCAACACAATTGATATTCTAAATATCACTGAATATCGCTTTTGATATTCTGAAACGTATAAAAATTTACGAAAACGTAAGAAAATGGACGAATACGTATGAAAACGGAAGAAAATGTAAGAAAACGGACGAATACGTATGAAAACGGACAAAAACGTATGAAAGCATAAAAACACGTCTGAAAACGGACAAAAACGTATGAAAATGGGCGAAAACGTAAGAAAACATATGAAAACGGACGAAAACGAAAGAAAGCGAACGAAAATGGACAAAAACGTATGAAAACGGACGAAAACGTAAGAAAACGGACAAAAATGTAAGAAAATAGACGAAAACGTATGAAAGTGTAAAAACACATCTGAAAACGAACAAAAACGTATGAAAAATGGACGAAAACGAAAGAAAACGGATGAAAACGGACGAAAACGTATGAAAACGTAAGAAAACGGACGAAAACGTATGAAAACGAACGAAAACGTAAGAAAACAGACAAAAACGGACGTAAACAGGCGAAAACTTAAGAAAACGGACGAAAAGGTATGAAAACGGACGAAAACGTATAAAAACGGACGAAAACATCTGAAAACAAACGAAAAACGTCTAAAAATGGAAGAAAACGTAAAAAACGGACGAAAACGTATGAAAATGAACAAAACGTCTGAAAACGGATGAAAACGTACATAAACATATGAAAACGGACGAAAACGTATAAAAACGGACTAAAATGTATGAAGACGTATGAAAACGGACGAAAACGTATGAAAATAGACGAAAACTTATGAAAGCGAAGGAAAAAAAAAGTGAATTAGAAATAATAATTAAAAAAACGTGAATTAAAGAAAAAAAAAAAAATGGGGAAAAAAAAACAAAGACTTAGGTTTTAATATTAAATCTTAGGTTTTAAACTTTTCTCATTTTATTAGTTGAAAACAACATAAAGAATTTAATATTAGAAAGTAAAAACGTGTTACCAAAAACACTTACTCATCTTTCTTTTTTTAATTTGTAGAAAACAAAACCGTGTTCTTTTGTTAAACGTATTGTTCCATGAAACTTAAAGACGATAACGACATTTTTTATTGTATATAAATCTATGAACAAATTAATAAAACGTTTAGCAAATGAAAAGCTTTCATTAACCCTTGTTTTTTACATGATAATTTTTTCTATGTTAAAAAAATCAATGAACACATAAAACATGCGACATACCAAATCTAGCATCGATTTTGTTAGTAAAATAGAACACAGAAAAGATATGATAAGATGTTGTAGTGTGATTGACAAGGTCGAGCAAAAAAAAAGGACCCGGAGGCTAGGTGCAACAAATTATATAATATAAACTAAAATATAAAAACCATATGTAAGTGGGCTTTTTTATGTGGGTTAAGTTATATGGTTTAATTTTTGGATGATTGTTAAGATTTGTAATGGGCTTAGTTAATTACATATACAATTTGCATATATATATATATATATATATATATATATATATATATATATATATATATATATATATATATATATATATATATATACACACACATATATATATATATATATATATATATATATATATATATATATATATATATATATATACACACACACACACACATATATATATACACACACACACACACACACACACACACACACACACACACACATATATATATATATATATATATATATATATATATATATATATATATATATATATATATATATACACACACATTAAAAAAAAAAAAAAAAAAAAAAAAAAAAAAAAAATGGGGCCTCGGCCGGTTACCCACTTCGTCACACCCTCTAGGCCGGCCCTGGTAATTGAGATCCCCTTACATAGTTATGTCTCTTGAACATAATAAATCATGCTAGCTAAAATTGTGAGAGTAAACAAAAATCGGGTCCTAACTTTGCATAGGACTTTTTCATTTGTTTATCTTTGTATTTATTATATCTATTATAAATTTATCGCGCGACCCGCCCGGAAATCTTTTGCTACCCGCTTAAAACAGGGTTCGGATAATAAATGGGTTTCTTATTCTTTACCGACACTATTCATCCTCCCTCACACACACTCCCTTTCCTTTGAGATCCGACAGCTACAACTCCGGGATCATAACCCGACGGTGATTCGATCCGACTTTACGGGTTTGTTGCAGCTACAGGAATTTGTGAGGTGAGCTACAGTGCGATGAATAGTTCGTTTATTATTTTTTAACTTTGTGGTTGTTTTTATGCCATGTGTTGTATCTACAGTATGGAGCTTTGTTATATCCACACCTTTGGATCTGATTGTGTGGCGTAATAAGAAATCCGAAGAACATCTATACCTTTGCTATTTTTTTATTTTTTTTTTTCGTTTTAATTTTCTTCATTCTCTGAGCTGATTTTTTTTTTTAAGAAATCATATTTTTTTTTTTATTGTTGTGATCTGATGTACGCTTACTCATGGTTTTATGTTTGATTCCAGGTTCGAAGACGTGCGTCATGATGTATATATGATTCCGGGGTCTTTTGCTGTTCAGAAGGATATGGTTAGTGAACCTTCTGATTTTTTATGTAGTTGTTGCGCTGTTTAGTCAGGTTGTTTTGTATTGTAAAGTTTGAATCCTCAGTTTTGAATGGCAATATTTTGATGCATCAGTTGAAACCAGCGTGGGAGACATAGGACTATATTTTTGTGATATTCGAGTTGTCAAAATATGGTATGCTTTGCTTTTGTTAGTGCTTTAGTTGTTTGTGGGTTTTTAGGATTTGGGGTTCGTTATAACCTCTGTTCACAACCTGTTTTTTTGCAATCATACTTGGCATCAACTATAATAGATACACATATTTTGTTTTTCGATTGTGCCTTTCATTTGGTTGTATTGTGTTGAGTACGTTGCAAGGGGTGTTTGTTTAAACTTATTTGATTTCGGCTTAACCGTAGGCTTAGTTTTAGACTTACCTACTTATATGAGCTGTTTTATATACATGTCAATTTACCTTCAAAATTAGGGAATACCTCACCTACTTACCTGTGGTTCAGAGCTAACATTGATGTTGTTTCCATTGTGCCAGGGAGAATTTTAATTTTGTTGATTGTCTGACCTGATAAGAAATCAGAATTTCTTTCATTGTTGTGATTTGATGTACGCTTACTCATGGTTTTATGTTTGATTCCAGGTTTGAAGACGTGTGTCATGATGTATATATGATTCCGGCGTCTTTTGCTGTTCAGAAAGATGTGGTTAGTAAACCTTCTGATTTTATAGGTTTGAATATTTAGTTGGTTTCTTTTTTTTGGGGTTTCTTAGATTTTTGTTGTTTTGGCAGATTTATCAGGTTTAGGCGAACTCTGTGTAACTTTCTTCATGCTTTGGTCACTGCTGAAAGTGATTTTTTAGTGCATTTGCTTGATTAATATGTGTCTTTTGTTTTTCCTAATGGCTGTGTGTTTTGTTTTTATTGATGGGTTAATTGTGACCATTTGATGAAAATGAACAGGACAACATTTGTTTGTGGCTATGGGAATTTGGCCGGCGCTTTTGACGGTGCTTTCTTAGGGGCTACTGTCATTATTGGCTAAAGGACATGGTTGATCTCACATCCTTTCTAGACCCGTCCACTGGATGTTACACAAAGTAGTTTCAAAAGGCCGTATGTCCAAAGGTAAGTGCATTTTGTGAGTGTCATCCAAGTAGTATTCTCTTTTTTCACACTCATATGTATATTACTATATTACAATACTGTCGAATGACATTTGAGCTTTTGTATTATGGAATGTAGGTTAGGAAAATCGAGAGAGAAGGTCGTGAAGAAGTGGAAAGTGGCCAAGGGAGAGATACAAAATAGGTACATCAGATTTAGAGAAAACAAATTAAGAGACGCATGTGGTTGTGAGTTTCGCAGCAGGGTTTGTACCTGCAGTTGATTCGGGTTAGTTAGTACGTTAGAAATAAGCTATTATGTTACTTTGGTTTGCTAACAATTAAGAAACTAAATTACCCACTTATTAGATGGTAAAAAAGAACTATGATACTTTATTTGCTTGCTTGCTTACTAAAAGGTACATGTTAATACAAGACTTCGTTGTAAGTAATAGCATAGCGTTCAAAGTATTTATATAATAGCAAAGATGTCGTCGTTAAAAAATTAAGATGATTTTTATGTTACTGTTATTTCCAGGTTTTTTTCAGGATTAGGCTGGTATGGACATACATCACCACGAACCGTATTTGTGTTCCACGTGGGCTTAGGTGGCTATGGGATTACTGATGGCTGCTTGCTACCTACACGTGGTTTCTTTAATATCGGTTCCAGGTTAGTTTGTTCTGTTGCTGAAACTAAAGCGTAATTTCAATTTGATGGGCTTAAAATTCTTAGAGTTCAAAAATAAATAGATGTGGATTACAGATGTTAACAATGTGCTTTAGTAATTTTCGGGTATTATTTTCATTTTTTCCAGGTGTTTGTCATTCTAAAAGACGGTTTTTCTTAACTGTAGGAATAAAGCTATTTACTTGGCTCAACAATTGCCTTTCACATGTGCGTCAAACTGGATCGGGTTTAGACTAATTACCCAGAGTTATCGAATGTTTGGTCAAATATTATTAAGGCGATGATGATCATTTTCTACATTTATGGTTTATCGAACTATAGTTTAATGACACCCATGTCTTGGCGGGGCAGCCACACCTCTGTATGTGGTTGCAGCCATGGTGGGTGTTTCATACCGTTCGTACATTTGTAGTTCTGAGCCTTACTTTTCACTGTCAAATATGCATATGGTCTGCTTACAAAGGTTCACATCTGCTTGGTTTGAATGCGTAATATTTTGGATTTTACAGGTCCAATGTTAGGCCACAGCTAAAAGGCAATTATTGAACCCGGTAAATGTATTAGATATATATAATGGGCCCGGTTATGAGTGTAGGTCACCTTGACTCAGGCACCTTTTTCACAATAGCAATAGGTGGTTCATTATAAAACTGTTACAGTATTCAGATTGCATGTTTTATAATGGCTGCCTATTGCTATTGGGAATTGGTTCCATAACAAATACGTTCACATAATATGTGCAGAAAGGTTTCTTGCCACATCATCCCTGTTCCAAGGCCATCATTAATTTGGGTTTGTTCTTTTTGGGGGCAGTGATGAATTATCTGCACAATTACTCTTCCCTGAATACGGCTCTCGCGCCCCCTTATCTTGGCGGGGTAACCACAACTATTATGTGGGTGCAGCCATGCCGGGTGCGTTAAGCTGCCCAGGGAATTGCAGATCTGAGCCTCATCCTTGATTGTTTCGCCGATGTTGAACTGTGTACTTGCAACCTTATTAATCTCAGATGATAGACTAAACACAGTTGATTTGCTGTCGGCTGTTGTTTGGACAGACAACTGATCGTTGAAACTGTAGGAATTCTGGCACTTCCACACATGCTTGGTAACTAGAATATGTCATTTCTACGCGAGCACACGTGATAGTCACAAAATTCTTAGGAATTCGTCGGATGTTATTGGTGATAGTTGAATAAGTAAGTGCTCCATTTATGGCATTCTTAGTGAATTTAAGTATAATCCATTTGACTCAAACTGGTGAAATGGGTCTAAAGTGGTAAAAATTGTGAAATTATCGTTCATATACCCTTTTGACCAATTAGTGAAGCTGCCCAAGCTTTATCTCAAATCTGGTATAACTAACTCGATGCATGTTTATGTATGCAGGCGGCTATGGCATTACTGATGGCTGCTTGCTACCTACATGTGCTTTCTTTAATATCGGTTCCAGGTTAGTTTGTTCTGTTGCTGAAACTAAAGCGTAATTTTAGTTTGATGGGCTTAAAATTCTTAGGGTTCAAAAATAAATAGATGTGGATTACAGATGTTAAGAATGTGCTTTAGTAATTTTCGGGTATTATTTTCATTTTTTCCAGCTGTTTGTCATTCTAAAAGGCGGTTTTTCTTAACTGTAGGAATAAACCTATTTACTTGGCTCAACAATTGCCTTTCACATGTGCGTCAACCTGGATCGGGTTTAGACTAATTACCCAGAGTTATCGAAGGTTTGGTCAAATATTATTAAGGCGATGATGATCATTTTCTACATTTATGGTTTATCGGACTATAGTTTAATGACGCCCGTGTCTTGGTGGGGCAGCCACACCTCTGAATGTAGTTGCAGCCATGGTGGGTGTTTCATACCGTTCGTACATTTGTAGATCTGAGCCTTACTTTTCACTGTCAAATATGCATATGGTCTGCATACAAAGGTTCACATCTGCTTGGTTTGAATGCGTAATATTTTGGATTTTACAGGTCCAATGTTAGGCCACAGCTAAAAGGCAATTATTGAACCCGGTAAATGGATTAGATATATATAATGGGCCCGGTTATGAGTGTAGGTCACCTTGACTCAGGCACCTTTTTCACAATAGCAATAGGTGGTTCATTATAAAACTGTTACAGTATTCAGATTGCATGTTTTATAATGGCTACCGAATGCTATTGGGAATTGGTGCCATAGCAAATGTGTTCACATAATATGTGCAGAAAGGTTTCTTGCCACATCATCCCTGTTCCAAGGCCATCATTAATTTGGGTTTGTTCTTTTTGGGGGCAGTGATGAATTATCTGCACAATTATTCTTCCCTGAATACGGCTCTCGCGGCCCTTTATCTTGGGGGGGTAACCACAACTATTATGTGGGTGCAGCCATGCCGGCTGCGTCGAGCTGCACAGGGAATTGCAGATATGAGCCTCATCCTTCATTGTTTCACCGATGTTGAACTGTGTACTTGCAACCTTATTAACCTCACATGATAGACTAAACACAGTTGCTTTGCTGTCGGCCGTTGTTTGGACAGACAACTAATCGTTGAAACTGTAGGAATTCTGGCACTTCCACACATGCTTGGTAACTAGAATATGTGATTTCTACACGAGCACACGTGACAGTCACAAAATTCTTACGAATTGGTCGGATGTTATTGGTGATACTTGAATAAGTAAGTGCTCCATTTATAGCAGCATTCTCTTCAAGGCGACCGAATTCAATCACACCAGAAATTCTTAAGGTGAAAACTATACATTCATTGTTAACATAGATATATAACTAACTGAAAATTAATCATCTTTGTGTTACATATGTATAGGCTCATATTACGGCACCTGGTGTGAATATCATTGCAGCATACACTGAAGACACTGAAGATTCAAAACCAGTCTTACCATATAACATAGAGTTGGGTACCTCTATGTCTTGCCCACATATTGCTAGAGTTATGTCTCCTTAAGAACCTCCACCCTGACTGGAGTCTTTCTGTCATCAAATCCGCCCTCATGACCACAGGTAATAATCATCAGATTAATACTTCTCTTTCACATGAACAAAACTGTAGGTCGCGCCGCACTTGAGATACCCGTAAGCTGAGGATTTTGTTTTACTTCTGCATTCAAAGATGTGATTTTGGTTACCTTTTTCTCATACTGTTATGTGGGAAATCATTAAACTGCAGGCCTGTGGGTATCGACCTTAAGCAGAATGCATTAAGGTGATTACTTGCGGATTTACCTAATGAAATGGGGATTGGCATGGTTGCATTTGTGGGCTAAAATGAGTTTACAGCTGCATTGAGATGGGTGCGGATATTGAAGGATGTAATGGAGGCCGAGATGTGTGTATTTTAGATACCAAAATTAGATGTACAAACTTCTAAAGAGATATACATTTGTTCTATCTCTCTCTACCAATATAATTTCATTTTTGATATATACAAAACCTTTATGTACTGCTATTTTATAACACATGGTAACACCTGGGATCGTAACTTTTAACCTATTTTTTTACGACTACCTTACATATACAAACACCCCACTGCAACGCGCGGGTACTCATCCTCGTTGTTTAACATAACTTATCATGTTTATATAAATGCGAGAGAATTTTAATACATTAAATGAAAAATATCAAAGACTCAAAATTATAATTTGAATGTTTCAAAATAATATTTAAAACTACACTAAAGTATGTAAGCTTATTCAAAAATTAAATTTGTGAATACAAAAGCCAAATCACCAAATGGTATATTTCATTAGACCTCATCGAACCATAATCAAATGGAATATTGTATCAATGTTATTAGCGAAAATGACTCAAAGAATATTCAATCAAAATGTGGACGTCCATAAGTCACTTGGAATAAAGCTAAAGGAATTATCCATTTTGGTCTTTTGGCACAATTCCTCGATTGTTTGGTACTTAACTATGTTTGAAATTTAGTGAAATTGAAGCTTCAAGAGTAAATTGCAAAAATCGTCCTTGTGGTTTGGCCAAATTGCACGTGTCGTCCATGTGGTTCATTGAGTGCAAAGATCGTCCTTATTTTGCACTGTTACATGCACTTTTGGTCTTCCATCATTGCAAAAATCGTCCTTGTGGTTTGCCAAATTTCACTGTTGAAGGACCAAAAGTGCATGTAACAGTGCAAAATAAGGACGATCTTTGCACTTATTGAACCAAAAGGACGAAACGTGCAATTTGGCCAAACCATAAGGACGATTTTTGCAATTTACTCAAGTTTCAAATAAGTTTGGAGGTATGGAGTGTACATTAATCAAGCCGTTGAACCTCCCCAACTCAAATAGTAATGTTGTAGAAATCAAGTAGCTGATGAATTCCGTGAATTACACTCTTCAGTGAGTAGACTCTGAACGACCTCATCAAAGAGTGGTCTCATTTGAAGGTTCAACCCTTACAGTGAGTATACTCATGAAGCATGCTCGTTTAGTGAGTAAGCTCATCACGGAGCAAACACTTCAGCTTTTATGCGGATGAGTTTGTGAATACGCTAGAACTGATTTCCTACTAACTTGTAACGGTTTTGACTGATTCAATGGCTGCTTTAACTACGGCTTAATGATCATTATCAATTGGTCTTGTAACTACTATTGCTATAATGGAGGAACATTATAAGGAGATTAATTGGCCGATTAATTCTCATAACTCCATTTGAATGGGTTTTCCTACTAACTTGTAACGTTTTCTTACGTTTATAAAAAAATTCGTAATTTTAAAAAAAATTTATAAAAATTATCATAATTTAAAAGTTTATAAAATTTTCGTAATTTATAAAAAAGTGTATAAAATTTTTCGTAATTTAAAAAAAAAAGTTTATAAAAATTTTCGTTATTTAAAAATAGTAAAAAAAAAAAGGTTTATAAATTATTTTTTTGAAAAAAAATGACTATCAATGAAATATGAAACCACCAGGGACAGTATATGCAATATGGGACAAACCCAAAGGACGATCCATGAAATTTACTCAAAAATTAAATATTCCACGTAGACTTTTTTTTTTCCGGTTTTATACAAGTTTACCCGGTTGCCTGTAAACATGCGTGCAAAATGAAACAAAAGATGAAAGTACACTACATAAAGTGGAACGAAAAAAAGTACACGTACCAAAACGGTATATTATGAAAAGTACGTAGCTATTTAGTAGCCAAAACCCTTTATTTAAATAGAAAACAAGTTAAAAAGATAATACAAATGAAAGAAGCAAGTGTAAGATATAATTTCGTTTTTTATATAGATAAAGTAATTACTATTATATAATACAAAATTTCAATGACCCATTGAACGTTAATTTTGATCAAAATAACACCGAAACTAAGACAATCGTATGATTTACAAGCATGAAAACCTGATTATTGAAAGAGGAACCACCCACATTCCATGTCTACAAACATGTAACTAGTATAGAGCTATCACCCGAAAAAACGCATAAAAGCAAGTTACTAGTAATAACAATCCATAATCATAAATGTTCGTCTTAGATGAATTGCTACACTATTTTGTCTCGACCATGACACTAGTTTTAAGAGCGAAACATCAATTGTCATTTCAAATAATGCTAGGAATAATGCAAAAACAATCATATTCACTTGTCGAAATTCACAAATACAAATAAAGGCCCGTGTTGATTATCATTAAAGTGGCTTAGTGGCTAGCATTTTTAATGTCGTCACAAGAGATTTCACGTTTAAGCTTGACTAAATATACAATATGAGTCCAATACTAGTAGTAATTTACCTGACCTCCTTACAAGAAGTCTTAAATTTTACTAGATACTACCAATTTTGGGGGTGTCAAAAAAAAGCTAGAAGCAATCATGGTATACCTCGGTTAAGTCGTGTATATCTGAGTAAAAGAAACTCGTCCTTTTCGGTAACCTAAACATGAAAATCGTCATTATTTACCTGTTTTAAGTACTTTATCTGTCCTATAATAAGTGTCCACTTTCAAAATGTACAAAATTTTAGGAAATTTCACTAACTACACTCTCCACCAATCAAATATCATATTTACCCACTAAAATATTCTCTCAATTGTTGAAATACAAAATTGACACTTATTTTGAGACATTCCAAAATATAAGACGGAGAAAGTATAATGTTGAAAGTTGAGAGAGAAGAAACAAAAAACATATCTCAGTTAAATCGTGTATCTGGACAAAAATAAAGGCACGTGTTGTAACACCTCTAAAATTATTAAAGGACTACTATAGGACCACCAATGTCGGTAGTTAAAGGGATATGCCTCAAACATACATCTGAGTCACAAATTTATCATCTTCGGTAACCTAAACATGTAAAAACTCATCGTTCACCCATTTTAAGTATATATCTTAAGAAACAAAAAAAGAAAACAAAAACAGTCAGACAGTCAGAATAATGTTTGTAGTGATGTTGGTTGTGTTATTACACTATGTTAATAGTGATGTTAGTTGTAGAGAGACAAACTGACGTGGCGCTAAGTTGATGGTGATGATGTTGGTCACTATTACCACTAGCCTAAGGCTGAATATAATTAGGATACCCTAAGATCGCATTCACCACCGTCACTTTGGTGTCACATCAACTTCTTCTCTCTACAACAAATTTCACCACCAAAACATACATCAGTTAAACACAAATATACCACACCAAAACATACACACATACGAAAAACATACACTACACAACTCGATCTTGGCATCATGGACGGACCTTAGTGGAGACCGGAAAGGGCCACGACCCTCCCAAAACTTTGAGATTTTACTTATATTTGTTTAAAGAAAATACAACTTTTTCCCTCCCAAATTCACTGATATAGCACTCAGCCCTCCCGATAAATTCACCCAAGTTCCGTCTGTGCTTGGCATCGATCGAGTCTTCATTTTGTTGATTAAAAACGCGTGCTCAAAACAAACCGTAATAAAGCCCACACGTCTTGGGTGATCCAAGACTCGGTCGTGACACCCTTATTACGGGCATGTTTGGCGCAGGAACTTATCAGAGCTTATTATAGCATGAGCTTATTTTTTTTAGAAAAATAAGTTACCATTAAAAATAAGTCTCGTTTGACTGACATAGCTTAAAGGAGCATGTAAAAAAAAAATAAGCTACTAAATGGAATGCTAGTTGAAGGAGCATGTATAAAAAAGCTCCATCAACATGCTCCAGCAATCAGCTCCAGCAACCTGCTCCAGAGATCCGCTCCAGCTCCTACTAGAGCCAAACATACCCTACGCGCGGTTTAAGCACGTGTTGTAACATCTCTCAAGTATATAAACGTCTGAAAACGTATGAAAACGGACGAAAACGTATGAAGACGTATGAAAACGGACGAAAACGTATAAAAATAGACGAAAACTTATGAAAGCGAAGAAAATAAACTTGAATTAAAAAAACGTGAATTAAAAAAAATAATAAAAAAACGTGAATTAAAAAAAAACAAAAAAAAAATGTGAATAAGTAAGATAGACAAAAAAGACAAAGAAAAATGGGGGGAAAATATATGGACTTAGGTTTCAATATTAAATCTTAGGTTTATCCCCACCATTAGATCAAACTAGATGGATGGTAGGGATTTATCCCTTGATAAGCAGCAAATTAAGAGTAAGCATTTGAACTTTTTTCTTGTATTTATTGTTTAACATAACTTACCATGTTTATCTTTGTATTTATTGTTTAACATAACTTACCATGTTTATATAAAGGATTTTGCTAACCAATGGCCACTAGGCAGATGTTAAGGTGTATTTAATGAACAAAAACTTTCTTAATTAATTAAAAAATGCATTAAATACACATTAAATAAACTTGTAAATTACTATACTTGAACATGATTTTCACTTAAATTAATTAAAATATTCCTTTTATAAACAAATTAACTCATGCCCACTGGGCAGAGATTAGCAAAACTCTTATATAAATGCGAGAGAATTTTGATACATTAAAATCAAAGACTCAAAATTATAACTTGAATGTTTGAAAATAATATTTAAAACTACATTAAACTATGTAAGCTTATTCAAAAATTAAATTTGTCAAAACAAAAGCCGAATCACCAAATGGTATATTTCATTAGACCTCATCGAACCATAATCAAATGGAATATTGTATCAATGTTATTAGCGAAAATGACTCAAAGAATATTCAAGCAAAATGTGGACGTCCATAACTCACTTGGAATAAATCAAATGGATATATGTTTAATGGTTTGATTTTTCTACATCTATATAACGTAAAATTTGCCACGTACACTTATCTATATAAATGTCATGTTACATAATGATGTTATTATTAGTACTTGTTTTATTTTGATCAGAAACAATTGGTTTAACTAACATTCTCACAATTTATCATAAGCAAGAGTGACCCGATGCATTTGAATTAAAGTATGTATGATTATTTGGTCAAAGTTGCTAACTTTTCTATATGTTAATTTCCATTGAAACCAATGAAACAGTTGCACGTTTGGTTAAAAGATCACTAGGATATAACATTATGATTAGTATTACGGAGTATCAGTTACTTAGGTCACGTACTTAGTCCTTCAATTTGGCATATAATATTATTACGGAGTATTAGTTTTGCAAAACCTCTCTTTGTTAGGGCATCCAAATATGTTATTTAAGTCATTAGGTTATTATATGGCTATAGATTATATCGATATATAATGTACCTATAATGCGGGCTTGTGGCCCATCTTTATGGATAACGTAACTCTTATCTGTTGCGCGGTAATAGATTTACATAATATAATAAAAGTAATCCTAAAATTGATTATGATTTTTGAAATGATTTAATCTTGTGTTTATATATATATATATATATATATATATATATATATATATATATATGCACATGATTTTAATTAACTATTTACGAATTCGGTTATTAGTGGATAAGGATTGTGTTATTTACTTGTTACTGATATGCTATTTACAATAAATATCATTAGTCATGACTTGAGAATTGAGATGAGATAATAACCTATAGCTTGCGATTATCATATTTGGAGGAAAATGAATATGCTATCTTGAACTGATCGAGTAAGACATGCATTTAATATTGCAATAACATAATGTTTGAAACGCTCATTTATATGTGAAACACTCATTTATATTAGAGCATCCACTATAAGAGGTCTATTAAAATGTTTAAGAAACTTGAAAAGGTTTAAGAAATTTGAAAAGGTTTATATTTTATTTCAACCATAGTGAAAAATCTAGGTGGCACGAAAATGTCATAATTCTTATACCTCTTTATAAACTAAACACAATTAATGCATGTGTAATGTGGAGCATTTATAAAGTTGTAACACTTTTTTATCATAGTGATAAAAGGTTTATAAACTCAAAAGGTTTATCTATACTACATATAATAGAGAAAGCACTCTCTCTCCAAAAAATTTAGACTTACAAGAAATTAAGCATGGTTTACAATACTTTAATGCACACAATTTTCAGACTTACAACAAAATAAGTATAGTGTACAACAAAATAAGCATGGTGTAATTTTCAGACTTATTTTCAGACTTACAACATTAATGCTATTAAAGTAGTCAATGTTATTAATGACTATAATGACTACTACTTACAAGAAAAGAAACATAGTGTACAACACTTTAATGCACATAATTTTCAGACGTACAAGACAAGAAGCATATTGTACAACAAAATACCACATTAATGCTATTTAATGTAGTCAATTAATTAACTGGTCAATAAATACAATTAATACAGTTATTAAAACACCCCTTACATAAGAAATACAAATTATCAAGCATATTGTACAACCAAATTAAACACAATTCCTGCATTAAATTTCACTAATACAAATAATAAAGCACATTATACAAATATTCAAGCCCGAACGGGCAACGGGCCAAATGGGCTTGAGCCCGAACGGGCGCAGGCCAAACGGGCTCGAGCCCGAACAGGCATGGGCCAACGGGTTCGAGCCCGAACTGGCACGGGCTATACGAAATTCTTGATATCCGTAAATTTATTGTCAAAAAGAACATAATTAACTAAAATACATGATTCACCGGAAAATTTTATTTTAGGGTACCCGCCGGCGCAACGCGCGGGTACCCTGCTAGTAATTTATTGATATGTGATGACATGGAACACTTATAAAGTTTTATAAATTTTAACCATAGTAGATGCCCTTATTGCAATAACATCATGCATCTATTAAAATAACTATGTGAAACGCTCATCTATATGTTTGGAACTGATAGTTATGCATGTATATTGTGTTTTGACTTTGTCATAATTTTGCATATATCTTGCTATGTTTATTTTCCAAGTTTGATTATTAGTTTAAACCAAAAATATGAAACGAATTATAACCTGCTACTGAGCATATGCTAGTGTACTGTGATATCAAATTATCAAGTCTTGCATAATTAGAGTTTCATTATGACATTAATCGGTCGATTTCGTATATATGTTCTTCTAATAGTAGTAAAATTTAATGAGTATAGAAATATTTTAAATGCGATGTGATGAGTATATTATTTGATAATACAAATAGGCTAATATGAATATTATATTAAATTGTGTGAAATAAATAAAAGGGCTAATTGCAAAAATGCGAGCTCTTCATATTATTCAACACATACACACACACACATACACATACACACACACACATACACATACACACACACACACACACACACACACACACACACACACACACACAAATATATATATATATATATATATATATATATATATATATATATATATATATATATATATATATATATATATATATATATATATAAATGTGCAATTGAAGCACATGTGGTCATAAAGTATAAGTTTATGAGACAAGTTTTTTTTTTTTTTTTTTTTTTTTTTTTTTTTTTTTTTTTTTTTTTAGTAATTGGCATGACCGGTTGGACCATCCCGAGTCAATGATGATGTGAAATGTATAGAAGAACAATAAGTTTCTTCAAAGATATATTTGATTGTTCTCATTGGAAGTTAATTGTTCATATGTCATCACCAAATTAAAGTAAGTACTTTGTCCTATAAAGTTTTGGAAATAATATATAGGAGATGTATGTAGGCCTATACATCCGCCATGTGGATCATTTTAAGTTTATAATCGATGCATCGTCAAAATGATCATCAAATATGCAACTTAAAGTTAGCGTGATAAGCGGCTCGACTTATAAAATGCGAGCACGGTTTTTCAAATTATATCTTTGAGAAAGGTGGTGAATACTTCCAAGTATTGGGCGATTTTTATGTTCATACGCGAATTGCTTTTTTGAAACGTTTATAAAACGTCTTCCGTTGATTGCAAAGCCAATACTTGTGAAAACAAAACTCTCTCTCTCTCTCTATCTCTCTCTCTCTCTCTCTCTATATATATATATATATATATATATATATATATATATATATATATATAGGGGAGGGTTAATGTGAGATCAAGCTTAAAGTTATAAAAGTAAGACCCAATATTGACCGTTGGATCTCTTTATTTGTGTTAGATTAGATTAACATTAAATAAAAGACATTAAATAGGGTTTCAAGGGTATTTTGGAGAATTCAAATTCAAATGTGATCATTTTTTTCAAATTTTCGACTGTTTTTTTATACAAAATCTGGTCCACATTTTTTGGTTGGTACATCAAGTACACAACTTCAAAACAACTTATACATTAGGTGATAATAGTTGACAAGTTATTTGATACACGTACACAACTTCAAAACAAGTGATACAACAAGTACACAACTATACATTTATAAAATGATACATTTATTAAAATCATTTTATACTCCTTAATATCACCAAAATCAATCATACAAACGCTTGAAAAAGCTTGTACGCGATCCATAACTACAGCAGCGGCACCAGCAAAATATTTTTCCGTTGGGCCATCGTAACAACAAACATATATACCTGCTGCTACAGCAGCGGCACCAGCCCACCATGTATCCGGTGTACCGGTGATGTATCCGGTGTACCGGTGTAACGGCGATGTATCCGGTGTAACGGCGATGTATCCGGTGTACCGACGACACATACCACAATGTATCTGGTGTACCGGCGGTAGCAGCGACAAGTAATAACAATACTGATAAACACATGATCATTCCTTACCAATAAAACAAAACCTCATACACACTTATAAACTGAAAAAATAACACCCTCATATACTAACATTTTGTTATAACTCCCATGTGATACAAATCATTAAAAACTAATTACGATAACCAAAAATGATACACATATCATGATACTTCAATTAAATGTGATTCAACGAGATCCAAAAGAGACAAAAAAAAGTCACGATGTATATTTTTTTAGTAATAGGTTATGAGTGAATATTATTAATCAAACAAAGCAAACGCCTCCCTCATCCCATACACCCTCTTCACATCCATTTTGTACCACTTATACCATTAAACAAACATGGTAATCTTGACGGGTATCACCTTGAAGTCGTCGTTTTAAGGCGGAGTGATGGTGTTTCGATCTACACACGGTGGAGGCTGTTTCAGTCGGAGGAGGTTTTCGATCTACCAAGCGGCTGCTAGGGTTTTGATCTACATGGCGGCTGCTAGGGTTGTCAAATATCAACCGTGGTCATAGATCCACGGTAATTCTTCTTTTTGTTCCGGCTGGTAAAAGGGTATTGAGGGAGTCAGATAAGATTATGAAAATGGAGGCTGATATGATTACGAAAATGGAGGTTTTTTTTTTTTTCATTTTATGGGAGGTCGATCTGTGTTTTTACTTATATGGAATGTTTATAAAATTGAAGATGTAGGCTGATATCATGAGATGGAGAGAAATTTTGAAGGGTTAGTGGAAAGAAAAAAGTGCAAAATCCCTATAATACCCTTTTACTTATAGTTTTAGTTTTCAGTTTCTTTATGAATATAATTGCCACTTGCCCTCCTCTTATTGGTTCATGAATGTATCTTATTTTAACAACTTTAACATTGATCTTATTTGATCTCAATTATATATATATATATATATATATATATGAATTCACATCTTGCCAACAATCCATTATGAATCATCCCCATTAGAATGGTTTTGGTCACGAACCATATATTTCTCATATAAAGGTTTTCGTAAATGTGTGTAACCTGTATTGTAAAGCCACCACAACGCACACAAATTGAGGATGTTAAAATTGATAATTCATTAAGGGGGAGAATGAGCAGCGAGAAATTTGGAATGAATTATGATAATATAAATGTTAATCCTCACACTAACGAATATGAACTTGAAGTATAAGGGACAATTTATATTTCAAATCTAGTAATTGCCAAACATCTTTAGTGACCTAAAGAAAGTGACTACTTCATATATACGCTACTAGTGCTCCAATTACAATGTGTGCCCCACTAGTAAACCAATGATTGGTAGTAAGTCTATGGCACTTTTGCAACGTGATAGACTACTCGATTCCAAATAAAAGTTCCTCGAATGAAGTAATATAATGGAGCCAAGAAAATTAAGATGGTCGAATCGAGGTAATCAAGACCCCATAATAGTCTCCTAAAGAGACACTAGACATGAAGGTAATTGAAAAAATTCCAGGTAGTAGAAAAACTATGAGATCTCAATATATGATATAATGCAATGTCTACTAAAGTGTGGAATCGAAAAGTAATGAATCGACGTCGATAGTACTATTATATATGATAATGGGCATGGTAATGATTATGTAAATAAATAAAATAGCTCTATAATACTGGCGAGGATCATGGAAGCATATATGCAGGAAGTACATATGTATAAATGAGTGGCCAAAAGATGTAAAGACGCAAAGAACTAATAAAGATTAAAGTCTCTTGTGATGAGACATAGGACTTCAAGTCCATTCATATGAATGTGTGAAATTATTGGATATGTATTGGTCTTTATGAGAAAACGAAATTAAAGCATTGAAACTTTCTTATTTAAGGCACAACTAATGGCACACAATATTTTTGTAAAGACATGAAAATGATCATTAGGACATATGTTCTCATGTGGCGGATCCAATATTTATAAGTGTGGCAATATAACAAGTAAACGATATGCGTCAAAAAGATATATGAATAGAGCTCATGTGAGGTTGAGATTTCATTATAGGATATAAAATGCACGAAGCATGCTAGTGAATTTTAATGCTTAAAGCATATACGAAAGCTTCTTGAGAACACTACTCATTGTATTGAATTAATCATGTTTTGGGCATATGTGTATAATATTGTGCCAAATAAAGAATTATATTTTCCTATGAAACTTTATAAAGAGATCTAGATTTGAATATTGTTTAAGTTTCATACAGTTCGATTTTATGAATATAAAGGCAACTAAATGCATAGAAGTTAAATTTGAAACAAAAAGACACATTTTATGAATATAAAGGCAACGAATTGAACATCTAAATGATGAAATATGTGTGCATCATGAAAACTAAAGAAAGATGCTAACCATATTTATGGATAAGCGACGCTCATGTTTTTGAAGTCGCATGATGTTGGAAAAGCCCCCTTGATTTATAAAGATGATGATCACAATATTGATTTAAAAGTGTGATAGTGAATGTGTATGAAGCATTTAAAGTTCTCGCTAGTGGTCATACATGATATAATATATCATTCACGTTGAATTTGTTGACAATGAATAACTTGTGAAGTACGATGATATACTTGAATGAGGTGTATGACATATACTCACTAAGGGATTAAGCAAATATTTCTATATCTTCAAAGTACAAAAGACATGAGCTTATATTTTACTAACTCATCCAAAAAAAAATTTAGTTGGATATGCATATGCAGGATGCAGGTCTGACCCTCATATTGGTCGATCTCAAACTAGTTATATATTCACACATGGCGGTACTACAATTGCATGGCATTCTGTAAAGCTAACAATCGCAGCCACTTCATCTAATCATGCCGAAATTTTGGCGATCCATGAAGCAAGCCGAGAATGTATTTAGTTAAGAAATGTTATACTACATATTTGTGAATCTTGTGGTGTTTATGCGGGAAATGAGGGACCTAACAACTTACATGTGGACAACGCAGCATGCATTACTCAACTAAAGGAAGGGTTTATTAAAGATTTATTTACCAAGGCACTCCCTACCTCAACATTTAAGAAATTGGTATATGGCATCGGAATGCGGCGATTCAGTGAGCTCAAGTAAAGTGGTCATGAGGGGGAATAATACGCACTCCACTCTTTTTCCCTTAGCTATGGTTTTACCCATTGGGTTTTTTCCTAGCAAGGTTTTTAATGAGGCGGTATCTAAAGCATATTTTGAATGATGTACAATCAAGGGGGAATGTTATGAATATTTATTATAGTGATTGTACACATTCATATATCCTAACTAGTAACCTTCGTATTTATGATTAGTCTTTTAATATCTGTAACACCCCAAAAATTGGGTCCAGCGGAAGCATACATGTCACTGAGGTGCTACTGAATTGGTATCACAACACAAGGTACAAAGAACGGTTTTACCTTAACCGTTTACAATAAAATTCATTTACAAAAATGTTAAATTTACATAATTCAAGAGTAGTGCGGAAATAGGCCCATAAGATAGTGTTGGGAATAAAATGTTCAAGTCAAAGAGCCTGCCAAATATGCCAAGAGCCTGCTAGTTGATTTTGAAGAATATGAAGATGTACTAACAGTACCTTCTGGGTAGGAAGGTACTGCTAGTTGATAAAGGTCCTGCCAAGATTATGATCAAGTTGATAGATATTTGTTTGTAGATATTTGTTGAATTATTAGTCTTTGTACATTGTAACACGCTTAGTAGAAGTAGTTTAGTCTTCTGTGGTATGCAGAAGAATATACAGAGTTGTTACATTGGTAGTTGTATTTAATTGTAGGCTAGAATAGTCAAAGTATCTTATTATATTCAACAACTTGACAACTTGTAATAAGGGTACCTTATTCTATAAAAGGTTCCCTTAGTCACCACCTTCATGCATGCATCTCTTCAACTAAATAACCAAAACAGAACATCTCTCTAGTAACTTAGTTACTCAATTCACAAATCCTTTTACAATCAAAGATTCAAGGTTACTTTGTAATCCTGGTGATAGTTAGATCATCCGTATTATTTCATCAATAATATTGAATCGTTTTGTGTTACTAAAGTTGTGTTCATTGTTCATTACTACTCACGTTTACATACTCATCACCTTTGTGTTCTTTTAAAGTGTGTTGTAGTAGATTCCGCATACTAGATCACATTCATACATAAATATCTCAAACACATTACTAAGATTCACATCCCAAGTGTTTGCACAATCCTTCCACAAGTGGTATCAAAGCTAGGCTGATATTTACAATTTAAAAGAACAATGGACGTTGAACATATTCAAACAAATGTTGCTGCTAAACTTTCATTACTCAAGCAAAATGAGTTTGATATGTGGCGACTAAGGGTAGAACAATACTTTCAAGTGCAAGACTGTGCACTTTGGGAGATTATTGAAGAAGGAAACTCATTCAAACCCTCAATCACCACCTCCACTGTAAACGATGCACTTGTAACACATGTGCAAGTAAACCCAACAAGCGCAGAAGAAAGAATTCAAAAGAGGAATGATCTAAA
The DNA here is from genome assembly GCA_021014915.2 of Artemisia tridentata subsp. tridentata. Taxonomy (NCBI): domain Eukaryota; kingdom Viridiplantae; phylum Streptophyta; class Magnoliopsida; order Asterales; family Asteraceae; genus Artemisia; species Artemisia tridentata. Next base: position 6,265,316 of record CP139502.1, read on the forward strand.
AGCCAGGAGTATGCTACTCATGACTATTCCAAATGATCAGCTTTTGATCTTCAATAAGTACAAATGTGCTAAAACCCTTTTTGAAGCTATTGTGGCTAGATTTGGTGGTAATGATGCCACCAAGAAAACTCAGAAAACACTTCTCAAACATCAGTTTGAGAACTTTACAGCCACAACAAATGAGTCTTTGGACAGTATGTTCAATAGACTTCAAAAGCTTTCAAGTCAGTTAGCCATCCATGAAGTGATGATAACTCAAGAAGATTTAAACTCCAAATTTCTTAGGAGTTTACCCTCTGAATGGTCCATGCATGTCATTGTCTGGAAAAACAAACCAGATATTGATCAGATGAGTCTTAATGATCTCTACAACAATTTCAAAATAGTAGAGCATGAAGTGAAGAAGGCTACTGGTTCAAGCTCAGGAAATATGGCTTTTGTATCATCTCCAAGCACCTCAAAAGTTGTAGATGAAGAAAAAGATGAAAGAGAAGAAGGTACTGCCAACATAAATTTTAGTACTGCCAGTACTTCTAGCAGTACCAAAACCATTCTAGATGAAACAATTGGGTGTGCCTTTCTTACATCACAACACAATGGGTCTATATTAACTTTTGAAGATCTTCAAGAGATCCATGAAAATGATCTTGAGGAAATGGACATAAAGTGGCAACTTTCATTTCTGAGCATCAGGGCTAAGAAGTTGCGGATGAGGACTGGAAAGAAGATTATCATAGATGGTAATGAGCCTGCTGGGTATGACAAGTCCAAAGTGGAGTGTTACAACTGCCACATGAAGGGTCACTACTCAAGAGAGTGTAGAAGACCAAAGAAGCAGGATGATAAGGGAAGAGGGTATGAGAACAAGAACAAAGGAAGCTTTGAAAAGAAAGGAAGCTTTGAGAGAAAGAGTAAGGCTGTGGAAATCACTGAGCCCAAAGCAATGGTTGCTATTGATGGGATGGGTTTTGATTGGAGTTTTATGGGTGAAGAAGAGTCAACTTCAGATGAAATGGCTTTAATGGCATTCTCCACTCCTGAGGAACATTCAACTGATATTGGTGATCAAGGATATGTAGATAGTGGATGTTCAAGGCACATGACAGGCAACATGTCTTTCCTCTCAGACTTCAAAACAATTGATGGAGGATATGTTACCTTTGGGGGAGGAATAAAAGGAAAGATTACTGGTAAAGGTACTATCAAAACCAGTAAATTAGATTTTGAAAATGTGTACTTTGTGAAAGAACTTCAGTTTAATCTCCTTAGTGTCTCACAAATGTGTGACAAAAGGAACAATGTTCTATTTACTGACAATGAATGTATGGTTCTTTCTTCTGATTTTAAAATGCCTGATGAGAGTCAGATCCTTCTTAAAATCCCAAAAAGGAACAATATGTACAGTGTTGATTTAAATAACATTGATCCTAAGGAGAGTTTAACTTGTTTGGTAGCAAAAGCCTCATTGGATGAATCTATGCTTTGGCATAGAATACTTGGTCATGTAAACTTTAAAACAATCAATACAATTGCAAAATATGATTTGGTAAGAGGTTTACCCAAAAAGATTTTTCAAAATGACCAAACCTGTGTTGATTGTCTTAAAGGCAAACAACATAGAGCTTCTTGTAAGCCCAAGACCCATAACTCAATTTCTCAAGCTTTATACATGCTTCATATGGATTTTTTGGTCCTACTAATGTGAGTAGCTTGAATGGAAAGAAATATTGTCTTGTTGTTACTGATGATTATAGCAGATTTTCTTGGGTTTTCTTTTTAAGATCTAAACATGAAACAAGTGAGATTCTTAAATCTTATATAACTGAGGTAGAAAACCAATCTGACAAGAAAGTCAAAGTCATCAGATGTGACAATGGAACAGAATTCAAGAATAGGGTTATGGATGACTTTTGCAAAGAAAAAGGAATAAAAAGAGAATTTAGTGTAGCTAGAACCCCACAGCAAAATGGAGTAGCAGAAAGGAAAAATAGAACACTTATAGAGGCTGCTAGAACAATGTTAGTAGACTCTAAGTTGCCTATTTCATTTTGGGCTGAAGCTGTAGGTACTGCTTGTTATGTGCAGAACAGGGTTCTTGTGATAAAACCACATAAAAAGACACCTTATGAACTTTTCTTTGGTAGAACACCATCTTTAAGTTTTATGAGACCTTTTGGATGTCATGTCACTATTCTCAATACCAAAGATCATTTAGGCAAGTTTGAAGGAAAAGCTTATGAAGGCTATTTGATAGGGTATTCTTTGCAAAGTAAGGCCTATAGAGTGTACAATAGTTGCACTAGGCTAGTAGAAGAAAATCTTCACATAGAGTTTCAAGAGAAACTAACAAATGTGAAAGGCATTGGACCAGATTGGATGTTTGATATTGATAAGCTTTCAGAATCTATGAATTATGCGCCTGTTTCAGGTACAAATACTAATGATAATGCAAGTTTTGAAGACAATGTTGAAACACCTAAAGATCAAGATTACATCTGGATGCCAATTTGGAAAGGGTTGGATTTATCTTCAAGTCTTGAAGAACCTTCAAATACAACAAATGAAGGCAATGAAGATGATCATGGAACTCAAGGTCAAGAGAATCAAGAAAGTAGTGCAAATGACAATGGTACTGCTAGTTCACCAGATGGTACTGCCAGTTCACAAATTGGTACTGCTGAGCCATTAAATGTTCAAACAGATGATTCTTTACCAGAAGAAGTGGGGATTGGCAATCTTCCATTTACCTATGAAGTTCCTACAACACACAACACAAGAATTCTCAAAGATCACTCAACTGATGATGTGATTGGTAGCATTGATTCTGGTGTTAGAACAAGATCTCAAGTTGGTTTATCTCAAGTCTTGACTTCAGACCAAGAAGGGTTTATCTCCTCTATTTATGAAGAAAAGAATCATGAAGTTGCCAACATATGCCTGTTTTCATGTTTTCTATCTCAGGCTGAACCCAAAAACATAAACAAAGCTTTAGATTATGCAAGTTGGGTTGAAGCAATGCAAGAAGAGCTTCTCCAATTCAAGCTTCAGAAGGTTTGGATATTGGTTGATTTGCCCAAAGGTCACAGGGCAATTGGAACCAAATGGGTGTTCAGAAACAAGAAAGATGAAAGGGGGATAATGATCAGAAACAAAGCAAGATTGGTGGCCCAAGGATATACTCAAGAAGAAGGGGTAGATTATGAAGAGGTTTTTGCTCCAGTTGCAAGACTTGAAGCAATTAGGCTATTCTTGGCCTATGCTTCTTTCATAGGCTTCACTGTCTACCAAATGGATGTTAAGAGTGCATTTTTATATGGTGAAATTGGAGAAGAAGTGTATGTTTCTCAACCTCCAGGCTTCATTGATGCAGAGTATCCAGACAAGGTGTATAGGGTTACCAAGGCTCTTTATGGTCTACACCAAGCTCCTAGGGCATGGTATGAGACATTGGCTTGCTATTTATTAGAAAATGGATTCCAAAGAGGCAAGATTGATCCAACTTTGTTTATCAAAAGAACTAAGAAAGACATCTTGCTGGTGCAAATTTATGTTGATGACATTATCTTTGGATCCACAAACCAAGATTTGTGTGTAGAATTTGAAAAACTTATGCATAGTAAGTTTGAAATGAGTTCCATGGGGGAACTTACTTTCTTTCTGGGTCTCCAAGTTAAACAATCAAATGAAGGCATATTTATCAGCCAAGATAAGTATGTAGCAGAGATCCTAAGGAAATTTCAGTTTGCTGATTCTAAGGTTGCAAGTACACCAATGGATGCAGAAAAAGGGCTACTCAAGGATGCTGAAGGAGAAGATGTGGATTTGCACAATTATAGATCAATGATTGGGTCTTTGATGTACCTTACATCATCAAGACCAGATATCATGTTCTCAGTATGTGTATGTGCAAGATTTCAAATACATCCCAAAGTTTCTCATCTCACAGCAGTCAAAAGAATCTTTAGATATCTCAAGGGTCAACCTAGGTTGGGTCTTTGGTATCCAAGGGAATCATCCTTTGATTTGGTGGCTTATTCTGATAGTGACTATGCTGGTGCAACTCTAGACAGAAAATCCACAACTGGTGGATGTCAATTTCTTGGTTGCAGACTCATATCTTGGCAATGCAAGAAACAAACAATGGTGGCCAACTCTACAACTGAAGCAGAATATGTTGCTGGTGCAAGTTGTTGTGGGCAAGTTCTTTGGATCCAAAATCAAATGCTTGACTATGGGTACAATTTTCTTAACACCATTATTTACATTGACAATAGCAGTACTATATGTATCATTAAAAATCCAGTTCAACATTCAAAAACAAAACACATTGAAATCAGACACCATTTCATAAGGGATTGCAATGAGAAAAGGTTAATTCAAGTTGTCAAAATTGATTCTGAAAAGAATTATGCAGACCTTCTCACCAAAGCTTTTGATTTAGGTAGATTCAAATACCTTGTAGGAGGTATTGGAATGATAAATCTCTGAAAAACATGTGTTTTTGTACATAAAAATATCTGGTATTGGCTTTTAAACATGGTACTGCTAGTTAGTCAAAAGGTACTGTCAGTTCATAATTGGTCCTGCTAGTATATAATTGCTATGTTTTGTTCATATTGATGCTTAAATGTTTACAATGCTATAGATCAAGTGCTTTGCACTTTGTTCTTTTGGTTTGCAACTAACACATTTCAGGTTGATAACAAAACAAGAGATCTTCCAAACAAAAAGGGGAAATAAAAGTTATTTACATCTCAGGGGAGGTAACAATCTCAGGGGAGGAAATAATAGCCCAGAATGGAAGATAACCCAATTTATGAAAGAAAAAGACAAGAGCATACAAGATGATGCAAAGGTTGAAAAAGATAGGATTAGATCACATATTCAAAAGGGATGAAGCATTCCTAAAGGAGAAAGTTCTATCTAGATCAAACTAAGGAAAGTTTCAATTCAAAGGCATGCTAATAGATGATTTCACTTGTTGAACCAATCATCCAAGATACACAGCATCATTGCCTTTTTAATTTCCTCCATCCAAGGAAATTGCACCATCTTTAGGCCAATATGGCTTTTGGTATTCAGTTCACCAAGTTTTTACAAACTTAAGAGCTGGCTAGTCCATAAGCAAACGGCTTTTGGTAAAGACAAATCAAATCCGTTGATGGTTGATAGTTTACCAAAAACTATATGGTATTTAACTAACCATACTTAACAGTAAATAGTTAACTAGTCCATAAGAAAACGGCTTTTGGTAAAGACAAATCAAATCCGTTGATGGTTGATAGTTTACCAAAAACTATATGGTATTTAACTAACCATACTTAACAGTAAATAGTTAACTAGTCCATAAGCAAACGGCTTTTGGTAAAGACAACTCAAATCCGTTGATAGCTGATAGTTTGCTAAAAACTATAAGGGATTTTTGCTAAACTTTCAAAGAGACTGCCAAGAAATATTTTCTTTCAAAGGTACTGGTAGTTCAAATTTTGGTACTGCTAGAGTAAAATGGTACTGCTAGATAGCCGTTGAGCCTGTCAGAAAAAGTTTTAGCCGTTGGGCCTGGTAGTTAAAATTAGCCGTTGGGGTAGTTATGTAAATTACTGATGATATATTATATTATATTTCACATATAAAAGATCTTTTTAACCGCCTTTTCATTTACTTATTATAATCTTTCTTATTGTCGGTTAAAAGTAATTATCTCATAACATCTTTCATCAGTCCTTATCACAATTAACATACACCTTTCATCTTCTACCAGTACCACCATCAAATCCCACCAACATAATCAAAATTTTCATTAACTTTCACCATGGATGTTCTAACCTTCGTTAAACGTCACAATCAGTTAGCATTTTTAGAAAAATCTGAGGATAATGCCTCTTTTCATCAAATAGTGGACTTTTTAAATGATTCGTACATCAGGTATGCTTTACTAGTTAATCCCACTATTTATGAATCTCAAATTTTACAATTTTGGCAATCAGCTAAAGTTAAAACTTCTGAAAATGAGGAACAAAGGATTAAGGCCAAAGTGGATGGCAAACATTTGACTCTTACTGAGTCATCCATAAGAAGACATCTTCATTTGGATGATTCAGATGGTATTAGTCAATTGCCTGATACTGAAATTTTTGAAAATTTGGAAAGAATGGGGTATCATGCTAATTCTACAAAACTTACCTTTCTTAAAAAGCATCTTACTCCACAATGGAGATTTTTTATCCATACAATCCTTCATTGTTTGAGCCAAAAGAAAACCTCTTGGGAGCAATTTAGTGGAAACATGGCTTCTGCTCTCATCTGCTTGGCTACAAACAGAAAATACAATTTTTCCAAACATATTTTTGAAGGATTGACTAAAAATGTGGATAGTGAAACAAAGTTTTTGATGTATCCAAGATTTATTTCATGCATCATTGCAAAATCAAAACATTTGTTGCTTCCCCCACACTCACTTTATGAAACACCAAAACTTTCTCACAAAGTATTTTCAAACATGAGAATTGGTTTCAGAGGGGAAGAAATACCACTTTTTGATGAAATGTTACCACAACATCCTGAAGAACCAACACCATCATCTAAATCACCATCATCAAGTTCTTCAACTGGTTACATCTCACCAACTCATCAAACATCACCAATCCCAACACCAATACCATCTGCAACACCACCACCACCATCACATCATGTATCACCACCCCAATCTCCTCAGACAGTGAAAGAACTAAAAGCGAAGGTGAAGCTCTTAGAAGATGCTCTTAAAAGACAGAACACCAAATTTTCTGAGATCAACATCAAGTTAGTTAAGAGGGTAAAGAAATTGGAGAATGAAGTGAAGAAGCTAAAGGGTAAAAGATCTTCAAAGGTTGTTTTATCTAGTTCTTCAAGATCAGATGCTGAAAGGTTGGGTCACTCTTCCAAAAAGGGGAGGATGGATAGTTCTGAAGATGAAGAGGAGGCTCAATTTGAATTCCATGAAGGAACTCAGGTTTATGATGAAGAGCCTGCTGGTGCAGAGCAAGAGCCTGCTAGTTCAAAAGAGCCTACTAGGATTGAGAGGCTATTGGCAATGGACTACAAAGGTACTGCTGATCATGTGTACAAAAGAAAGAGGGACTTAGAGCCTCAAGGGAATTTGTTTGTTCAAGGGAGGTTATTTATTGCTGATGAGCAATCTACTGCTCCATCTCAAGAACCAACTCCAAAGGATAAGGGCAAGAGCATTATGGTTGAAGATGAGCCTAAGCCCAAGAAGTTGAAGAGAACAGAGCAAGTTCAGATAGCTAAAGATGAAGAAGTCTCAAAAAGGCTTCATGAAGAAGAAATGCAGAAAGCATTTGAAGCTTCAAGACTGCTAACAGAGATGAAAGAGCAAAAAGATGCTGCTCAGACTCTTCTTGACTCTCAAATTGCTCAAGAAACCTTTGATGCACAGATGCAATGGATTATTGCCAATGATCCAATTGTGAAGGGTCAAGCAGCAATAATAGTGAATGACAACAATCTTAACTCTGATGAGAAAACAGCAGAGCTTGAATCTTTTATCAACAAAAAGTATAAAGAAGCAGCTCTGGCTGATATTTTTGAAAAGATGAAAGAAAGTCAGAGAAGAGGTTTTAAGGTGGGCAAATCTCAGAAAGATCAAGTAACTTTTATGAAGAGATTTCTAAAAGGTCAAGCAAATTGGACTGATTACCAACTGAAGAAGAAATCTGCTGATGAAATCTACTTCCTGTATCTACAAGCCTACAATAGTCTTTACTACAAGATTCCATCTGATGCAAAGCCCTCAATGAAAAAGAAAGATGATCAGAAGAAAGAAGAAGCAAAATTGGATTCAAAGCAAGTAAGTAAGATGTTAATTACTTTGCCAACTATCATACATGCTGATCCAATTAGGTCTAGACGCCCTATTATTGATTGGGAGATTCACCATGATAGATTAGGAAAGTCATGGAAAATAACAAGGGTTGGGGGTCAGACTGCTATCTTCAAAAACTTTGAAAATCTAGTAAGAGCATGTGACAGAGCAGACTTAGAAGAATTGTGGAATCTAGTTCAAATTAGGCTAGACACAAATTCTAGCACTGATGTTAAGGAACAGGAACTATGGGTAGAATTCAATAGGATGTATGATCCTAATCCAAAAGATGTTCATTGGAAGTTTCCATATCATGATCCTTCAACAACATGGGAATTTCTAAGCCTTAGCAGTATTCATCATCTTTACACACAAAGTGGGATTGAACTCTTTATGTTAGCTGAGAAAGAGTATCCACTTAGTTATGAAGTTCTTACAACTATGATCTCCAAGAGATTAAGATGTGACAAAGATGAAGAAAATTCAGAAGTTGTTCAAAGTTTGCTGAGGAGCATATTTGAGCAATGTGAAAGAAAAAGGAAGAACAGAGAGTAAAGGTTTTTGGAAGAGTTCCCTCAAATCCTCAAGGTATGTATTTTATTCATCAGAAACTTGTGTATTTTAAAGGAAATAACAAGTTTAGGGGAGGATTGTTGGGAATAAAATGTTCAAGTCAAAGAGCCTGCCAAATATGCCAAGAGCCTGCTAGTTGATTTTGAAGAATATGAAGATGTACTAACAGTACCTTCTGGGTAGGAAGGTACTGCTAGTTGATAAAGGTCCTGCCAAGATTATGATCAAGTTGATAGATATTTGTTTGTAGATATTTGTTGAATTATTAGTCTTTGTACATTGTAACACGCTTAGTAGAAGTAGTTTAGTCTTCTGTGGTATGCAGAAGAATATACAGAGTTGTTACATTGGTAGTTGTATTTAATTGTAGGCTAGAATAGTCAAAGTATCTTATTATATTCAACAACTTGACAACTTGTAATAAGGGTACCTTATTCTATAAAAGGTTCCCTTAGTCACCACCTTCATGCATGCATCTCTTCAACTAAATAACCAAAACAGAACATCTCTCTAGTAACTTAGTTACTCAATTCACAAATCCTTTTACAATCAAAGATTCAAGGTTACTTTGTAATCCTGGTGATAGTTAGATCATCCGTATTATTTCATCAATAATATTGAATCGTTTTGTGTTACTAAAGTTGTGTTCATTGTTCATTACTACTCACGTTTACATACTCATCACCTTTGTGTTCTTTTAAAGTGTGTTGTAGTAGATTCCGCATACTACATCACATTCATACATAAATATCTCAAACACATTACTAAGATTCACATCCCAAGTGTTTGCACAATCCTTCCACAGATAGGTAAAGCGGTCCCAAATATAAATATCAGAGTCGTCTATGACCATGCCCTTTGCCAAGCACCTCCAGAACTAGCTATCACCTTAAACCTGAAAATACATGCTAGAAGGGTCAGCTTACGCTGGTGAGTTCACAGGTTTAAGTTTAAAACAGTATGGTTGAACCAAAAGGTTTTCGAGTTCAAATCATCGTTCACAAACGAGTCAAAATTTAAAGTAGGCTCACACCGCCTAAATTGTCGTTCCAAAACCAAATCCGCAAATAATAACATTAACATTAACCGTGGACCAAAATCAGTGATTTGCTACACTGGACTAAGATAGATATAAATCACAAGTTCCACATATATCAACAAACACAATCAATCCAGTATCAATATGATAGGTCACAATAGCCCTCTCTCATATTGACAAATACAGTAGGGCCCTAGGCGACTCTAGCTAGGCAACACGTTATAGCAAGGTACATATAGTTACATTGCTACCCTAGTCTAGGCCGGGTATAGATATCAAATATTAGCCAGGCGCCACGTTATAGCAAAGGATTGCTACCCTGGTCTAATCTGAATACCTATTTCATATCTAATCTTAGCAAGTCAACACGTTATAGCAAATCAAAAACAATAGTGAGGTCCATTAAAAACAGTTCGAATGTCTTCTCACATGAATACCAGTCAAGTCACATAATGTTATCAAACAATCAAATCAAATATTTCAGTCAAACAGTCAAATATTGAATAAAAAGTTCGCATATTCCAAGTAAACAGTCATAAGTTTAGTTAAAAACGAGCATGTATTCTCCCCCAAAATAGTTAGAAAACCGGTAAAAGTAAGGGCCATGAACTCACCTTAGCCACAGCAATGCAAAGATCACGACAGACACAACTGGCATCGAGAAGCAAAATATAACAGGACATACGGCACGACGATTCCAAGATATACAGGCACAATAGTACACAGAGGTACAAGCACAGCGGTACACAACGGTCTAGGTGTGACAAATGGTAATTTTCACCCTATGATTATAATAATAAATGACTATTTATTATTGCAAATGTCTATTTAGATTTTTAAAACAATTAGCCATAGAGTTGTTACGGGAATTACCAAATACTGGAAACTAGCTCACACGCGAATCACCGAAAAATTTAAAATAGCAAAACGTGAACTAACAAAATCCAAAATCCAAAAATTTAGTTGCTATGTATATGTTATTTTTTTTTTTTTTTCTTCTTTCCTTGTTCTCGTCGGCCCACAACTGAGCCCAACTTCAAAAGTAAAATATGTCATGTATATACATATTGCTTCCTTTTTCGCTTTGTTTCTTTGAAAACCGACTCCAACACCCCAACTTAGGGCCTCGATAACTCCTTATTTTTACGAACAAACTACGCATTTCTTTTTACCACCCAATTCACGACCTAGCCAAGTTACTATGTACCAAGTATCGAACCCTGAAACTAACATTTGACCCTCGAAATTCTGCCAAAGCGTTTGGCCAAAAGTTCACTTTTTTTTCGAGTTCGACAATTTTGGCAAAACATTCAAATCAGCCATAGTCGACTGTAACTACTTTAAACAACCATTAGATGCTTAAATAAAGATAACAAGTATATTTTTTTTCTCATCTTGAACTATGTCACGAGGTGAATAACAAATAAATATGTCGGCAACCCATTAAAATCCAGTACAAATCTTGACCAACTCTCTTGTCATTTCAAACTTTTCCCTAAAACATGCTACAACAAGAGGGTCTTCAGCTGAGTAAAACTATTACTGCTATTATAGCCCCTGTACCATGATATGAACACTCACCACCCACATGTATAATATTTTAATACCCACATGTACTGAAACCATGCACACTTATTTCTCTTATATACCAACTCTCGTGAACCCTCTCAAACGCACCACAAGTATAACAAAACGTCACACACACACTGGTTCGAAAAGTATTCCAAGCGTAGAGGCCATTTAGCGAAGTGGGTTAGTCATCTTTGGCAAGCACAAGGACTCTCCTCCATCTCAGTTCACTCCCACTCGAGTCCTACTCACTCTCAAAGTGATTGTAAGTCCTACTAATCCAATTTCAACTCAGTTCGAATTTTAGTTCATTACATTTCATAGAGTAAGAAACTAGTCGAACCTCATCTTTACCAACAAAAATATTACGTGTGAAATGTGTGCACATAACTCGAAACCTGTAACCCTTGCTTATCTAGTAAACTCATAAAATACAGCCATGCATTGTTACATGCAAACACAAGACCAAATTTTGTAATTAAAGGGTCACGTAAAAACTGGGATATGGAAACCTTTAGTTAAAAATGTTAAGTGTTTTGGAGTTCTTGCAAAACAGCCAACTAGCTCACTTTAGAACCATTTATCTTCGTATTCTTATACGTGGCATGCACATACATTTGTTACACTCGTTTGACATAGTGACAAACTCCATTTTCCATAACAACGTTTAGTGAAACACACCCGAGAGTCAATGAAAACGGGCAAAGTTAATCTGTCGACAAATTGCACTCCTTTTCTGTCCCAAGCGCTAACAGCGAAACTGAACCAACTTTTCTTATTTATCGCTAAACGCCCAACTTTAGAGCTGTGTTTCGACCCTTATTTGACCATCATAAAATCTATATTTTTGGCATATTAACAAAGACCCAGCAAGCTAACTATAGGAACAAGACCCTTTTAAAATGAACAATTATCGAACTCACAATCTGCTTTGAAAGTTCGACCCATGTCGACCAAGATAACTGGAAAAAAAAAAAAACACTTATATGATTTCATGTGATTTCTACGCAGCGACCACCCAACTTTAAGCACCTAGTTCGAACCCCAACCCACACTTTAAAAATCTGAACTTTTGCCATAGTAATAACGACCTAGCTAACTAATTATAGCAACAAAAATCTTGTAAAATGATCATATAACCTTTCGGCAAAACGCTTTCACTTTCTGTCCAAACCGCCCATTTGAAAAACTGATTTAACTCTTTTCTTTTATATACTTATTTTTGTGACTCGACACTTAACTTTAGAAAGTTATAACGATCAAACGAATAAAGCTTGGAACGTAGAATTTGAACCTGTTTATAGACGACCCAGGAGACTCTAGAAAGAAACAAGAACATCGTTAAATCAGTGAAAGGCCTCGCGTAAATTAAATTTTGAGAAGCAGTCCATCTCGAGTGCAAAACCTACACCGTAGGGTATAAAATGTAATCGTTATGAAACATCAAGGGCTGAACAAGACAATAACATATTCTAAATCAAAGAAATGAATTTTCACCATTTACCCCCCCACATTTCGCGTCATTTAAAAATTGTACACAAATAATTAACGACATGTTATTATGGATACTAATAATTTTTGAACTTCCGACACTTAAGTATATCACACTCACATCACCGATCTAATCGTTATACGAGTTCTTATCACAAATAGTTACTCGCGTTAAATCAAATACTCAAATATTATTATTATCCAGGTCGCGTGTGAAGCTGTTTCCGAACTCCCACTAGACTAACAACTCAACTCAACAAATCAAGGTGAGTTTATAGCCCCACTTTATTTAAACTGTTTTACATTGGGGTGAGAAACATGCAAAACTTTTATGGACCAATTTATACTTTTTGTGCTATTACGTAGATTAGCCTAAGCCCTGCCATGTCCCTTATGCCCAACTCATGAACCGTCAATTCCTGCTGGGAAGCGCGAATGTTATAAATGGATCTATTGGGAGTAACGTCCCCGTTCGGGTTGTCCGGATAGGCAAACGAACGTATACCATGTCGAAACTACAAGTGTCTGGGATAAACACTTGTCGGGCCCTAATATATAACATGCTTCTAGATGCATGCACACTGTTATAGCTTCGGTTGCATGAACTTAGTGCTTACGTAATAGACATGGTCCAACTACTAAATTTTACTATTAAACCTATGAACTCACCAGCTTTTTGCTGACTTTTAGCATGTTTTTCTCAGGTGTTTAAAGTTGAATGTTTGTGACAAGGCTGCGGCAGTGCAATGGTCATAGACTATTTTTATGAATAACTGTGATGTGTAAACCATGACTTGTTTTTGTCTGGGACAACTAAAACTATGGGCTTGCTTTCTGATTTCAATTTATATTGTAAACTCTTTAATTTTATTAAATTAAAACGGAGTATGTATTCCGTTCTTTATTACCTCATGTTATGATCATCAATTTAGTAGCACCCCATGACCCGAATGCTTCCGCGATACCAGATTTTGGGGGTGTTACAGATTGGTATCAGAGCTTAAGGTTATAGAGAACTAGGTACATATAAAACCTAAACTATAACCACTTTTTACAAAAACAAGTCCCTATGACCGCCACTTGCCTGCCGGCCTTGCTGCTGTTTACTTGTTTTAGCTACTTAGTACTATCGGTTAATTTTTACTCAGCTACATGTACTATAAGTATTATATGTATACTTATACTAATTACCACAAGTATTTTCAATATACTCACACACATATGCCATTTTGTCACAGACCATGACTTCCCAACACAACTCTCCACAATCACCAGTCTCAGGCGATCTGTACTTGCAAGAGCTTCACGGCTACAATGCACCAGATTCCAACCCCACTGAGCCTGCTCCCACACCAGCACTCCCTTCACTCACTACGGACCAGACATCTACCCAGCCTACCACTGAGGTTAATGCAAATCTTGCTCGTCGAGTCGCCTGTATGAGAGTTCGAAGGTGGTATATGAATATGACACCTCAAAGGAGAACCCTGGACGACTATTTAGGCACCTCTGCTCCAGCGCTTCCTACACCTACATCATCCCCAGATCATTCTCCACCCCGTCAGAGGCTCAGAAGACCCGCTACCCCGTACACAGCCGAGGATGAAGAAGAGCCGGTGGAAGAGTCTGAGGAGGATCCGGAAGAGGAATCCAAAGAAGAGTCTGAGGAGGATCCGGAAGAGGAACCCGAAGAAGAGTCTGAAGAGGAACCTGAGGAAGAACCTGAAGAGGATCCGGAGGAGGAACAAATACCGGACTCTACACCTGAGCAGGTCTTACCAGTAGAACCGCGACATGGAAAAGCGGTTAGGGAAGAGGTTCCGAGCACTTTTGATATTGGGCAGAGTTCTAGGGCTGCTCAGATGATAGGAGGAGATATGGATGGACCGGAACAGGGAGACGACGACCCGTCAACTAGGAATGGAGCCCCTGGTACTGATGAAGTGTTATGGAAAGATATAGAGTGTGTTCCTAGTGTTCCACCTCAAGCTGACAGTCCTCCACACTCGCCATGGTTTGTGCCACCATCTCCGGAGGATCCAGTTCTCCCTCCACCCGCAAATTCACCCATAGATGAGGAAGACGTGGACATGGAAACAGGAGTCTTGTTGCAGCTTGAAACGCATGAGAGCTTATTGGATGTACACACTGATCAGATAGAGAGGATTGAGCAATGGGATGATCAGATAGGGAGAGAGCTTGCCAATATCAGGCAGAACGTAAGGGACATAGGAAGAGAACAATCCAGGGTATGGGATACAGAATGGGCTACCTGGTATAGGTTTAATGATATGGAGGCAGTAGTTGGTGGTGTGATAAGATCCGAACAGGAGGATCGCATGGAGATCAGGTCAGCGCAAAGACACATAGCACAGTTGGAGTCAAGCGTATCACGATTGACGGCTACTGTTAGTCAGATGGCAACAGAGTTAGAGCAGCTACGCCTTGGACGAAACTGACCTTAGCCTTTAGTAGTTGAAATGTATCACCACTAAGTCGTGTAGTTGCCAGCTAGTGGCATTTGTAGTCTTTCTTATCTGTATTCGTAACGTTTCCCTATGTATTCGAGCTCAAGTGAGCCTAACTTATGACAAGTTTGATTTGTAATACCACATGTGTCAATCTCTTTATGTCTAATCTTGCTCATATGCTCCATCGATAATAATATTCTTGTGCGATAATAAACCCTTGAAATCTCAATTTCATTATCTTTTGATACAGCAAAATGCCTCCGAAACGAGCTACGCGTGCAAACCCAAAACCAGTTGAGGAAACTGCTACAACCCCAACTGTTGATCGAACTTTGCTCAACCAGCTAGTAGAAGAAAGAGTGGCAGCAGCACTGGCTGCAGCCAATCACTCAACCACCGATGGTGGAAACTCTAGACCCACCAACAACAATACTCGAGGTTGTACTTACACGGACTTTAAGAAGATAATGACTGGAGTGTTTGGTGGTACGGAAGGAGTAGTTGTCTTAGTTCGTTGGATTGAGAAGCTGGAAACAGTGTTCCGAATTAGTGGCTGTGCTGAAGAGGACAAGGTCAAGTACGCGTCCTTTACCTTTCAGGATGCCGCCTTAACCTGGTGGAACAACTATTCAAAATCAGCTGGCTACGACACTGCCTATGCAATGTCATGGGAAAGCTTCAAACAAATGGTTCTTAGGAAATACTGCCCTCGCAATGAGGTGAAGAAGCTGGAAGTTGAATTTTGGAACCTCAAGGTACAAGGTACCGATATGGCCACCTATAATCAGCGTTTTCAGGAGCTTGCTTTACTCTGTCCGGACGTGGTCCAAACTGAGGCCCGTCTACTGGAACGGTACATTGGCGGATTGCCTCCGTCAACAAAAGGGAATGTTACAGCTTACAAGGCTGCAGACCTTCACGAAACAATGGAGGTAGCCAACAAGCTGATGGACCAAGTGGTTGAAGATTCAGCTGAGATGGAAAAGTCCAACAAGAGGAAATGGGATGATCACTCCCGAACCAAAATCAACAACCACCCGAACAAGAGACAGGATGTTGTTAAGGCCTACGCGGCCGGAACAACCGAGAAGAAAGGGCGTTCCATTGAGAAAAAGGGGTATGCCGGGAAACACCCGTTCTGCAATCGCTGTAAACTGCACCACAGCGGGCCATGCACTGTGAAGTGCAACAATTGTCAGAAAGTCGGGCACATGGCCAGGGATTGTAGATCCAGAACCCTCGCAACTGCACAGATAGCACCCGAGGCAAACTCGAAGGCCAATGTAACATGTTTTGGGTGTGGGAAGAAGGGGCACTACCGGAATGAGTGCCGTGAGTCAAGGAACCAAGTTGCTGGGGGAAATCAAGTGGTTGTTGCACAGCAAGGGAATCGTGGAAACGACGGAGGAGCCCGCGGAAGGGTCTATGCAGTGGGCAAGGTAGAAGCCCAAGAGGACCCAAACGTTGTGACGGGTACGTTCCTCTTAAATAATCGTTACGCATCCATATTGTTTGACACTGGGGCGGATAGGAGTTTTGTTTCGACCACATTTAGTGCCTTACTTGATATTGCCCCGACCCCTCTAGGCAAAGTATACAATGTGGAGTTAGCCAACGGAAATGTAGAAAGGATAGACACTATTGTAAGAGGCTGTACCCTAAACTTATTAAAACACCCATTCGACATCGACCTTATGCCAGTAGAACTGGGTAGTTTTGACGTTATCATCGGCATGGACTGGTTAGCCAAACATCGTGCTACCATCCTCTGTAACGAGAAAATCGTCCGACTTCCTTGTGGAGACAAGGTCCTAAATGTTGAAGGAGACAAGAGAGGTCGAAAGAGTGTCTCAAGACTAAACGTTATCACTTGCATTAAGGCACAGAAATGCTTTAACAAAGGATGCCTTCTCTTCCTAGCGCAAGTTTCCGACCGGGAAGAAAAGGAGCAGAAGGAAAAACGTCTAGAGGACGTTCCGATTGTAAGAGATTATCCAGAAGTCTTTCCTGAGGACTTACCTGGACTCCCGCCAATCCGACAGGTCGAATTTCGAATCGATCTAATACCAGGTGCCGCACCCGTGGCACGAGCACCTTATCGATTAGCTCCAACAGAATTGCAAGAACTGTCAAACCAGTTGTCGGAACTCGCAGAAAAAGGATTCATCAGACCAAGTTCTTCTCCTTGGGGAGCTCCAGTCCTTTTTGTCAAAAAGAAAGATGGATCTTTTAGGATGTGCATTGATTACCGCGAATTAAACAAATTAACCATCAAGAACCGCTATCCACTCCCACGAATCGATGATCTATTCGACCAACTTCAAGGTTCAAGTATTTACTCCAAAATCGATTTAAGATCCGGGTATCACCAACTTAGAGTTAGGGAAGAAGATATTCCTAAAACGGCATTCAGGACCCGTTACGGTCACTACGAATTCCAGGTCATGCCATTTGGTTTAACCAACGCACCAGCAGTATTCAGGAATCTTATGAATCGAGTGTGCAAGCCATACCTGGACAAGTTCGTGATAGTCTTTATCGATGACATTCTGATATACTCTAAGAGCGAAGAAGAACACAAAGAGCATCTCAGGCTAATCCTAGAATTACTAAAGGAAGAGAAATTGTATGCAAAATTCTCGAAGTGTGAATTTTGGATTCCAACTGTTCAATTTCTAGGACATGTGGTTGATAGTCAAGGCGTCCATGTGGATCCAGCAAAGATCGAATCGATTAAGGATTGGGCGACACCCACGACACCTACCGAAATACGCCAATTCTTAGGGCTTGCAGGGTACTACAGGAGGTTTATAGAAGGATTCTCGAAGATAGCTAAGCCCTTGACTAAGTTAACTCAAAAGAATGTGAAGTTCGATTGGGGAGATAAGGAAGAAGGAGCCTTCCAACTGCTTAAGGATAAGTTGTGTAGCGCGCCTATCTTGGCCCTACCGGAAGGCAGTGAGGATTTTGTGGTTTATTGCGACGCCTCACACAAAGGGTTAGGAGCTGTGTTGATGCAGAGAGAGAAAGTTATAGCTTATGCCTCTCGACAACTAAAGACCCACGAGAAGAACTATACTACACACGACTTAGAATTGGGGTCAGTAGTGTTTGCACTCAGGATCTGGAGACATTACCTCTATGGCACCAAGTGTGTAGTCTACACCGACCACAAGAGTTTGCAACACATCCTCGACCAAAAAGAGCTCAACATGAGGCAACGCCGTTGGTTAGAATTACTCAGTGACTATGACTGCGAAATTCGATACCACCCTGGCAAAGCAAACGTAGTAGCCGATGCCCTTAGTCGGAAGGAACGACCGGAATCTCTGAGAGTACGATCATTGGGTATGACGATAATCTCACCACTACCAGCTAGAATCCTCGAGGCTCAAGCTGAAGCGCTCAAGGAAGAAAACATACCTAATGAGAAAATAAAAGGGATGCCTGAAAGTGAAAACGGATTCGTAAGGAGAGCTGATGGAATGTTATGTTTCAAGGACAGGAGTTGGATTCCGCTATGGGGAGGAATACGTGATTATATAATGCACGAATCCCATAAATCCAAATATTCCATCCACCCGGGCGCTGATAAAATGTACCTTGATCTGAAGAAGCTCTACTGGTGGCCTAATATGAAAGCTGACATTGCAGCATATGTCAGTCAATGCTTAACATGCTCCAAGGTCAAAGCTGAGCATCAGCGACCATCAGGCTTATTGACTCAACCCGAGATCCCCGAATGGAAGTGGGAACGTATAACCATGGATTTCATCACAAAACTACCAAGGACACCTAGCGGTTACGACACCATTTGGGTGATCGTTGATCGTCTCACAAAATCCGCTCACTTCCTACCGATCAGAGAAAAAGAAGGCATGGATAAACTCGCACGGTTATACGTGAAAGAAATAATAGCACGTCATGGAGTCCCAATTTCTATCATCTCCGACCGAGACAGTCGCTTCACGTCAAATTTCTGGAAATCATTGCAAGATGCATTGGGCTCCGACCTTCATATGAGTACTGCGTATCATCCGCAAACTGATGGTCAAAGCGAAAGGACCATCCAAACACTAGAGGATATGCTACGAGCGTGTGTGATAGACTTTGGAAACAGTTGGGATAGACATCTACCCCTAGCTGAATTCTCCTACAATAACAGCTATCATACAAGCATCAAAGCTGCACCCTATGAGGCACTTTATGGTCGAAAGTGCAGATCTCCTATATGTTGGGCTGAAGTCGGAGAAAGCCAAATTACTGGTCCCGAACTAGTACGAGAGACCACCGAGAAGATAGTACAAATCAAGAGTCGATTGCAAGCAGCCAGAGATCGACAGAAAAGTTATGCTGACAAAAGACGGAGACCACTTGAATTCCAAGTTGGTGACCGTGTCATGCTAAAGGTCTCGCCATGGAAAGGCGTAATTCGTTTTGGAAAACGTGGAAAACTAAACCCTCGCTACATAGGACCTTTCAAAATCATCGCCAAAATCGAACCGGTAGCTTACCGACTTGAACTACCTCCAGAACTCAGCTCTGTACATAATGTTTTTCATGTGAGCAATCTGAAGAAGTGTCTCTCAGACGAAACGCTTGCCATCCCACTGGAAGAGATCCAAGTGGACGAGAGATTAAATTTCATCGAGGAACCTGTCGAAATTATGGATCGAGAAATCAAACGTCTGAAACAAAGCCGCATACCTATTGTTAAAGTTCGTTGGAACTCTCGAAGAGGTCCCGAATACACGTGGGAACGCGAGGACGAGATCAAACGCAAATACCCACACCTTTTCCCAAATTCCACGGATAACTCCAAGTGAAAACCGAGGACGGTTTTCTTCCTAAGCTGGGGAGGATGTGACAAATGGTAATTTTCACCCTATAATTATAATAATAAATGACTATTTATTATTGCAAATGTCTATTTAGATTTTTAAAACAATTAGCTATAGAGTTGTTACGGGAATTACCAAACACTGGAAACTAGCTCACACGCGAATCACCGAAAAATTTAAAATAGCAAAACATGAACTAACAAAATCCAAAATCCAAAAATTTTGCTGCTATGTCCATATTATTTTTTTTTTGTTTCTCTTCTTTCCTTGTTCTCGTCGGCCCACAACTGAGCCCAACTTCAAAAGTAAAATATGTCATGTATATACATATTGCTTCCTTTTTCGCTTTGTTTCTTTGAAAACCGACTCCAACACCCCAACTTAGGGCCTCGATAACTCCTTATTTTTACGAACAAACTACGCATTTCTTTTTACCACCCAATTCACAACCTAGCCAAGTTACTATGTACCAAGTATCGAACCCTGAAACTAACATTTGACCCTCGAAATTCTGCCAAAGCGTTTGGCCAAAAGTTCACTTTTTTTTCGAGTTCGACAATTTTGGCAAAACATTCAAATCAGCCATAGTCGACTGTAACTACTTTAAACAACCATTAGATGCTTAAATAAAGATAACAAGTATATTTTTTTTCTCATCTTGAACTATGTCACGAGGTGAATAACAAATAAATATGTCGGCAACCCATTAAAATCCAGTACAAATCTTGACCAACTCTCTTGTCATTTCAAACTTTTCCCTAAAACATGCTACAACAAGAGGGTCTTCAGCTGAGTAAAACTATTACTGCTATTATAGCCCCTGTACCATGATATGAACACTCACCACCCACATGTATAATATTTTAATACCCACATGTACTGAAACCATGCACACTTATTTCTCTTATATACCAACTCTCGTGAACCCTCTCAAACGCACCACAAGTATAACAAAACGTCACACACACACTGGTTCGAAAAGTATTCCAAGCGTAGAGGCCATTTAGCGAAGTGGGTTAGTCATCTTTGGCAAGCACAAGGACTCTCCTCCATCTCAGTTCACTCCCACTCGAGTCCTACTCACTCTCAAAGTGATTGTAAGTCCTTCTAATCCAATTTCAACTCAGTTCGAATTTTAGTTCATTACATTTCATAGAGTAAGAAACTAGTCGAACCTCATCTTTACCAACAAAAATATTACGTGTGAAATGTGTGCACATAACTCGAAACCTGTAACCCTTGCTTATCTAGTAAACTCATAAAATACAGCCATGCATTGTTACATGCAAACACAAGACCAAATTTTGTAATTAAAGGGTCACGTAAAAACTGGGATATGAAAACCTTTAGTTAAAAATGTTAAGTGTTTTGGAGTTTTTGCAAAACAGCCAACTAGCTCACTTTAGGACCATTTATCTCCGTATTCTTATACGTGGCATGCACATACATTTGTTACACTCGTTTGACATAGTGACAAACTCCATTTTCCATAACAACGTTTAGTGAAACACACCCGAGAGTCAATGAAAACGGGCAAAGTTAATCTGTCGACAAATTTCACTTCTTTTCTGTCCCAAGCGCTAACAGCGAAACTGAACCAACTTTTCTTATTTATCGCTAAACGCCCAACTTTAGAGCTGTGTTTCGACCCTTGTTTGACCATCATAAAATCTATATTTTTGGCATATTAACAAAGACCCAGCAAGCTAACTATAGGAACAAGACCCTTTTAAAATGAACAATTATCGAACTCACAATCTGCTTTGAAAGTTCGACCCATGTCGACCAAGATAACTGGAAAAAAAAAAAACACTTATATGATTTCATGTGATTTCTACGCAGCGACCACCCAACTTTAAGCACCTAGTTCGAACCCCAACCCACACTTTAAAAATCTGAACTTTTGCCATAATAATAACGACCTAGCTAACTAATTATAGCAACAAAAATCTTGTAAAATGATCATATAACCTTTCGGCAAAACGATTTCACTTTTCTGTCCAAACCGCCCATTTGAAACTGAATTAACTCTTTTATTTTATATACTTATTTTTGTGACTCGACACTTAACTTTAGAAAGTTATAACGATCAAACGAATAAAGCTTGGAACGTAGAATTTGAACCTGTTTATAGACGACCCAGGAGACTCTAGAAAGAAACAAGAACATCGTTAAATCAGTGAAAGGCCTCGCGTAAATTAAATTTTGAGAAGCAGTCCATCTCGAGTGCAAAACCTACACCGTAGGGTATAAAATGTAATCGTTATGAAACATCAAGGGCTGAACAAGACAATAACATATTCTAAATCAAAGAAATGAATTTTCACCATTTACCCCCCCACATTTCGCGTCATTTAAAAATTGTACACAAATAATTAACGACATGTTATTATGGATACTAATAATTTTTGAACTTCCGACACTTAAGTATATCACACTCACATCACCGATCTAATCGTTATACGAGTTCTTATCACAAATAGATACTCGCGTTAAATCAAATACTCAAATATTATTATTATCCAGGTCGCGTGTGAAGCTGTTTCCGAACTCCCACTAGACTAACAACTCAACTCAACAAATCAAGGTGAGTTTATAGCCCCACTTTATTTAAACTGTTTTACATTGGGGTGAGAAACATGCAAAACTTTTATGGACCAATTTATACTTTTTGTGCTATTACGTAGATTAGCCTAAGCCCTGCCATGTCCCTTATGCCCAACTCATGAACCGTCAATTCCTGCTGGGAAGCGCGAATGTTATAAATAGATCTATTGGGAGTAACGTCCCCGTTCGGGTTGTCCGGATAGGCAAACGAACGTATACCATGTCGAAACTACAAGTGTCTGGGATAAACACTTGTCGGGCCCTAATATATAACATGCTTCTAGATGCATGCACACTGTTATAGCTTCGGTTGCATGAACTTAGTGCTTACGTAATAGACATGGTCCAACTACTAAATTTACTATTAAACCTATGAACTCACCAGCTTTTTGCTGACTTTTAGCATGTTTTTCTCAGGTGTTTAAAGCTGAATGTTTGTGACAAGGCTGCGGCAGTGCAATGGTCAAAGACTATTTTTATGAATAACTGTGATGTGTAAACCATGACTTGTTTTTGTCTGGGAAAACTAAAACTATGGGCTTGCTTTCTGATTTCAATTTATATTGTAAACTCTTTAATTTTATTAAATTAAAACGGAGTATGTATTCCGTTCTTTATTACCTCATGTTATGATCATCAATTTAGTAGCACCCCATGACCCGAATGCTTCCGCGATACCAGATTTTGGGGGTGTTACACTAGGATCGACACAACCTAATACGTATACAGTTATCTCAAAATACGCCTCGCAAAATAATAAAGTCTATAAAAGACAACGTGTCGTAGTTTTCATGGATTACTCAGTTTCCAAAACTCATCAAAAGTTTAGTATCAACGTTTCGTGTGGTGTGGTAAGAAAACATAGACTAGACATACAACTCACGCCAAAGAGAATAGACATCGACAAAATCGAGAAAATACCGACGAGAACTCAAACCAAGAAGACAAACCTAGGAGTTAACGACAAATAAACACTTTCAATTAAAATAAATCAGTTCGTACGTTTCGGCATTTACCCCGATAACCCAAATAATTTGTATAAAACATAAATGTTTTATAAATAGAAATAAGTTTAACTAATAAAATCAGTTTTCTCAAATCGTCTGACTTAAATAAATCAATTTCTTCAAAACAGTTTATTAGAATTTAATAAAAAAAAATATTCGTTAGTTATTAGACATTATTTCCTTATTGTGTGTCCGTTACGAATCAAATATATTAAAGTCGTCGTGAGTCTAATATATTGTATTCGTCTCCAGTCCAATAAGTCCATAATTTTCAAATTGTCCAAATAATAGTCAAAATCCGTATTCAAATCCAAATCATGATTCCAAATATAATCCGAAACGTATCAATGTGATTGCCAAATAAACATATAATTACTTATTAGTTTAGTTAAATCAAACGAACCCAAATCTTGTGTTTGACCCATTTCACCCCAACGTACACAAACCAAATTACAACCACAGTTTAAACACGACACCATCAACTACACTAACACAAGTTTCCAACTGGTTTTACCACATATCCAATTCCAGCGGAGCTCAAATCCGACTCCATGTTCAACTTTGGAAAAATTCACAACAGATGATTATTTACTTACCATGCCGAGACCAAGGGGTCTCGGCTCAAACCCCGTCAGTTAAACAACCAAACAACCCAAAGAGATCACGACTCCAACTAAATCCCAACATAACAACACAATGACTATAACCAAAAATATAATAACATTCTATGCCGAGACCAACAATCCACAACAATGAACAATGACTTGACCAAATCACCTCAAAAGACCATTTAAGGGAAGTTAAACAAACACCATTTTCAGTCGAATCTTACCACAACCATATATTTTATACCACACGAAATATATATTTGAAGGTATAGGCACGTTTTAATCCATTTTCAATCACACAACCCTTTCCCAAAAACGTTTTCAAACAGTTTCTTATCCACGAAAAAGTGTAACGAAAACAATTGATTTATGTCAAAAAAAATAAGAATAAACAACACGAGTGGTTTTTACCATACCACTAGGCGAATGAGAGAGGAGATGAGAGGGAAAGAGGCGGCGGAGATGGTGGCGCGTGGTGACAGCCTTGGTG
This sequence comes from Artemisia tridentata subsp. tridentata, assembly GCA_021014915.2. NCBI lineage: Eukaryota > Viridiplantae > Streptophyta > Magnoliopsida > Asterales > Asteraceae > Artemisia > Artemisia tridentata. Next base: position 6,289,876 of record CP139502.1, read on the forward strand.
GCTGTGTGGCGTCCTCATGGATTAATGGTGTTGTGGTGGTGGAAAAGTGTTCTTGAAGCGTGGATGTAGCAAGAAAAAAAATGAGATAGTCATGGGGTGAAAGTGGGTGGTGGTGGTGTGGGGTTAGAGGGGCAATAATGGAGGCCGGAAGTTGGCCGGAGATGGTGGAGTTGTCGGCGAAGGGTGGCCGGATCAGGGAGGGTGCGGCTGCTGGGAAACAAGAAAGAATTTTAACCCTAAAGTTATTATAGTGAAGTATATATAGGGTATGTTTATGGTAGGTTTAGGTTAAACAACCCTAAGGACCAAATCTGTAAATAATAAAAGTTTAGGAGCAGTGGGGTTTAAATTCCCTAGGCTCATTTAGACTAGTAAACGATAAATTCAAGACACGGGATTTTCACCATTGCGTTCAGAATAATTTTTCCAATAAAAATGACTATTCATACGCCTCGTTTCTCACAAATAATAAAATAATCAAATCAAATCGTCGGTTGTGCCAGTACGCGTTGCGTACAAATTTCACGTTTCGCGAGATAACTTCATGTTTTCAAACCAAATAAGTTCAGAAAAGATCCGTATATGAAAAACAGGAAAATCTCGTACAAAAATATATTCAGAAAATTACGAAGTATTACAATATCCGATATCATACTTAATACTATTCATATTGAGGTCCCTATAAATAGAGGTACCTAATGTAATGTGAGACACACTCAGTAACAAGTTCTATCTTTCCCTATCATATTCTCTTACATTCTCTTGCATATTGTTCTTATTGTGCTAATAGGCTAGTTGTTTTACAACAAAAAGGACATTTTAAATTACTTTATGTTTTTATGCCTAGTCACATTTTATGAGTCACTTAATTTTGCATACACTTATTTTGGTGCTTATAAAGGGACAAATTCTCACCATCCATCTAGTTTGATCTAATGGTGGGGATAAATCTAATATTTAATATGGAAACGTAAGTCCATGTCTTTTTTTTTTTTTTTTTTTTTTTTTTTTTTTTTTTTCATTTTTCTTTTTCTTTTTGTCTTTCTTATTTATTCACTTTTTTTTTGTCTTTTTTTTTTTAATTTTTTTTAGTTAACGTTTTTTCCTTCGCTTTCATACGTTTTCGCCTCTTTTCATACGTTTTCAATTATTTTCGTCCGTTTTCATACATTTTTGTCAGTATTCCTACGTTTTAGTCCGTTTTCATACGTTTTCGTCCGTTTTCTTACGTTTTCGTTCATTTTCATACGTTTTCTCCTGTTTTCTTTCGTTTTCGTCCATTTTTCATACGTTTTCGTCAATTTTCAGACATGTTTTTTACGTTTTCATACGTTTTCGTCCGTTTTCTAACGTTTTCGCCCATTTTCATCCGTTTTCATACATTTTGTCCGTTTTCTTACATTTTCATTCGTTTTCATAAGTTTTCGTCCGTTTACCCGGGGAACGGGTCTAACGTTTTCGTTCATTTTCATACGTTTTCGCCTGTTTTTTTTCGTTTTCGTCCATTTTTCATACGTTTTCGTCAATTTTCAGACATGTTTTTACGCTTTTATACGTTTTCGTCCGTTTTCTAACGTTTTCGCCCATTTTCATCAGTTTTCATACGTTTTGTCCGTTTTCTTACGTTTTCATTCGTTTTCATACGTTTTCGTCCATTTTCTTTCGTTTTCGTCTATTTTTCATACGTTTTCGCCCGTTTTTAGACGTGTTTTTATGCTTTCATATGTTTTCGTCCATTTTCATACATATTCGTCTTTTTTCTTACGTTTTTGTCCCTTTTCTTACGTTTTCGCCCATTTTCGTCCGTTTTCATACGTTTACGTTCTTTTTCGTTCGTTTTCATACGTTTTCATCCGTTTTCTTTCATTTTTCATACGTTTTCGTCCGTTTTCATACGTGTTTTTACGCTTTCATACATTTTCATCCATTTTCTTACGTTTTCGTCTGTTTTCATTCGTTTTCGTCCATTTTTAAACGTTTTTTGGCCGTTTTGAGACGTTTTCATTCGTTTCTGAATATCACAATTGATATTCTGAATATCACAAGTGATATTATGTGATATTCAAAATATCACAAGTGGTATTCTGAATATCACAAGTGATATTCTGTGATATTCTGAATATCACAAGTGATTTTCTGAATATCACAAGTTATTTTTAACTAATATTTTGTAACATGAAAATCACAAGTGATATTCAAAATATCGCAAATGATATTCAGAAAATCACAAGTGATAGATATTCAGAAAATCACAAGTGATATTCTGAATATCATTGAATATCACTTGTGATATTCAGAAACGTAAGAAAATGGACGAAAACGTAAGAAAATAGACGAATACGTATGAAAACAAACGACAACGTAAGAAAATCACAAGTGATATTCTGAATATCACAAGTGATATTCTGAATATCAAAAGTAATTTTCAGAAAATCACAAGTGATATTCTGAATATCAGAATATCATTTGTGATATTCAGAAACGTATGAAAATAGATGAAAACGTAAGAAAAAGGACGAAAACGTAAGAATACGAACGAATACGTATGAAAACGGACAAAAACGTAAGAAAAACACAAGTGATATTCTGAATATCACTAAACATCACTTGTGATATTCAAAAACGTAAGAAAACAAACGAAAACGTAAGAAAACGGATGAATACGTATGAAAACGGACAAAAACGTATGAAAGCGTAAAAACACATTTGAAAACGGACAAAAACGTATGAAAAATGGACTAAAACGAAAGAAAACGGATGAAAACGGACGAAAACGTATGAAAACGGATGAAAATGGGAAAAAACGGAAGAAAACAGACTAAAACGTACGAAAACAGACGAAAACGTATGAAAGCGTAAAAACACGTCTGAAAACGGACGAAAACGTATGAAAATTGGACGAAAACGAAAGAAAAAGTATGAAAACGAACGAAAACGTAAGAAAACAGATGAAAACGAACGTAAACGGGCGAAACTTTCTTATTTAAGGCACAACTAATGACACACAATATTTTTGTAAAGGCATGAAAATGATCATAAGGACATATGTTCTCATGTGGCGGATCCAATATTTATAAGTGTGGCAATATAACAAGTAAACGATATGCGTCAAAAAGATATATGAATAGAGCTCATGTGAGGTTGAGATTTCATTATAGGATATAAAATGCACGAAGCATGCTAGTGAATTTTAATGCTTAAAGCATATACGAAAACTTCTTGAGAACACTACTCATTGTATTGAATTAATCATGTTTTGGGCATATGTGTATAATATTGTGCCAAATAAAGAATTATATTTTCCTATGAAACTTTATAAAGAGATCTAGATTTGAATATTGTTTAAGTTTCATAGATTTCGATTTTATGAATATAAAGGCAACTAAATGCATAGAAGTTAAATTTGAAACAAAAAGACACAGTTTATCTTAACTTACGAATTGAACATCTAAATGATGAAATATGTGTGCATCATGAAAACTAAAGAAAGATGCTAACCATATTTATGGATAAGCGACGCTCATGTTTTTGAAGTCGCATGATGTTGGAAAAGCCCCCTAGATTTATAAAGATGATGATCACAATATTGATTTAAAAGTGTGATAGTGAATGTGTATGAAGCATTTAAAGTTCTCGCTAGTGGTCATACATGATATAATATATCATTCACGTTGAATTTGTTGACAATGAATAACTTGTGAAGTACGATGATATACTTGAATGAGATGTATGACATATACTCACTAAGGGATTAAGCAAATATTTCTATATCTTCAAAGTACAAAAGACATGAGCTTATATTTTACTAACTCATCCAAAAACAAATTTAGTTGGATATGCATATGCAGGATGCAGGTCTGACCCTCATATTGGCCGATCTCAAACTAGTTATATATTCACACATGGCGGTACTACAATTGCATGGCATTCTGTAAAGCTAACAATCGCAGCCACTTCATCTAATCATGCCGAAATTTTGGCGATCCATGAAGCAAGCCGAGAATGTATTTAGTTAAGAAATGTTATACTACATATTCGTGAATCTTGTGGTGTTTATGCGGGAAATGAGGGACCTAACAACTTACATGTGGACAACGCAGCATTAATTGCTCAACTAAAGGAAGGGTTTATTAAAGATTTATTTACCAAGGCACTCCCTACCTCAACATTTAAGAAATTGGTATATGGCATCGGAATGCGGCGATTCAGTGAGCTCAAGTAAAGTGGTCATGAGGGGGAATAATACGCACTCCACTCTTTTTCCCTTAGCTATGGTTTTTCCCATTGGGTTTTTTCCTAGCAAGGTTTTTAATGAGGCGGTATCTAAAGCATATTTTGAATGATGTACAATCAAGGGGGAATGTTATGAATATTTATTATAGTGATTGTACACATTCATATATCCTAACTAGTAACCTTCATATTTATGATTAGTCTTGTAATATCTGTAACACCCCAAAAATCGGGTCCAGCGGAAGCATACATGTCACTGGGGTGCTACTGAATTGGTATCACAACACAAGGTACAAAGAACGGTTTTACCTTAACAGTTTAGAATAAAATTCATTTACAAAAATGTTAAATTTACATAATTCAAGAGTAGTGCGGAAATAGGCCCATAAGATAGGTAAAGCGGTCCCAAATATAAATATCAGAGTCGTCTATGACCATGCCCTTTGCCAAGCACCTCCAGAACTAGCTATCACCTTAAACCTGAAAATACATGCTAGAAGGGTCAGCTTACGCTGGTGAGTTCACAGGTTTAAGTTTAAAACAGTATGGTTGAACCAAAAGGTTTTCGAGTTCAAATCATCGTTCACAAACGAGTCAAAATTTAAGTAGGCTCACACCGCCTAAATTGTCGTTCCAAAACCAAATCCGCAAATAATAACATTAACATTAACCGTGGACCAAAATCAGTGATTTGCTACACTGGACTAAGATAGATATAAATCACAAGTTCCACATATATCAACAAACACAATCAATCCAGTATCAATATGATAGGTCACAATAGCCCTCTCTCATATTGACAAATACAGTAGGGCCCTAGGCGACTCTAGCTAGGCAACACGTTATAGCAAGGTACATATAGTTACATTGCTACCCTAGTCTAGGCCGGGTATAGATATCAAATCTTAGCCAGGCACCACGTTATAGCAAAGGATTGCTACCCTGGTCTAATCTGAATACCTATTTCATATCTAATCTTAGCCAGTCAACACGTTATAGCAAATCAAAAACAATAGTTAGGTCCATTCAAAACAGTTCGAATGTCTTCTCACATGAATACCAGTCAAATCACATAATGTTATCAAATAATCAAATCAAATATTTCAGTCAAACAGTCAAATATTGAATAAAAAGTTCGCATATTCCAAGTAAACAGTCATGAATTTAGTTAAAAACGAGCATGTATTCTCCCCCAAAATAGTTAGAAAACCGGTAAAAGTAGGGGCCATGAACTCACCTTAGCCACAGCAATGCAAAGATCACGAAAAACACAACTGGCATCAAGAAGCAAAATATAACAGGACATACGGCACGACGATTCCAAGATATACAGGCACAATAGTACACAGAGGTACAAGCACAGCGGTACACAACAGTCTAGGATCGACACAACCTAATACGTATACAGTTATCTCAAAATACGCCTCGCAAAATAATAAAGTCTATAAAAGACAACGTGTCGTAGTTTTCATGGATTACTCAGTTTCCAAAACTCATCAAAAGTTTAATATCAACGTTTCGTGTGGTGTGGTAAGAAAACATAGACTAGACATAAAACTCACGCCAAAGAGAATAGACATCGACAAAATCGAGAAAATACCGACGAGAACTCAAACCAAGAAGACAAACCTAGGAGTTAACGACAAATAAACACTTTCAATTAAAATAAATCAGTTCGTACGTTTCGGCATTTACCCCGATAACCCAAATAATTTGTATAAAACATAAACGTTTTATAAATAGAAATAAGTTTAACTAATAAAATCAGTTTTCTCAAATCGTCTGACTTAAATAAATCAATTTTCTCAAAATAGTTTATTAGAATTTAATAAAAAAAAGTATTCGTTAGTTATTAGACATTATTTCCTTATTGTGTGTCCGTTACGAATCAAATATATTAAAGTAGTCGTGAGTCTAATATATTGTATTCGTCTCCAGTCCAATAAGTCCATAATGTTCAAATTGTCCAAATAATAGTCAAAATTTGTATTCAAATCCAAATCATGATTCCAAATATAATCCGAAACGTATCAATGTGATTGCCAAATAAACATATAATTACTTATTAGTTTAGTTAAATCAAGCGAACCCAAATCTTGTGTTTGACCCATTTCGCCCCAACGTACACAAACCAAATTACAACCACAGTTTAAACACGACACCATCAACTACACTAACACAAGTTTCCAACTGGTTTTACCACATATCCAATTCCATCAGAGCTCAAATCTGACTCCATGTTCAACTTTGGCAAAAATCACAACAAATGATTATTTACTTACCATGCCGAGACCAAGGGGTCTCGGCTCAAACCCTCGTCGGTTAAACAACCAAACAGCCCAAAGAGATCACGACTCCAACTAAATCCCAACATACCGACGCCATGACTATAACCAAAAATATAATAACATGCTATGCCGAGACCAACAATCCATAACAATGAACAACGACTCGACCAAATCACCTCAAAAGACAATTTAAGGGAAGTAAACATATGAACTATACCGACTAAACGGACCCGTAGGTCTCTCAGCCACTATTCCAAACGGACCTCTAGGGTCTCGGCTACAATCCAACATATCCACAAACTCTTCAAAACAACTCCTAATCCAACCCTCATAACTAATATAATCACATACATAAAACAAAACAAATGACTCGAACAGTTAAACAAACACCATTTTCAGTCGAATCTTACCACAACCACAGATTTTATACCACACGAAATATATATTTAAAGGTATAGACACGTTTTAATCCTTTTTCAATCACACAAACCTTTCCCAAAAACGTTTTTAAATAGTTTCTTATCCACGAAAAACTATAACGAAAACAATCGATTTATGTCAAAAAAATAAGAATAAACAACACGAGTGGTTTTTACCATACCACTAGGCGAATGAGAGAGGAGATGAGAGGGAAAGAGGCGGCGGATATGGAGGCGCGTGGTGACAGCCTTGGTGGCTGTGTGGCGTCCTCAAACTAAAACCAACAAAACACTCGATCTAAAGCACCTTCAACAAATTACGGAGTATTACAATATCCGATATCGTACTTAATACTATTCATATTGAGGTCCCTATAAATAGAGGTACCTAATGTAATGTGAGACACACTCAATAACAAGTTCTATCTTTCCCTATCATATTCTCTTACATTCTCTTGCATATTGTTCTTATTGTGCTAGTAGGCTAGTTGTTTTACAACAAAAAGGACATTTTAAATTACTTTATGCTTTTATGCCTAGTCACATTTTATGAGTCACTTAATTTTGCATACTCTTATTTTGGTGCTTATAAAGGGACAAATCCCCACCATCCATATAATTTGATCTAATGGTGGGGATAAATCTAATATTTAATATGGAAACCTAAGTCCATGTCTCTTTTTTTCCATTTTTTTTTTCATTTTTCTTTGTCTTTTTGTCTTTCTTATTTATTCACTTTTTTTTGTCTTTTTTTTTTTTAATTTTTTTTAATTAACGTTTTTTTTCCTTCGCTTTCATACGTTTTCGCCTCTTTTCATACGTTTTCAATTATTTACGTCCGTTTTCATACATTTTTGTCAGTATTCCTACGTTTTAGTCCGTTTTCATAAGTTTTCGTCCGTTTTCTTACGTTTTCGTTCATTTTCATACGTTTTCGCCTGTTTTCTTTCGTTTTCGTCCATTTTTCATACGTTTTCGTCAATTTTCAGACATGTTTTTACATTTTCGTCCGTTTTCTAACGTTTTCGCCCATTTTCATCCGTTTTCATACGTTTTGTCCGTTTTCTTACGTTTTCATTCGTTTTCATACGTTTTCGTCCGTTTTCTTTCGTTTTCGTCTATTTTTCATACGTTTTCGCCCGTTTTTAGACGTGTTTGTTGGGAATAAAATGATCAAAGTCAAAGAGCCTGCCAATGATGTGAAGAGCCTGCTAGTTGATTTTGAACAAGTATGAAGATGTTCTACCAGTACCTTCTGGGTAGAAGGTACTGCTGGTTGATGAAGAGCCTGCCAAGCTTCTGTCAAGTCGATTAGATATTTTGTAATAGATATTTAGTTGAATTATTAGTCTTTGTACATTGTTATACGTTATGTAGAAGTAGATTAGTCTTCTGTGGTGACAGAAGAATATTATCAGAGTTGTACATGGGTAGTTGTATTTAATTGTAGGCGCAAATAATAGTCAAAGTATAGTATAATACTCTTCCACTTGACAACATGTAATAAGATATCCTTATCTTATAAAAGGATATCTTAGTCACTACTTCATGCATGTATCTTTACGAACCAATTAACCAAAAACAAACTATCTCTCAAGTAACTTAGTTACTTCAAATCACAAATCCTTTTTACAATCTTAGATTCAAGATTACTTTGTAATCCTGGTGATATTTAGATCATCCGTATTATTTCATCAATAATATTGAATCGTTTTGTGTTAACCAAAGTTGTGTTCTTTGTTCATTGCATTCTCACGTTTACTTAAACTCACCACCTTGTGTTCTTTTAAAGTGTGTTGTAGTAGATTCCGCATGCTAAACACATTCAATACATAAATATCTCAATCAAGAACATATACAAAAACCGTTCCACAAGTGGTATCAGAGCTAGGCTTGATATTTACTAATTTAAAAGAAAAATGGATGTTGAACATATTCAAACAAATGTTGCAGCTAAACTTCCATTACTCAAGCAAAACGAGTTTGAAATGTGGAGACTAAGGGTTGAACAATACTTTCAAGTGCAGGACTATGCACTTTGGGAGATCATTGAACAAGGCAATTCATTTAAACCCCAAATCACCACTACAACAGTAAATGATGCTCTTGTAACAAGAATACAAGACCAACCATCAAATGCAGATGAAAGAATTCAGAAGAAAAATGATCTCAAGGCAAGGAGTATGTTACTGATGACTATTCCAAATGATCAACTTCTGATCTTTAACAAATACAAAGATGCCAAAACCCTTTTTGAAGCTATTGTGGCTAGGTTTGGTGGTAATGATGCTACCAAGAAAACTCAGAAAACACTTCTCAAACAACAATTTGAGAACTTCACAGCCACAACCAATGAGTCTTTGGACAGTATGTTCAATAGACTTCAGAAGCTTGCAAGTCAGTTAGCCATCCATGAAGTGATGATAACTCAAGAAGACCTAAACTCTAAATTTCTTAGGAGTTTACCTTCAGAATGGTCTATGCATGTCATTGTCTGGAAGAACAAGTCAGATATTGACCAGATGAGTCTCAATGATCTCTACAACAATTTCAAAATTGTAGAACATGAAGTAAAGAAGACTACTGGGTCAAGCTCAGGAAATATGGCATTTGTTTCATCCCCAAACATCTCAAAGGTTGATAATGAAGACAAAGGTGGCAGAGAAGAAGGTACTGCCAACACAACCTTTGGTACTGCTAGTACTACTAGTAGTACCAAATCCATTTTAGATGAAACAATTGGGTGTGCTTTTCTTACATCTCAACACAATGGGTCCGTATTAACATTTGAAGACCTTCAAGAGATTCATCCTGATGATCTTGAAGTGATGGACATAAAGTGGCAACTTTCACTTTTAAGCATTAGAGCTAAGAAGTTGATGATGAGGACTGGCAAGAAGATACTGATAGATGGAAATGAGCCTGCTGGCTATGATAAGTCAAAGGTGGAGTGTTACAACTGCCACATGAAAGGTCACTACTCTAGAGAGTGTAGAAGACCTAAGAGGCAGGATGACAGAGGTAGAGGGTTTGACAACAGAAATAAAGGAAGCTTTGAAAGCAAGAGTAAGGTTGTTGAAGTTGCTGAGCCAAAAGCAATGGTTGCTATAGATGGCATGGGTTTTGATTGGAGTTTCATGGGTGAAGATGAGTCAACTTCTGATGAATTGGCTTTGATGGCATTCTCCAACCCTGAGGTAAAAATTTCTAAATGTTCAAATACATGTGAAGCTTTTGAAGAATTGCAAACTTTAAGAAAATGTTTTGATGAACTCACAATAGTAGAAAGAAAAACCAATCAAGCCTTATTTGACCATAAGTGTGGTATGTCCAAGCTAGAAAAACAAATCATTCACTATAGAGAAAATGAACTCACATTTTCTGATGCTAAAGGTGCTCTTAATAGACAAATATTTTTGAAAGATACAGAAATTGAAATGTTAAGGACTGAGTGCACTAAAGTGACATTGGCTAGAGATAATATTCAACTGACTGTTACTAAATTGGAAATTGCTTCTGAGTGTACTAGGAGCATAGTAGAGAATCAGATGAATAAGAGAATAAAATCAGGGATAGGATACAATAAATGTCCACCTCCTTATAGAGGAATTCCTTGTCCCCAAGGTAGTGATCTTGCTGCATCAGGTTTACATGAATTTGTTAACAAACCATTAGCTAAACCTGTTGTGATAAGTGAACCTTCTGAGAGTGCTAAAAATGTCACACTCTCTAAGGTGCTCACTGATAAGAGACCAGATGTCCTAATTATTGAAGATTGGGTATCTGATGATGATGAAGATCAGACTATTCCTATCAAAGGAATCAAAGTAGGACCAACCAGTCCTAAGAAAGTAGAAGTTAAAGCTAAGGCTAAAGCTGTTTTGAAGACAGTTGAAAGTTGTAAAAATTGTAATAACAAACCTAGGGGAAGCCAAAGAAATTGGAACAACCTAAAGTCACAACAATTAGGTGATGACTTTGTTATGTTTAATAAGGCTTGTTATTATTGTGGTAGCTTTAATCATCTTCATGCTTATTGTAATAAATGGGTTTCTGGGAGTAAATCAAAGTCTAAAACAAATGTTACTCACCCCAGAAAAAGTTTTGTTAAGTCTAACACCACAAATGTTAAACATACTGTTAGACAAGATAAGCCTGTTATTGCAAAACCAACTGATAAGGGTACAAGAAACACTTTCAAAAGTGTACCAAAAGTTGAGAAGAGTCCTATTCAAAAGATAAATGTGGTTAAAACAAAAATTTGGACACCAAAAACCAAAGGTCCTGCTAGACCAAATGGTACTGCCAAATTTGGTATTGCCAAAAATGGTACTGATAGACCAAAGACCACACAATGGATTAGAAGGGAAAGTGCTGTTAAGTCCTCAGCATGTTGGATTTGGAAACCAATCCAATCAAAAGGTGCATCAACAATCCTGAAAAGGTTTGACTTTATTGATGCAAGAGGCAAACCCAAGTCTGTCATGGCTTGGGTACCCCAAGGAAACTAATATGTTTATTCATGTGCAGGAACATTCATCTGATATTGGAGATCAAGGATATGTTGATAGTGGATGTTCAAGGCACATGACAGGCAACATGTCATTCCTCTCAGATTTCAAAACATTTGATGGAGGATATGTTACCTTTGGTGGAGGAATAAAAGAAAAGATCACTGGTAAAGGTACTATCAAAACCAGTAAACTAGATTTTGAAAATGTGTATTTTGTGAAAGAACTTCAGTTTAATCTTCTTAGTGTCTCACAAATGTGTGACAAAAAGAACAATGTTCTATTTACTGACAATGAATGTATGGTTCTTTCTTCTGATTTTAAGATGCCTGATGAAAGTCAGATCCTTCTTAAAATTCCAAAAAGGAACAATATGTATAGTGTCAATTTAAAGAACATTGATCCCAAGGAAGGTTTAACTTGTTTGGTAGCAAAGGCCTCATTGGATGAATCTATGCTTTGGCATAGAAGGCTTGGTCATGTAAACTTTAAAACAATCAACACTATTGCAAAATATGATTTAGTAAGAGGTTTACCCAAAAAGATTTTCCAAAACGACCAATCCTGTGTTGATTGTCTAAAAGGAAAACAACATAGAGCTTCTTGTAAGCCCAAGACCCAAAACTCTATTACTCAGGCTTTACATATGCTTCATATGGATCTCTTTGGTCCTACTAATGTATGCAGCTTGAATGGAAAAAGATATTGTCTGGTTATTACTGATGATTATAGCAGATTTTCATGGGTTTTCTTTTTAAGATCTAAACATGAAACTAGTGACATACTTAAAACCTATATCACTGAGGTAGAAAACCAATCTGATAAGAAGGTTAAGGTCATCAGATGTGACAATGGGACAGAGTTCAAGAATAGAGTTATGGATGACTTTTGCAAGGAAAAAGGCATAAAAAGAGAGTTTAGTGTAGCTAGAACACCTCAGCAAAATGGAGTAGCAGAAAGAAAGAATAGAACACTTATAGAGGCTGCTAGAACTATGTTAGTAGACTCTAAGTTACCTATTTCATTTTGGGCTGAAGCAGTTGGTACTGCTTGTTATGTACAAAACAGGGTTCTTGTGACAAAACCACATAGAAAAACACCTTATGAACTTTTCTTTGGTAGAAAACCATCTTTAAGTTTTATGAGACCTTTTGGTTGTCATGTCACTATTCTCAATACCAAAGATCATTTAGGCAAATTTGATGGAAAAGCAGATGTTGGCTATTTGATAGGGTATTCCTTGCAGAGTAAGGCCTATAGAGTGTTTAACACTTGCACTAGGCTAGTAGAAGAGAATCTTCACATAGAGTTTCAAGAGAAACTAACAAATGTGAAAGGAGTTGAACTAGATTGGATGTTTGATGTTGATAGGCTTTCAGAATCTATGAATTATGTGCCTGTTTCAGGTACAAATACTAATGATAATGCAGGTTTTGAAGACAATGTTGAAACTCCTAAAGATCAAGATTACATCTGGATGCCAATTTGGAAAAGTATGGATCTATCTTCAAGTCAAGAAGGACCTTCAAACACAACAAAAGAAGGCAATGAAGAAGATCAAGGAACTCAGAATCAAGAGAATCAAGAAAGTGGTGCTAATGACAATGGTACTGCCAGTTCTTCAGATGGTCCTGCTAGTTCAAGTATTGGTACTGCTGAGCCATTGAATGTTCAAATAGATGATTCTTTTCAAGAAGAAGTTGGGATTAGCAATCTTCCAACTACATATGAAGTTCCTAAAACACCAAACACTAGAATTCTCAAAGATCACTCAACTGATGATGTGATTGGAAGCATAACTTCTGGTGTTAGAACAAGATCTCAAGTTGGTTTATCTCAAGTCTTATCTTCAGATGAAGAAGGGTTTATCTCCTCTATTTATGAAGAAAAGAAGAATGATACTTCCAATATATGCCTGTTTTCATGTTTTCTATCTCTGGCTGAACCCAAAAACATAAACAAAGCTTTAGATTATGCAAGTTGGGTGGAAGCAATGCAAGAAGAGCTTCTCCAATTCAAGATTCAGAAGGTTTGGATATTGGTTGATTTACCTAGAGGTCATAGGGCAATTGGAACCAAATGGGTGTTCAGAAACAAGAAAGATGAAAGGGGTATAGTGATCAGAAACAAGGCTAGATTGGTAGCACAAGGATATACTCAAGAAGAAGGGGTAGATTATGAAGAAGTGTTTGCTCCAGTTGCAAGACTTGAAGCAATTAGGCTATTCTTGGCCTATGCTTCATTTATAGGCTTCACTGTCTATCTAATGGATGTTAAGAGTGCATTTTTATATGGTGAGATTGAAGAACCAGTATATGTATCTCAACCTCCAGGCTTCATTGATGCAGAGTATCCAGACAAAGTTTACAAGGTTACCAAGGCTTTGTATGGTCTACACCAAGCTCCTAGGGCATGGTATGAAACATTGGCTTGTTTTCTACTAGAAAGTGGATTCCAAAGAGGCAGGATTGATCCAACTTTGTTTATCAAAAGAACAAAGAAAGACATCTTGCTAGTGCAGATTTATGTTGATGACATAATCTTTGGATCAACAAACCAAGACTTGTGTGTAGAATTTGAAAAACTTATGCATAGTAAGTTTGAAATGAGTTCCATGGGGGAACTTACTTTCTTTTTGGGTCTCCAAGTGAAACAATCCAAAGAAGGCATATTTATCAGCCAAGATAAGTATGTAGCAGAGATCCTAAGGAAATTTAATTTTGCTGATTCTAAGGTTGCAAGTACACCAATGGATCCAGACAAAGGGCTACTCAAGGATGCTAAAGGAGAAGATATGGATTTGCACAATTATAGATCTATGATTGGGTCTTTGATGTATCTTACATCATCAAGACCAGATATCATGTTCTCAGTATGTGTATGTGCAAGGTTTCAAATACATCCCAAAATCTCTCATCTCACAGCAGTCAAAAGAATCTTTAGATATCTTAAGGGTCAACCTAGGTTGGGTCTTTGGTATCCAAGGGAATCATCTTTTGAATTGGTGGCTTATTCGGATAGTGACTATGCTGGTGCAACTCTAGACAGAAAATCCACAACTGGTGGATGTCAATTTCTTGGTTGCAGACTCATCTCTTGGCAATGCAAGAAACAAACAATGGTGGCCAATTCTACAACTGAGGCAGAATATGTTGCTGGTGCAAGTTGTTGTGGGCAAGTTCTTTGGATCCAAAATCAAATGCTTGACTATGGGTACAATTTTCTTAACACCATTATTTATATTGACAATAGCAGTACTATTTGTATCATTAAAAACCCAGTTCAACACTCAAAAACAAAACATATTGAAATCAGACACCATTTCATAAGGGATTGCAATGAGAAGAGATTAATTCAAGTAGTTAAAATTGATTCTGAAAAGAATTATGCAGACCTTCTCACCAAAGCTTTTGATTTAGGAAGATTCAAATATCTTGTAGGAGGTATTGGAATGATAAATCTTTGAAAATCATATGTTTTTGTTCACAAAATTAACTGGTATTGGATTTTAAACATGGTACTGCTAATTAGTCAAAAGGTCTTGTTAGTTCATAATTGGTCCTGCTGATACAAAATTAATATGTTTTGTTCATATAAAGGCTTGAATGTTTAAAATACTATAGATCAAGTGCTTTGCATTTTGTTCTTGTGGTTTGCAACTAACACATTTCAGGTTGATAACAAAACAAGAGTTCTTCCAAACAAAATAGGGCAACAAAAGTTATATTCATTTCAGGAGAGATAACAATCTCAGGGGAGGAATTGATAGCCCAGAATGGAAGAAAAACCAATTAATGAAAGGAAAGACAAGAGCATACAAGATGATGCAGAGTTGAAAAAGATAGAGTTAGATCACATATCTAGAAGGGATGAAGCATTTCTCAAGGAGAAAGTTCTATCTAGATCAAACTAAGAAAAGTTTCAACTCAAAGGCATGCTATTAGATGATTTCACTTGTTGAACCAATCATCCAAGATACACAGCATCATTGTCTTTCTAAATTTCCTCCATCCAAGGAAATTGCACCATCTTTGGGCCATCATGGCTTTTGGTATTCAGCTCACCAAGTTTTTACAAACTTAAGAGTTGGCTAGTCCATAAGCAAACGGCTTTTGGTAAAGACAAATCAAATCCGTTGATGGTTGATAGTTTACCAAAAACTATATGGTTGTTAACTAACCATACTTAATTGTAAATAGTTAGCTAGTCCTTAAGCAAACGGCTTTTGGTAAAGACAACTCAAATCCGTTGATAGCTGGTAGTTTGCTAAAAACTATAAGGGATTTTTATAAAACTTTCAAAGGTACTGGTAGTTCAAAATTGGTACTGCTAGAGTAAAAAGGTACTGCTATATAGCCGTTGAGCCTGTCAGAAAAAGTTTTAGCCATTAGGCCTGGTAGTTAAAATTAGCCGTTGGGGTAGTTATGTAAATTACTGATGATTATATTATATTATATTTCACATATAAAAGATTCTTTTTAACCGCCTATACATTTACTTATTATAATCTTTCTTATTGTCGGTTAAAAGTAATTCTCTCATATCTTCTTTCATCAGTCATTATCATAATTCACATACACCTTTCATCTTCTACCAGTACTACCAACAAATCCCACCAACATATTCAAAATTTTCATTATGGCTTCCACAGTTGTTCTAGATTTTGTCCAACGTCACAATCAGTTAGCATTTTTGGAGAAGTCAGAGGATAATGCCTCATTTCATCAAGTAGTGGACTTTTTAAACAACTCCTACATCAGGTTTGCTTTGCTAGTCAATCCCACTATTTATGAAAATCAAATTTTACAATTTTGGCAATCTGCTAAAATTAAAACTTCTGAAAATGGGGAACAAAGAATTAAGGCCAAAGTGGATGGTAAACATTTGACTCTTACTGAGTCATCCATAAGAAGACATCTTCATTTGGATGATTCTGATGGTATTAGTCAGTTACCAGATACTGAGATTTTTGAAAATTTACAAAGAATGGGGTATCATGCTGAGTCTAACAAACTCACTTTTCTGAAAAAGCATCTTACTCCACAATGGAGATTTTTGATTCACACAATCCTTCACTGTTTGAGCCAGAAGAAAACCTCTTGGGAGCAATTTAGTGGAAACATGGCTTCTGCTCTCATTTGCTTAGCTACAAACAGAAAATACAATTTTTCTAAACATATTTTTGAAGGGTTGATAAACAATGTGAAAAGTAAAACAAAGTTTTTGATGTATCCAAGATTTATTGGATGCATCATTGCCAAATTGAAACATTTGTTACTTCCCACAGACTCAATTTATGATACACCAAAACTTTCTCACAAAGTATTTTCAAATATGAGAATTGGTTTTAGAGGGGAAGAAATACCACTTTTTGATGAAATGTTACCACAACATCCAGAAGAACCAACACCATCAGCTGAAACACAATCATCTAGTTCTTCACATGGTTACATTTCACCAACACATCAAACAATACCAATACCATCTCCAGTACCATCAGCAACACCACCACAATCATCACATCATGTATCACAAACCCAATCACCTCAGACAATGCAAGAACTGAAAGACAAGGTGAAGTTCTTAGAGAATGCTCTTAAAAGTCAAAATGAAAGGTTTTCTAAGATCAACATCAAATTGGTCAAGAGGGTCAAGAAATTAGAGGGTGAAGTAAAGAAGTTGAAGGGTAAAAGATCTGCAAAGGTTGTTTTATCAAGTTCTTCAAAGTCAGATGATGATAGGACAGGTCACTCTTCCAAAAAGGGGAGGAAGGATAGTTCTGAAGATGAGGAAGAGGCTCAATTTGAATTCCATGATGGAACTCAAGTTTATGATGAAGAGCCTGTTGGAGCAGGGCAAGAGCCTGCTAGGCCAGAAGAAGAGTCTGCTAGGAGAGAAAGGCTATTGGCTATGGGGTATAAAGGGTCTGCTGAGAAAGTGTATAAGAGAAAGAGGGTTTTAGTTGCTGATGAGCAATCCTCTGCTCCATCACAAGATCAAACTCCAAAGGATAAGGGCAAAGGTATTCTGATTGAAGATGAGCCAAAGTCCAAGAAGTTGAAAAGAACTCAGCAAATACAGATGGCTTTAGGAGAAGAAGAGGCCAAAAGAGTTCAAGAAGAAGAGCTAAAAGCTAGTGAAGCTTCAAGAATACTTGAAGTAATGAAAGAGCAGAAAGATGCTGAAGATGTTGCTCAAGCTCTTCTTGATTCTCAAGCTGCACAAATATTTGATGCACAACTACAATGGATTATCTCTATTGATCCAATTGTAAGAGGTCAAGCTTCTGTGTATGTGGATGATGAGTCTCTCAGTGTAGAAGAGAAGACAGCCAAGCTTGAAGAATTCATCACCAAAAAGTATAGAGAAGAAGCCTTAAATGATGTATTTCAGCAGATCATGCAGTATAAGGAGAAAGGGTTTAAACTGCCACATGATCAGAAAGAGCAGATGAAGTTCTTCAAGTTATATCTGAAAAGGTCAGCAAATTGGAAGGAACATCAACTCAAAAGAAAATCATTTGATGAGTTACAGCATCTATACATTGAAGCCTACAAGAAGAACCACTGCACTCCTCCTGAACACACACAAGAAAGGTCTTCAAAGAAGAAGGAAGATGCTCAAAAGAAAGAAGTAGCAAAATTGGACACAGAGCAAGTAAGTAAAATGTTGATTACTTTGCCTACTATCATACATGCTGATCCAATTAGGTCTAGACACCCTATAATTGATTGGGAAATACACCATGATAGATTTGGTAAGTCATGGAAAATATCAAGGGTTGGGGGACAGTCTGCTATCTTCAAGAATTTTGAAAATCTAGTTAGAGCATCTGACAGAGCAGATTTAGAAGAATTGTGGAATCTAGTGCAGATTAGGCTGGCCACAAATTCTAGCAATGATGTTAAGGAACAGGAATTATGGGTTGAATTCAATAGGATGTATGATCCTGATCCCAAAGATGATTATTGGAAGTTTCCATATTATGATCCCACTACAACCTGGGAATTCCTAAGCCATTGCAGTATTCATCATTTGTACACATCAAGTGGGATTGAACTCTTCATGTTGGCTGAGAAAGAGTATCCACTTAGTTATGAAGTGCTCTCAACTATGATCTCCAAGAGATTAAGGTGTGACAAAGATGATGAGAACTCATAAATTGTTCAAAGTTTGCTAAGGAGCATATTTGAACAATGTGAAAGAAAAAGGAAGGATAGAAAGTAAAGGTTTTTGGAAGAGTTCCCTCAAATCCTCAAGGTATGTATTTTATTCATCAGAAACTTGTGTATTTTAATGGAAATAACAAGTTTAGGGGAGGATTGTTGGGAATAAAATGATCAAAGTCAAAGAGCCTGCCAATGATGTGAAGAGCCTGCTAGTTGATTTTGAACAAGTATGAAGATGTTCTACCAGTACCTTCTGGGTAGAAGGTACTGCTGGTTGATGAAGAGCCTGCCAAGCTTCTGTCAAGTCGATTAGATATTTTGTAATAGATATTTAGTTGAATTATTAGTCTTTGTACATTGTTATACGTTATGTAAAAGTAGATTAGTCTTCTGTGGTGACAGAAGAATATTATCAGAGTTGTACATGGGTAGTTGTATTTAATTGTAGGCGCAAATAATAGTCAAAGTATAGTATAATACTCTTCCACTTGACAACATGTAATAAGATATCCTTATCTTATAAAAGGATATCTTAGTCACTACTTCATGCATGTATCTTTACGAACCAATTAACCAAAAACAAACTATCTCTCAAGTAACTTAGTTACTTCAAATAACAAATCCTTTTTACAATCTTAGATTCAAGATTACTTTGTAATCCTGGTGATATTTAGATCATCCGTATTATTTCATCAATAATATTGAATCGTTTTGTGTTAACCAAAGTTGTGTTCTTTGTTCATTGCATTCTCACGTTTACTTAAACTCACCACCTTGTGTTCTTTTAAAGTGTGTTGTAGTAGATTCCGCATGCTAAACACATTCAATACATAAATATCTCAATCAAGAACATATACAAAAACCGTTCCACAGTGTTTTTATGCTTTCATATGTTTTCGTCCATTTTCATACATATTCGTCTTTTTTCTTACGTTTTTGTCCCTTTTCTTACGTTTTCGCCCATTTTCGTCCGTTTTCATACGTTTACGTTCTTTTTCGTTCGTTTTCATACGTTTTCATCCGTTTTCTTTCATTTTTCATACGTTTTTGTCCGTTTTCATACGTGTTTTTACGCTTTCATACGTTTTCATCCATTTTCTTACGTTTTCGTATGTTTTCATTCATTTTCGTCCGTTTTTAAATGTTTTTGGCCGTTTTGAGACGTTTTCATTCGTTTCTGAATATCACAATTGATATTCTGAATATCACAAGTGATATTATGTGATATTCAAAATATCACAAGTGGTATTCTGAATATCACAAGTGATATTCTGTGATATTCTGAATATCACAAGTGATTTTCTGAATATCACAAGTGATTTTTAACTAATATTTTGTAACATGAAAATCACAAGTGATATTCAGAATATCGCAAATGATATTCAGAAAATCACAAGTGATAGATATTCAGAAAATCACAAGTGATAGATATTCAGAAAATCACAAGTGATATTCTGAATATCATTGAATATCACTTGTGATATTCAGAAACGTAAGAAAATGGACGAAAACGTAAGAAAACAGACGAATACGTATGAAAACAAACGACAACGTAAGAAAATCACAAGTGATATTCTGAATATCAAAAGTAATTTTCAGAAAATCACAAGTGATATTCTGAATATCAGAATATCATTTGTGATATTCAGAAACGTATGAAAATAGACGAAAACGTAAGAAAAAGGACGAAAACGTAAGAATACGAACGAATACGTATGAAAACGGACAAAAACGTAAGAAAAACACAAGTGATATTCTGAATATCACTAAACATCACTTGTGATATTCAAAAACGTAAGAAAACAAACGAAAACGTAAGAAAACGGATGAATACGTATGAAAACGGACAAAAACGTATGAAAGCGTAAAAACACATTTGAAAACGGACAAAAACGTATGAAAAATGGACTAAAACGAAAGAAAACGGATGAAAACGGACGAAAACGTATGAAAACGGATGAAAATGGGAAAAAACGGAAGAAAACAGACTAAAACGTACGAAAACAGACGAAAACGTATGAAAGCGTAAAAACACGTCTGAAAACGGACGAAAACGTATGAAAATTGGACGAAAACGGACGAAAACGTATGAAAATAGAACGAAAACGTAAGAAAACAGATGAAAACGAACGTAAACGGGCGAAAACTTAAGAAAACGGACGAAAACGTATGAAAACGGACGAAAACATCTGAAAACAGACAAAAACGTCTAAAAATGGACAAAAACGTAAGAAACAGACGAAAACGTATGAAAATGGACAAAAACGTCTGAAAACGGACGAAAACGTATATAAATGTATGAAAACGGATAAAAACGTATGAAAACGTATAAAAACGGACGAAAACGTCTGAAAACAGATGAAAACGTATAAAACGGACGAAAACAGACGAAAACGTAAAAAACGTATGAAAACGTATGAAAATAGACGAAAACTTATGAAAGCGAAGAAAAAAACTTGAACTAAAAAAAACGTGAATTAAAAATAATATGTGAATAAATAAGAAAGACAAAAAAACAAAGAAAAATGGGGGAAAAAGACATGGACTTGGGTTTCAATATTAAATTTTAGGTTTATCCCGATCATTAGATCAAACTAGATGGATGGTGGAGATTTATTCCTTGGTAAGCAGCAAATTAAGAGTAAGCATTTGAACTTTTTTCATGTTATTAGTTGAAAACTACATAAAGAATTTAATATTAGAAAGTAAAAACGTGTTACCAAAAAAACTTACTCATCTTTCTTTTTTTAATTTGTAGAAAACAAAACCGTGTTCTTTTGTCAAACGTATTCATGTTCCATGAAACTTAAAGACGATAACGTCGTTTTTTATTGTATAAAATTCTATGAACAAATTAATAAAACGTTTAGCAAATGAAAAGCTTTCATTAACCCTTGTTTTTTACATGATAATTTTTTCTATGTTAAAAAAAATCAATGAACACATAAAACATGCGACATACCAAATCTAGCATCGATTTTGTTAGTAAAATAAAAAACAGAAACGATAAGATAAGATAAAATGTTGTAGTGTGATTGAGATCCTCTTACGTAGTTATGTCTCTTGAACATGATAAATCATGCTAGCTAAAATCGTGAGAGTAAACAAAAATCGGGTCCTAACTTTCCTTAGGACTTTTTCGTTCGTTTATCTTTGTATTTATTGTTTAACATAACTTATCATGTTTATCTTTGTATTTATTGTTTAACATAACTTACCATGTTTATATAAATGCGAGAGAATTTTGATACATTAAAATCAAAGACTCAAAATTATAATTTGAATGTTTGAAAATAACGAGCGGGGAAGTCCGCGCGTTGCAGCGGGTGAGTTTGTGTAAGTATTTTATGTATGATGGTTTATAATAACGTTTGTTACGATAATTGAATTTTTATAGTAATCGTTTTGGTTTATTTTTTTTGTTTCTGTGAGTGTGTTTTATTTAAAGAGTTTGTGTAAATATTTTATGTATGATGGTTTATAATAACGTTTGTTACGATAATTGAATTTTTATAGTAATCGTTTTGGTTTATTTTTTTGTTTTTGTGATTGTGTTTTATTTAAGAAGTTTAAATTTTAATTATATAGTGTTTTGGGTTATTGTTGGGCCGGGTCTATTTTGTATGTACGTGGGCGGACTCATTAACTTTTTTCTTGATCTAGGGTTTGTAAAGAGCAGCTGTTTCTTTGAAATATAATCACACAGTTTTCTTCTTACCGGAGTTTGATGGAATTTGTGTAAATATTTTGTGGATGACGGTTGTTAATAGCGTTTGTTACGATAATTTATTTTTTATAGTAATAGGTATGGTTTATTTTTTTGTTTTTGTGAGTGTGTGTAATTTAAAAAAGTTGTATAGTGTTTTGGGTTTTTGTTGGGCTGGGTCCTATTGTGTATATGTAGGTGGCCCAACCCATTATTTTTTTTCCTTATCTGTTATTTGAGAAAGATTGTAGATCTAGGGTTTGTGAAGAGTGTTCCTTTCTCTAGGGTTTCTGAAGAGTGTTTCATCACATATCATATTTTATCAAAGAATTTGATGGCTTCTTGGTTTTCGAAGTGTCAAGAAATTGCAAAAAAGATCGGTGATAAACGAACTGATAGGGTTGTGTATGAAATTTTTTGTTGAGAAAAAGAAGCATATCAGTGTGATGAGAGGGAGTACAGTGAAAGGATTGAAGAGGTGCAAGCTAGGGTTGATTACAGGCACGGGATTATTATCGAATTGAAGAATTTAGGGTTTGACCCTATTGTGGATGAACCATAGGCTGTTTTAATGGCGGCGGAGCAAGATGATTTGGGGTAAATAGGGAGATTTATTCAGATGAGGCATGTTGCTGGTTTACGTGCTGCTGAGAAATCAAGGATGGTAAAAAAGATGAAGATAGGTAAATAAGGTGTTCAATCTAAGTGTTATTCCTGTGGTTTATGTTTATGAAGTGTACTGATGTTTTGTGCTAAAATAGGAGGTGTATATGTAGCTGTATGAAGGTTGTTTAAGTAGTATTGTCTATGTCTTTTGGTTGCTTAGAAGTTTCATTATGTTGTTTATGTTTTGGTTATGTAGAAGCTTTGTATGTATTTTAAGTGTATGAATAAATTATAGCTTAAAAGAGCAGTTGGTTTTTGTATAGGATGTGTTTTGTATAGGATGTGTGTGTATGTGTATAGAAATCTCTGTCTTTGTATGCATATGCTAAAAATAGAATTGGGTAATGGTTTGTTTTTTATGACTTTGTGATATGGCATATGCAAAAAATTTATTGTTACTCCTTCTGTTAACTTTAAAAATTTGCAGACAATAATTTTGGTATATTTTGGATGGTAGTTTATAGGGTTGAGTGTTTTGTTTTTTTGGTTATGTATGCTATGGCTTTTTATTGGTGCATTAAGATTCCATTGCTTTATAGTATTTTTTGTATTGTTGTTTATGTCATTGTAGAATGTTATGTATGCTATGGCTTTTTATTGGTGCATTAAGATTCCATTGCTTTATAGTATTTTTTGTATTGTTGTTTATGTCATTGTAGAATGTTAAATTTGTGTGCAGTTAAGTTGGTATGCAATACTTTAAAAATGTTTGTGCTATTTGTTGAGGTGATTGTAGTGCTTGGTTTTGAAAAGATAGAGCTTTGGATATGTCATTTTGTGAGAGTTAAGTTTGTATGCAGAGGCTAAAAATAGAATTGAGTAATGGTTTGTGTGTTATTTTTTACAGCTTTTGTTAACTTTAAATATTTGCAGAAGCAGCTTATGTTATTGTAGAATGTTAAATTTGTGTTTAATAATGTAATTTTGTCTATTGTTGTTTATTTGGACTGTTGATTTAGAAAATAATGAAAGAAAAAGTATATACTTTGGATGTTAGCTTAGAGGATTTGAAAGCTTATTTGTCTATTGATGTTTATGTTATTGTAGAAAGGTAAGGTTGTGTGTACAGGTTAAAAATAGAATTGGGTAAGAGTTTGTGTGTTGTCAAATTCATTGCTGAGCTTTGCAGGCAATAATTTTGATATAGTTTGGATGTTAGCTTAGAGGATTTGAAAGGGTTAATAGTGTTATGGGTGTAGCTGAGTTGAGTGTTTTGTTTTTTTAGAGCTGTTTTTATATTTAAAAAGTTATTAATGTTGGTTTGAATTTCTTGTTATAGTAAATGTTGCTTGTTAAGCAATTGGTTTAAAAAAATGTTTGTGGTATTTGTTGACGTGATTGTAGTGATTGGTTTTGAAAAGATAGAGCTTTGGATATGTCACTTTGTGAGAGTTAAGTTTGTATGCAGAGGCTAAAAATGGAATTGAGTAATGGTTTGTGTGTTATTTTGGTGCTGGAGTAAAATGAATTTGTGATATGGCGTACGAAAAAAATATACTGTTACAGCTTTTGTTAACTTTTAAATTTGTGTTTAATAATGTAGTTTTGTCTATAGAAAAAGTGCTTCTGTTAACTTTTAAATTTGCAGGCAATAATTTTGATATAGTTTGGATGTTAGCTTAGAGGATTTGAAAGGGTTAATAGTGTTATGGGTGTAGCTGAGTTGAGTGTTTTGTTTTTTTAGAGCTGTTTTTCTATTTAAGAAAGGGAAAGTGGTTGAGTCTATGTATATTTCATTGTTTAAAAAAGGAAAAAAAAAGTCTAGACATCCTAGGTGTGATCAGCTAAGAGTTGAAGCCAATTCGAACAATTGGTCTTCGATGTTTATTTTATATTGTCACAAAGCTGGAATCGAAGATATTCAAATGGCGAGACAAATGAATGAGTTATGTGGCAGATTGGTTGGAGTTATGAAAGAAAGAGATGCTTTTATTGAAGAGTTAGATACTATTGGGAATAACTATGCTCAAAAAACTGCTGAATTCTTAAGGGAAGTGCAGTCGAAGGATGAGCAGAAGGTATTGCAAATGCAGATTATGGCAGCTGAGTTGGAACTAAATGCTCGTAATAAGGAGATATTTGTTCAGAGACTTAGGGG
The DNA here is from genome assembly GCA_021014915.2 of Artemisia tridentata subsp. tridentata. Lineage (NCBI taxonomy): Eukaryota > Viridiplantae > Streptophyta > Magnoliopsida > Asterales > Asteraceae > Artemisia > Artemisia tridentata. Next base: position 6,314,966 of record CP139502.1, read on the forward strand.
TTTAATGGGTTTTTGAATTTGGTTGTGCACAGTTGTGGTTTGTATTAGGATATGTGTGTTATGCGTCTTTGAATTTGGTTATGTTGACTTGTGGATGTTGGTGTGCTGTTGTGGTTTGTATTTGGATATGTGTGTTAGTGTCTTGTCACTGGTAGAGGTTTATGTACCTTTTGTGATGTTTTTTATGTTATAAGGGTCTTGGTAGTAATTGGTGTTGGTCTGTGGTGGTAATGATGGTTGTAAAATATATTAAGTTTATCAATAAAATCCACCATTTTGTATATTTTTTTTTTATTTTCAATTTTCAGAATAAAGATAGCAGTATATTGTTTGGTTGATAGCTGTCTTTAGTGGTTTTGTTTTTTGTAGTCAGCAAAGACATATGTTAAAGCAAATTTGTACAATCTGCAGGCTGCATGTGGTATGTGTTTGTTTAAAGGAAGGCTGTGCAAAACTTGTGGTTGGGGTATTTCAATTAGTAAACTGTTCACTGTTCCAGTTTTGTTGGTATTATTGTTTGTAGGTAGCTGGTTTGTGTATATAAGTAGTGTATATCTGCCTATATTCTTTAAACAAAATAAAGGCTAAAAAATGGTATCTACTCCAAACTTTGATTTGCTAAAGGGAATGTGTGGGTCTGATGTGCTCAAAGATTGTTTCAAATTTCTTTTTGTGCAAGAAGAGACGGAGATCGAGGGTTTTGTGAATAAAGTTGAGGAATGGTGTAGTGGTTTACGGGAGAAAATTGGGTATTTTGGTCAGCTGATTCAAGAGAGTCAAACTTTCAGTCACTTTGATGTGCCAGCTATGAGTGGGATAGAATGTCTTGTAGAAGCGCGAGCTAAAAAACGAGAGATTTTGCAAGCGTTGGAGGCTGTTTTGAATGTTTTGCTTGAAGCCATGGATGAGAAGCGCCGTCATGTCATGGTGATGGATGGGCATGATAGTGATGAAAGTCCATGAGTAGTGTTGTGTGATGTGGTTGGTTTTAGTGATGTGTTTGTTGGTAAAAGTTCAAGTAGCTTTTGTGGTGTTTTCTATGTTGTGTTGTGCTTGGTAGTAGTTGATATAGGTCTGTGGTGGTTGTTATGGTTGTAAGATAGTGTGTTTATCAATAAAACCCGTCATTTTGTGTATACTTTCTGGTTATTATTTGTTTTTGTTTTTTTAATTTCTTGTTGTGGAAATAGTATGAGTGCAGAATATATATTTTGCTATTTTTATGTTGTCTTCTTCTTGCTAGGGGTATAAGGTGTAGGCTGCCATGAGAGAAACTGATTTTTAACGTTTTTAGTAGCTGTTTGCTTCATATATATATTTACAATAGCATTGGTCATGTTACAAAACACAGTTGACCTACAGTAGTAGATAGTTACATATTTACATTACTACTTGCTTTATCATTTGGTTACAAAGCAAATGGATTTTCAAAAGTGTGGATAGTAGAACTTTCTTGTTGACTTTGATGGATATCTTCATTCTTTTTTGCTCTTTTTGGTATCCGCTGTTTTTTCTTGGAAGAGGGCTCTTTTAGCAGTTGTTTGTTTACCACTTGTATTACCTGTTGCAAATAGATAGTGCAAAAGTTAACGAACATGTGTTTGGCATTTTTTTTACACATACGTGGATAACACTTAGTGTTTATGACCTGGAGCATCTGTAGATAACTGTTTTGTTTGCGTTGATGTTGTGTGGGTCTGTGTGTAACTTGGAGGTGTTGTTGATGTATCTGTATTAATTGAAACTTAGGAATCATTGTTTTAGATTAACGTTGATGTTTTAGTATTATTGTTACCTGGATTGGGTTGTTCTTGTGGTGGATTCTCCGTTGCTGGTTCAATTCTCTTGTGTTCTGTTGTTACTAAGGCCATTGCTAGAATAGGAAGAAGAATTTGGGTTACTATTCTGCATTTTGTATAAAATTTTAAGATAAGAATTAAAATTTTAGAATATGTTGTGCCATAACAAAAAGTTTCTTACATGGTGAATGTTTATGTTGTGTTGTAGGTTCTGGTGTCACTTCGAGGATGGCAGCACTTGTTGTTGATATATCGTATTCTAAAGAAGGAAAGGTTTCTTGTGGTTGAGGTTCTTTAATTTCAATGCTCTTAAGTGCTTGTTGTGTTGTTGCTGATCCTGTCATGAAAAAGGGGGAAAAGAAATATAAGTTCTTTACAAAGTACATAGTGCTAACTATTGATTATTCATTTATTGTGAGTGTTTTAGCGTTTTACCTGACGGTTTATCTGTAATCAGTTGTACTGCATCGGGTTTGTCTAAGATATTGTTAAAGATGAAATCTACTGGGCCTTGTTTTGAAGATGTGTTGAAATGAAACTGAAATATATGTTTTTGCCCAACTATTGAAAACATTTTGTGGGAAACTAGAAGGGGGGTTGAATAGTTTACCGGTTTAAAAATATTCTTTTAAAAGTCTTGTTTTAAAAGTATGCTATTGGAAACTTTGATTCGAACTCTATGTGTAATCAATCAACACCAATATGAACTACAAACTAAGCTACGTAGTAATAACAAATAAAAGTAAAGAGTAGAGTTGGAAAGATCAAACCGAGACAGAGGATTTATAGTGGTTCGGCTACGAAGCTCTTCTTCGCCCTACTCCACTCCCCGAGTACCACACTCGAGAGTTTCAAACACTATATCAACAACCTCCCTTCAGGCGGAGAAAACCGTACACGTCGTTTATCCTATTTCCGACACTAAGCTAGATGTCGAGTGCTAATCTTAGCTAGCACCAATCTACCAAGGTCCACGTGACCAAACACGCAAGCCCAATGGCTTCAAGAGATCACCAAGATCTCAACACGATCACAATGATCAACACTCACTTCACTCTACTCAACTAACACTAACCTAATGACCCTTGATCTTCTTGATCAATCACACAAGCCCAATGGCTTCAAGAGATGTTCACTATCTCTATAGATCACACTTGATCTTCACTCTCACTCACAAAAAGAAAATAAACTTGATGTATGCTAAGACACAACAAGGTTGTAACAAGAGTTACAAAAACCTATCAACTATAACTCTAGTATCTTCTTGATTACTTGAGTTCTTCTCTTTCAAATGAAGAGGGATAACAACACCTTGTATCAACTTGGATACTTGTGTTCTTCTCTTGCTAGTGAAGAGGTATGAAGAGGATCACTTGAAGGATGATTGGATCACTCTTGAAACAAAGAAAAACTAATCTAAATGACCCTAAGAAGTGAAAGGTGTGAGAGGGTTTGACTAAGGGATTTTTCTATGTGTGAAGGGTGCCTAAAACTGTGAAAGAGGTGGGTATTTATAGGCAAAGAAAATCTGAATGTTACAATTCAAAATGGTACGGACGGCTCCACTAAATGACCCACGGCTCCGTTAAATTTAACGGAACCGTGGAGCCGTGGTAGACTAGGACGCTCCAAATTTTGTCTTTTCTGGTGAAAACTTATTTGGGGAAGGTTGGAGCTGATTTTGGGGGGAAAAATAGCTATTGTGATTTTCAAACTAATTTTTCCATTAAAACATTTCTTAATATTTCAAAAATAATTTGTCATGTGTATTTTTGAAAAAATGTTTTGTCCCATTTAAAATGTGAATTTTCAAAACATGAATTCACTTCTTTCATCACTAGTTCAAGTTGTAACTTTGTTCAAGAGTGATTTGCGTAGAAACGGGATCTTCCGATTAAAAACTTGTTAACGTTAATTTTAACGTAACGTGAGTTCACATTTTGTCATCCTCAAAACGTGAAGTAATCGAAAGATATAAATAACGTTTTTAGAACATTATTTGCATCAACAATCTCCCCCTTTTTGATGATGACAAAATATAAACTCATTTTAGGTTAAAATTAGTTTTAACAAGTTTTTAATGAGTTTACTCCCATTTCTCCCCCTTTTTGTCAAATCAAAAAGGTGGTTAAGGCTCCCCCTTGATGTGTACTCCCCCTCATTTGGAGAACACAAAGGAATCGAGCAATGGATCGTGCTACAAAACAAAGTTAGACGACAAATATACAATATCTAACAAGTAGCACATAAGACACATATCCAACCACAATAAAAGAATTATGGCTAAGTAGCCAAAATGAAAAGCCCATTACATAAACATAAATTAAATGTCATACATAAGTATGACTACATTAGGAAAGCAAATTAAACTAACAAGAAGACACATAAACTTCTAAAGTAACATGAGGCTTCTAGATTTGCTTCCAACTTCAAAAGGGTTTCTAGGTATTTATTGGGAAAGACTAAACATGACTATGTTTAGTTGGATGGGCTATGTGGTGGTGGAGGTGGTAAAATGATGGGTCCTTGTGGTGGTGTGAGGAGGTGTTCAAGGTAGGAGAATTGAAAACTTAATTCATCTCTAAGGCCCATGATAAGGAGTTGGTTGTTGGTGACAACAAGCACAACTCAAGGTGTGTGGTTGTAGGGGATAAAGGATGGGATGACCCATTAAAGGTTGAGGTGATGGTGATAGGGAAAAAGATGATGTGTTGGTGGTAAGTTCAAAAGGTGATATGGGTGATAGGGCTAGTGTGAGGGCTAAAGGTTGTGGTGTTGGTGAAGATGATGGGGTGAAGGTTAAAGGTGTGTTGGTTCTAAAGGTTGTGGAGGATGAAGATGTTGGTTTGGTTGATGTTGCCTTGGATGGAGCATGGGGTGTAGTGAAAGAAGATGATGATTTGGTTGAGGCTATGGGTGTGTGTGTATCATCATCATCATCCAAGGTGAGATCAATGAAAATTGTCTCTTTGATGTTTGGTGAGATTTGTGATGTGTGAGTACTCTTGATCCATTGATCAATTTGAGTGGTTTCATTTGTTGGTTTGATGTAGAATTTTTGCTTCCTGAATACCCTTGATCCCATGATGGTGATATGGTGAGTGTGAAGGTGTAAGGATGGGTGTAAGGATAGCAATGCATAATGTTAGCTTAAATAGCCAAAACATAAGCATGCAAGTTTGAAATGTTGGATTTGGGGATTTGGGTGCATGGGAATCAGGTTATGGTTGCAGTTTTTCAGGGAAAAGAAGTCAAAAAGTGGAAGAGAATAGCAGTTTTCGTCTTCCAGAGGCACGACACCATTAAAGGTGCTACGGCACCACTAAATTTAGTGGAGCCGTGGCCTATTTAATGGAGCCGTGGGCTCTTTTGACCTTCTTTCCAGGTCTGCAGGTTTTAGGCAGCCTAAATGGGGAAATTTCTGGGGAATCCATTGGCTGCAAATCTCAAAGCCTCAAATTACTAAACACATAGAATTCCTAAAGCTAGTTTCAACTAGCAACTAACTTGATCATGTGATCATCTATGTATTTAGGCAACTATTAAGCATGCATGAATTCAAGCATTTTTAACATCTAGTGCATGTAATAAAATAAACTAACATGCAAGATAAAGCAACATGAGGATTAATTAACAAGAGAATTAATCATATTCAAGTGTTAAAAGGAAACACATCAAGCAAGTTAATGTCATGTCTTTATTTATAATAGCTTAATAATACTTAGGTTAATAGTACTATTTAAGCTAATCCTAACTAGTCTCATTTCTTCCCCAACTTCTTCAGCTTGCTCCCGATCCCTTTTATCGCCTTCCCAATAGACTTGAAACCCCGACAGTTTGCTCATGCATCTCCACTTGTCTATTGTACATTGTAGTTTGCCTTCTCATCATGTAGGATAGGTTGACCATCCCGTTTTCGACGTCGGTTGTACGTCGAAATGATGAGGTATCAAGGTTACGAAAGTAGGTGTCGGGAGAAGGGATTTGAGAACTAGACGTTCCTTCTTCGTTCACCTCATCATCGTCCTCATCCATGGGTTCAGATGATGATTCGTGACTGAAGGAGGAGGATGAATGGGGAATATCGGAAGTGGATTTACGACCACGTTTGGACCCTTTGTCCTTACGTTGCTTTGTGCGACGTTGTGGTCCACCAAGAGGTTTCATAACCGGATTGACTAGGACATAGTCGACATCATTGAGAGATGGGTAGGTTTGCATAACCCACCTGAATAAACGAGTAAGCAACATGCCGTATGGCATGAGCTCATCGGAACGACGATGAATACTGGCCATCCGTTTGACCATGTAGTATGCGAGGTTGTAAGGTTCCTCGATACTAAGACAGTAGAGCATGTGGGCAAGACTTGCCGGAACGTGATCATGGTTGCCTGCAAGGCTTAACGTGTTCTCACGCAGAAGAAGTTCCCAATTTCTAATATCGGGACGGAGCTCTTTGAGGTATATTTTGTTTGGGTCGAGGTAGACGATGGAACCATCACGTTTTTGATACGTGTTGGTGACTCGAGGGATTTGAATTACTTGTTTAATTACTTCAATGTCGGGAACTTCGGTACAATATGCACCTTCGTTCTCAAGATTGTAGTAAAGAGACTCTAGAGAATGGTCTTTAGTGAATGCACACTGACCATATGAGGGAATACCGAGAATGTGACCAATCTCGGTGACAGACAATATGATATTTTGGTGTCGAATCCAAAAATCAAGGAAGACGTTTCCATCAAGATCGGTGTAGGTACGGACACGACTATAGAACTCGAGAATAAAACGGGGACAGACTTGATCGTTTATTTTGTATAAACAATCGAACTCGATAGAAGGGAAATAGGCATTTATGTTGTCTGTCGTGACATAGAGAGCATCGACTACACGCCCTTCGTGTATGTATCGATTTTGGACTTTAGCTAGATAAGCTCTTTGCTCATCGGGAATGTTTAGATTTTCAAGAGTGCTAAGAATGTAGGGTTTGGTATCTTGCTAATCATTTCGAGGCATTGTTTGTCTACAAAAAAATATTTTTGTATATGTTAGTTCGTTGCATTTTAATGATTACACTTCTAGTGTGTGTGCCTAAATGCAAACAATGTGGAGGTGCGGCAATCTCGACTCTAAAATTATCCTAAAGAGATTACCCAAAAGCTCCTAACTTCACTTTTGCTCAATCAAATATGTCGAACAATACATATCAATTATGTACTTCGAGCCATATTTGAGAGTTCATGTATGCATGCAAAAACGTTTTTAATTTGCATCAACAATGTATGAAAAAGGTTTCATGATCCTAGACTTGTGAAGTTTTTCGAAAAAAAATGATCGGATAGGGGTGTTTGGCAAATGCCTCAACATGGTGCCAATAAGCTTTAAGATTGAAAAGCTTTAATGCAGAACGTTCCTAATCCAATTTTAATCATCCTACACATGATTCCATTACAAATAATCAATCATAATCCGAATTTAGTGATTAATTTCGGATTAGGTTTTGCAACATAAATGGGTTTTTTTTGGAAATCCTAGGTTTAGGGAATCATGTGAATACTACATTGTCTAATTCTATTCTTAATTTCACAAGGGTTTAACTAATTTTGAAAATCCCCAATTCGAATTTATACTCAAGAACAAACCCTAGACTCAACTTAAATGAAATTAAGAGTGATTTACTTACAATGAGTGATGTTGTGATTAGGATTTGTTGATTCCAATGCCTCAATCTTGATTTGTAAGAGTTTAGTTGAATTATGGTGTTATGTGTAGGATTCCACAAAAATCCGTTATGATAATCCTCATTAATTAATAATAACCTTAAGTTACTGTTTAACAAAACCCATTTTTACGGAGGAATTTAAAATTTTTCCGGTTATTTTATTTTCACCACAACACAACATCACAACAATTAACGAATAACGACACTAGCTCTCGACATGTATTTTGAAACGTGACCATTTCACAAATCACCCTTTACACTAATTCTATAATTAGTACCAATAGAAATATACACTAAAAACACTTTATCCACTAATCATTACAACTCCTACTAAATCACAACACTAATTATAAACTTACACTAATTACAACTTCATTATACAAGCAAAGTTAACCAAGCTACAAACCGATTGGGCTGCTTCATTTTTCCAGGCCCAACACTCTCACACGTCAAGCCCATCTAGCCAACGTATAATTTTTCCTCTTTTAAGTGAAAAACCCGATCCTATGCCTCTCCAAAACAGCCATTTTTCTCACTAATCATAAACACGACTTGTCCATATTTTTGCACCTCCTCGATCACGACCCACTAGACTTTGCATGTGCCAAATTCCAGAATTTGAAGTCGAACATTGCTAAGATTTCCAAGACTCATTTAGTTGTCCCATTTTACCCAAATCGTGTACCCAAAAATCACAAAACCAACCATTTCGAAACCCGATTGTTTCTATGTCTCACTAATGCTAGTTTTAACATAATAGAATGTTTATAAAACAGTTAGGACAGCAGTAGGAATCATGGCTCGTTAAATTCAATGGACACCCACTTATTAATACAAACCGAATTATAAAAGTATAAAACCCAAAGGATAAGTTATCCCCTCTTGTCCTAGCTGTCCAAAGATCTTATAATGTCAAGATTTCATTCTTTTTGGAACCCTTAGATCACTGTCATGGCATAGTAGCCATCAATCATTGGGGTTGAATTCTAATAGTCAATAGAAAATGTGTAAATTATCCCTCTATAAATCCTACACTTTCTAGCTACTTACACTACCTAACATTCACTCATTTCACTCTCACAAGACATCTTCCAAAGCCAGAAATGTATATCACTCTTTAGAAAAGTAAATCGGGTAAGAAACTAAACATGTAAAAACGTATCGAGCTCGCTAAAAGCCTACTGCCTTCTTTACTTTGTGCATCCTGTCGAACTACACAACTTCCTTCACCACCCATTTCACTATCACTACTTCATACCACTCCTTCTATACCTTCACCCTAACCCTCTCACTCACAACCACTTCGTTGCAAGACCAGAAACCTCGCTAGTTTTACTTGGGAGATTTCGAAGCAAGTGGGTTGTCCTTCCTTTGTGTTCCCTCCGGTTATTACTGGGTCATCACCACCTTTAAGAGGTGTAGTAAGTGTCCTTAATCTCTTTTAATATCATGTCTCACACTCCACATCTCACGACCACGTTACACACATGCATGCATCATTTATATTCGAACGTATTTTTTTTTTGTGTATTACTTATACGTACCATGAAGTTTACGAACCCACAAGGGTGTTGCATGTCACCACTGAGGAAGTTAGAGATCACTCCAACACACTAGTGCACGTTAACACTACCATGCCATGCATCATTCGAACATACATTAACTTCATGTTCACACGTAAATATAGACATAAGGGAAAAACATTTAGAGATATTTTAACTGATTTGCATACAGAAAACAGCCATATCCCACTCCACACTCACGTTAAAAATTCCATACATGCATACATCGAACCACACATAATCTTTAAACATCACACCTAAAACTGAGAAAGGCTAAAATATGCTAAGTACTTTGTACATGTAAAACATGCCCACGCCGCCTAGTAAATGGCCACATAACTCGACATTCAACCTAACAATTACACGTTATTTTTATACGACTCATTTAACGACATGACTAGCTACACTTTTTGTTTAAACATCATGTTAAAATACTCACAATTTGACCATTTAAAACAGCCAAACTAATCACAGAAACACTAGATCGTTTCTTAGAAAATATAACCCAAACACCATTTTCGATAATGGACTAAGCTAAAGCCCATTAAGCTTTGGCGTTAGAACAGCCCACTAGGCCCATGTGATATATTTTCAGGATCCCAAAATAGCCCAAGTTCAAACCCAAAACAGTTTACGCGCCCTCGCCTTTAAAATTCTTAACGGGCCTTAGATCAATTCGTTAACTGGCCCATTAGTACAAAAATAAGCTCTTTTCTGGAATAAGCACTTGGAATAAGTTAAAATGAACTCAATAAATTTATAGAAATTTTCAGAATATTTTTCCCGTTATTTTTATGCAAAAAGGACTAAAAATGTAACGCGATCTAACTAGAAGGACTAAAACTGCCAAACTGAGAAACTTATGGACTGAAGCTGTGAAAACAGTTTATAGAGGACCTAGAGTGACATATCATTGAACTCCAAGCTTTATATGGACATATGGACAATTATTGGACTATTATGGACAAAGGACTTAACCGAGGACTAACGACGTAACGCAATCGCAGTTAGACTAAAAAGTATAAAATCTGAAATGGACAAGGACCTATTTAATTTCACTTGACATTCTTAGTTTATTTTTCATTTTCACCCCATCACTTCATATGCATTTTACATTTTAGTTATGCATTATTTAATATTCGTTATTTATTATAACTAGGAACTTAGCGATTCACTTTGCATATCATTTCAGCATATTTTGAGAAGATAATATTTTGAGTCGAGTGACATAAGAATCAAGATAATATCATATATGATATTATATTTTTAACTTGAGGCATTTTAAGCATATCACACTCATATCACCGATCAAATCGTTATACGATTTATCCTTCCCACATTCGTTATTAGTAGTAAGTTAGACTCTTAGACTTCGCTTATATTCAGGTCTTGTACTGAAGAAGCCTTCGTGATCGTTTACTTGATCTTATAAATTCGTCTAGTCAGATACGCTCCAGGTGAGTCGTGGCCCCTACTTTTAACACTTGTTTTAATAACTCTTTTGGGGGAGATACATGCTTTAACTGTTTTGAGTTACTTATATACTTTGAAAACTCTCATGATTTACTCAAAATCATCCACTATGCTTTACATGTTCAAATCACCCTTGAGAGGAATATATGTTCGTTATATGTGCAAATTGCTTGTTTAGCGTAAACACTGAATTTGAAAGATAACATTTTAAACTACTTGATGTAACATGATACTGAGACTTATTGTATGCATTCATATAACAAATGAATGTACTGTTACTTTATTATGATATTTCTACATTTCACTAGAAATAATTGCCAAAACTAAAATTACGCATAATTCATGAACCTTGAAACCTATATTGCCTAAGTTTACTTTATTGCCATAAAGTCCCTTGATCATGAGCCATTAATCACTGCGGTGAGCGCGAATATAGTGAACAGCTTCGAAACCTGTTAGAGGCTGACGACCTATCCCACTAAATACTTGGACGGAATGCCTACATGGTTAGTCGTATTTAGTCGCGATGCACTATATTTGAGAAAAATAGGAATTGGCAAATCACCTATTACATGAGGGCAAAACTTTCATCATTAATTTGGTGAACACTTCGTTTTACGGTACTCTGTTAACGTTTTGCGTGTCATGAGGCTTAGGGCAATATAACTTTATGAATATATGAATGTTTCATATATATTAGGATACAGCTGTATTTAGTAGACCACCACTTTACACTGATAAATTTCAGACTCTAGATTATTATGTGTTATGATTATGAATCCTGTACTTGAACTTTAACTGTTATTATATGTGACTTAAATGAGAATTCTATTCGAGATAGCCCAAATTGCTTAGTATATCGTTACTTCTAAAAGTTGACCCAACACATCATTTCGAGCGTATAACAACGTAGCTCATCTTCATTTAAAACTTGAAACTTATGATCACTTGAGATCATACATGAATCATTTGTGGATTTTTATTCAACTCATCTTGTTATTGATTTCATAAAGAACTATTATTTATTTCGACAACCGCTATACACCTTTTAAATTCATTGAAAGAAAGTTATTTTCTATCAAACTCCACGAACTCACCAACCATTGTGTTGACGTTTTAAGCATGTTTATCTCAGGTAATTAACGGAGCAGGACAAGACACGGAGCGGGCATCTTATACTCTGATAAATAAAATGGTGTAAAATCAAATATGTCATTCTTTCCAAATTATCACATTTTGTGGGATTTTCAAAACGGATATTTTCCTATTATACCAAAACTATTATTTCGAATGACATATAACTTTCAAAACGCTTATTCTGGACCGTTTTTCTGAAATTTTAACTCGATCCTCACCGTAACACCCTAATTACTTTTCCGCTGCCACTAAACAAATTAGGGGGTGTTACATTATGGTTCGATTTTGACAGCAAGTGGAAGTGGTTTTGTGTGTTTGGAAAATTTGTGCAGAAGAAAAGAGTGACTGGGCGCGTTTTTCAGATGCACGGCTCCACGGTTCCACTAAACATTAGTGGAGCCGCATGTCTGATGGTCCAGTTTTTCTTCTGTTTTGACTTTTGGCTGATTAATCTTACTTATTTAGTAAGACTTTTTGACACGAGGAAAAAGTTTATACCTAATAAACTTTTTGACGAAAGATGATTAAATGGGATGACCGGAAATGACCTTAGTGTTTCCGAGGAAATTGAATAAGATGTCATTGGATGAGGATTTACTTCTAGTATTTCCCGTGAAATAAATAGAAGTTATGAGTTGTGTTTAGGAGGATGACTATAATATTTCCCATGAAATATTTAATTAGTCGGAGTACGCGACACAAGGAATGACTAGATATTTCCCGTGAAATATTCATGAGTCATGTGACGAGTGAAAGATATGACTTAAAAAGTCATGAGCGATTTGTAGAGAATGACTTCAATGTTTCCTGCGAAACTTTCGAGAGGTCATAGAAGGGATGAAAGGTTATGAGGTATGACGTAACGGATGACTTTAATATTTCCGAAGGAATATTCAAATAGTCATGAGCGGGATGAGAGGAATGACTTGAAAAGTCATATGACGAGACGTGAGGAATGACGTTAATATTTCCAGTGAAATATTACGAAGTCATGGGATGAGGCTTAGGGAATGACTTGAAATTTCCAATGAAATATTAAAGAGTCATGAGTCGAGAATAAGATGGATGTGTGAGATGACTTTAATATTTCCATAGAAATATTGAAATAGTCATGAGCGGGATATGAGGAATGACTTGAAAAGTCATATGATGGGACGTGAGAGATGACATTAATAATTCCAATGGAGTATTAAGAGGTCATTTGACGAGAATGTAAAGGTTAAGGTGAGAAGAAATACTTTTCAAAGAAAAAATTTCTCTTTCGACATTATCATGACGGAGGAGATGTCTTTCCGTGGGGAGATGACGTACTTTGACGAGCTTCGTTCATGAGCAAACTATAGGGTTCCCGGACAAGTCTAATGGTATCTTGACTGCTACTCTTCACAGGGAGTTGTCTCATCTATAGTGTTTGTTGTCATGCCTTTCCGGCGCTTGCGTACTCGGTTTCGGTCGTGGTGACAATAAGAGTAGTTTGTTTCTTGGGGAACCAAGATGTTTGTTAATCAACCTATGAAGGTACAAACATTACTCATTATGTTTCAACCCACATTAACTCTCACATTATCAGAGTTGGTATAGAAACATTTTCTACATCAATCTCCTCAAGATATCGTAATCTCAAGTGTATAGTATCTTTAATGTATGGTATGATACATTAAACACTTTGATGTAAGAAGTTTTGGGATACTTCTTACAAGTGGGCACAAAGCCAACACTATTCATGATAATGGACCTACTTGCCGTTAGGTAAACTACTTTACCTATTATGCCCCTAACCTAGTTATATCCGCGCACTCACCTTCTTCGTCTCTTGTGAGTTTCGCATTTGCGGATATGGGCGTTATTGTCAATAAAGACTATTACTTAAACTATGTATCTCATACATATAGTATACATAAGTTTACAGGGATACTTCATTTAGGCAAGATTACGTATGTGCAAGGAAGGGAACTTGATTCACTCATCAATGCTTAATTCAAACTTGTCACGCATGATCTTCAAGCGATCATCGAACATTTCTGGACAAGTTGAATTTGGCATGATGAGATGTGAATAGAGTTTCTGTGTTATAGTGCCTACCATGTTAGATTCTAACTACACTATTTCATGCCAAACATTACTACTAACAAAGGGTGTTTTAAGAAAGCGTACCTGTGCCTGAGGTGTTTGCTCTTAAAACTAGAAGACTAGGGTACCTTTGTTGAATGTTAAGCATGAAAGACACGACTTGACTATTGCGTCACCGGGTATGCTTGATAACGCATCATACTCCTTTTGATATACTCCAAAGTTTATTTACACTCATGTTTTCCTAGCAAAACAAATGTTCAAACATCTGGTCCCCAATATCTCATGGGTCCAAAGTTGTTAGAGTTAAACATCCTACGCATTTGTTGCGTTAGTTTAGGATGTGAGAATGGAGGACACATTTCCCATGGTAAGTAACTTTGTGGTGGACGATTGATGCGCGTGATGTGTCGTTGCGGTTTAGCAGTTTTAATGCCTACTCAAGTTTTAAATTTATATTTAGCTGACTTATCAATAACACACACACTTAACGAGCAGTGTACCCGGTCAGTATGAATATAATGGTAAGTAGAGTGTCGATCACTAAGAGTGGAACGTATTATCTCGTTATTCTAATCAGTATTTTAATATCCTAACGCAAGGGGGTTTCAGCCTGAGAGACTGGCACGATTTGTTTGCAATTAAATAATAAAATAAACCAATAGGCACGAATCAGCAAGTAGCACACACGTACACAGATAAATACTCGAGACAATAAGAGGGCTGTCCTTATAATTAAGTAGTTTGTCACTTGTTTTATTGATAGCTTTATATGAAGTGTATGTAGTTAATCCTTTCTCGTTGGTCCTAAGCTTATCGGCGAGTAAACCCTTAATGATGACTTATGTCTAAAAGTTATTCCTAAGTGATCAATTTAGTAATAACCGTGGGAGTGCAACCTTTCCGTTGCCACATTACACAAGCCACTAATAAACACAGAGGTGATCAATGCACTAATAAGTAGTAACCAAAGACATCAACATATAAACTTTAATCGATGGGAAAGCAATTTTAAGGGGAGTTGAAGTGAATGATAACATAACACAAGCCCATCAATCCTGATGAATTAAAGTTTGCTAACACAATAAAACAAAACTACTTAATGAATTAAACACATGCAGCACCTTCTTACAGCTCTTGTATCTTCGTTTGGTGTGTCTTGTGCTGCCTTCTTGACTGAATTCGTCCTAGGGTTTTTCTGCTTCGGTCTTCGAAACTCTGATATTGCACACGAAATTCGTCTGGCCTTGGGGTATTTATAGTTTCTGTCTGAGGGAAGATGCGGCGCATCTAGTAAGTAGATGCGGCGCATTGACTTAACTTCGCGTGGGGTCCAAGATTATAATATTCAGGAATATTCGTACACCGCCAGAAGATGCGACGTAACTCCATGATTAGATGCGGCGCATGTCCTCTTGTATCTTGGATCGTATCTGGTGATATCTTGATAGAGATGCGGCGCATGTCATGAGTGAGATGCGGCGCATCTGGAGCAGATTTAACTTGATCTTGTCCATTTCAGTAGACTCTTCACTTTATGCATGTTTTGCTCCATTATTAGTCCAAAATCGCCAAGTTTCACCAAATGCTTGTTTTTACCTGAGAATTACAAAAGTAAACGATTAAGTATCAATCCTCATACATAATATAGTAAAACAAGTCAAATTAATAGGATAAATGATAGTAATAAAATGTACTTATTTGAGTTCATCAACGATCATTCCAAGTTACGGGAAAGTTACTTGGATGATTTTTTCTTCTAAAGTTACCTCTCGGTAGAGGAGTTCTAGACCGAGGTTTGGGAGAGTTTACCTTTCTAGGTGGAGGAGTAGTTGACCTAGTGTCACGCTTTACAAATCCATGTTCGGGAGATGACAATGGTTTGTTAAAGCCTTTGGTTTCCTCTCTACTTGGAGTAGACACTCTAGTTCTATTTACAACTACTTGACTTGGTTTAGGACTTAAGTTACTTTTCAGAATTGACCCAGTTTTGTCCTCAGCACCATACGGTACCACTAAATTTAGTGGTGCCGTCTGTATCTTTAATGGTGCCGTCACCTTCAGACATGGACTTTTCAGGCATTACAAATTTTACTTGTTTAGTACTACTTGTAGAAGCCTGATTTGGGTCAAATCCTAAACCCGAACGGTCATGTTCACTATATCTAATATTTTCAAGTATATCATTAAGCTTTTTAGTTCCTTCATCAAACCTAATGATTCTTAAAGCATTTTCTTTAAGTTTTTCATTTTCTACTTGAAGACTAATACATGACCCACATCCTAAATCTACTTCCTTGTTTTTCTCAAGTCTCTTGACTTGATCATTTAGTTCTAAGACTTGTAGTTCTAGTTCTTTTAATTTTAATTTTAGCTTTGTGTTTCTACCTAAAATCTTAGTACTAACTACGCATAGTTTGTTGTATTCGTCATGTAATTCATTGTCATCTACTGACGAATTATTATCACTATAATAAGAAGAGTCGGATTGTACCTCGTTAGAAGCTTGAGCCATTAAGCACGTTTCATCGTTAGGCTTCTTCTCTTCTTCTTCACCGCTATCACTCCAAGAACCTCCTACAAAGGCTCTTTGGTTGTTGGATTTTGGTGGCTTAGGACATTCTCCTATGAAGTGATTAGGATCTCCGCATCTAAAGCATCTCCTATCACTTGTCCCTTTTCTTTCATCATGATTTCTTTGGGATGACTTCTTCTCATCTCGAGATTGTCTAGGAAATCTACCTTTCCTCCTAAAGAACTTTCTAAAGTTCCTAACGGCTAGTGCGTACTCTTCATCTTCACTACCGGAACTCGAACATTCCTCATCACTAGACTCCTTCTTGGATTTTAATGCTAGAGATCTAACTCTCTCGCTTTTGCCTTTGACAATGTCGGAATCCTTCTTGATGATCATCTCGTGAACTTTCAAGTTTCCTATAAGTTCATCGAGTGACAATGCCGCCAAGTCCTTTGACTCTTCTATGGCGGTGACCTTTGCTCTCCATTTAGGATGTAGAGCTCTAAGAAACTTCCTAACATAGTTCTTACTAGAATAACATTCATCAAGAGCTTTAAGACTAGTGATAATAGTATTAAATCTAGCAAAAGCATTATCTATTGACTCATCCTTCGAAATGGAGAATTGTTCATATTGTTGAACAAGAATATCTATCTTGTTCTCTTTGACTTGGTTATTACCTTGGTGAGTGACTAGCAAAGTTTTCCAAATGCCTTTTGCCGTATTACACATAAAAATTCTTTCAAATTCCTTTTTAGGCAAAGCATTATAAATCATCATTTTAGCCTCATTATTTTTGGCTAATTTCCTTTTAAGTTCATCACTTTGTTTATCATAAGAAACTATTTCATCCTTTTTAGTTTCCGGATTCTTTTGAATAGGTTGAAAGTCACCCTCGGTAATAACATGCCAAAGATCAATGTCTTTTGATTTCACATACGTTTCGAATCTTGTTTTCCAATAAATAAAACAATCGGTTTCGAAAAGTGGTGGTCTTTGCATAGATTGCCCTTCTAGATATTTGTCGGAATCCATTGATCGGTTCAAGCTTTAAAATACAATATACTTTAAAAACTTGACTGACGTGGCTTCTGATACCAATTGTAGGAAACTAGAAGGGGGGTTGAATAGTTTACCGGTTTAAAAATCTTCTTTTAAAAGTCTTGTTTTAAAAGTATGCTATTGGAAACTTTGATTCGAACTCTATGTGTAATCAATCAACACCAATATGAACTATAAACTAAGCTACGTAGTAATAACAAATAAAAGTAAAGAGTAGAGTTGGAAAGATCAAACCGAGACAGAGGATTTATAGTGGTTCGGCTACGAAGCTCTTCTTCGCCCTACTCCACTCCCCGAGTACCACACTCGAGAGTTTCAAACACTATATCAACAACCTCCCTTCAGGCAGAGAAAATCGTACACGTCGCTTATCCTATTTCCGACACTAAGCTAGATGTCGAGTGCTAATCTTAGCTAGCACCAATCTACCAAGGTCCACGTGACCAAACACACAAGCCCAATGGCTTCAAGAGATCACCAAGATCTCAACACGATCACAATGATCAAGACTCACTTCACTCTACTCAACTAACACTAAACTAATGACCCTTGATCTTCTTGATCAATCACACAAGCCCAATGGCTTCAAGAGATGTTCACTATCTCTATAGATCACACTTGATCTTCACTCTCACTCACAAGAAGAAAATAAACTTGATGTATGCTAAGACACAACAAGGTTGTAACAAGAGTTACAAAAACCTATCAACTATAACTCTAGTATCTTCTTGATTACTTGAGTTCTTCTCTTTCAAATGAAGAGGGATAACAACACCTTGTATCAACTTGGATACTTGTGTTCTTCTCTTGTTAGTGAATAGGTATGAAGAGGATCACTTGAAGGATGATTGGATCACTCTTGAAACAAAGAAAAACTAATCTAAATGACCCTAAGAAGTGAAAGGTGTGAGATGGTTTGACTAAGGGATTTTTCTGTGTGTGAAGGGTGCCTAAAACTGTGAAAGAGGTGGGTATTTATAGGCAAAGAAAATCTGAACGTTACAATTCAAAATGGTACGGACGGCTCCACTAAATGACCCACGGCTCCGTTAAATTTAACGGTACCGTGGAGCCGTGGTAGACTAGGACGCTCCAAATTTTGTCTTTTCTGGTGAAAACTTATTTGGGGAAGGTTGGAGCTGATTTTGGGGGAAAAATAGCTGTTGTGATGATGCGTGCGTGCGTATGCTCTATTTTATACCCACGGTATGTCGTTGTGGTTTTAGCAGTATTCAAGTTTTAAATTTATATTTAGCCGACTTATCAATAACACACACACTTTAACGAGCAGTGTACCCGGTCAGTATGAATATAATGGTAAGTAGAGTGTCGATCACTAAGAGTGGAACGTATTATCTAGTTATTCTAATCAGTATTTTAATATCTTAAGTTAGCTATACAACCTAATCTAACGCAAGGGGGTTCAGCCTGAGAGACTGGCACGGTTTGGTTATGATTAAATATAAACTAAACTAATAGGCACGAATCAGCGAATAGCACACACGTACACAGATAAATACTCGAGACAATAAGAAGACCTGTCCTAATAGTTAAGTAGCTTGTCACTTGTTTTATTGCTAGTTTTATATGAAGTGTATAGTTCGATGCAACGCACCGAGATTAAGTCATTTCTCGTTGGTTCTAATCTTATCGGCGAGTAAACCCTTAATGATTACTTATGACTATCCTATTTATCTTTCTTCCTACTTTTCTACAGACGATAGAATGCATAGGCGATCTAATAAATAGGCGAGGGCAGAGGCATGGCGACCCGATCAACGCTCAGCTAGACACAGAGGTTATCAATGCACTAATAAAAGTCACCAAAGACATCAACATATAAACTTTAATTAATGGGAAAGCAGTTTTAAGGGAGTGCAACCTTTCCGTTGTCACATTACACAAGCCACCAATCCTGATGAATTAAAGTTTACTAACACAATAAAACAAAACTACTTAATGAATTGAATACATGCAGGACCTTCTTACAGCTCTTGTATCTTCGTTCAAGGTGTGTCTTGTGCTGCTACTTTGACTGAATTCGTCCTAGGGTTTCTGTCTTCTCGTACTTAGCTAATTGTCGAACTCTTTAATTCGTCTGGTCTTTGGGGTATTTATAGTTTCTGTCTGAGGGCTAGATGCGGCGCATCTAATAAGTAGATGCGGCGCATTGACTTAACTTCGCGTGGGGTCCAAGATTAATATATTCAGGAATATTCGTACACAGCCAGAAGATGCGGCGTAACTCCATTCTTAGATGCGGCGCATGTCCTTTCTGTCTTGGATCGTATCTTGTGAAATCTTGATAGTGATGCGCCGTATGTAATAAGTAAGATGCGGCGTATCTGGAGCAGAATGTCTTGATCTTGTACATTTCAGTAGACTCTTAACTTCTTGCTTGTTTTTCTCCATAATTAGTCCATAATCGCCAAGTTTCACATAATACTTGTTTTTACCTGAGAATTACAAAAGTAAACATTAACGTATCAATTCTCACAGATAATATAATAAAACAAGTCAAATAAATAGGATAAATGATGGTAATAAAATATACTTATTTGAGTTCATCAAATATCCCCCCACTTGAACTTTACTTGTCCCCAAGTAAACCTTAGAATTAATCTTAGAAAACCTAATTCACTTAAACCGAAGCTCTGATACCAAGTTGTAACGCCCCGTACCCGTTTTGACTAAAATTTAAAACTTTTGACGCGGAAACGCTTGACATTACAGGACTCATACAAAATCATCATTTACATATCCAAAATCTATCACATTTAACCCTTTAAATGTGCTTGCAAGAACATATACTCGAACACCTTTCAAAACATTTCATAATCAATTGTATAACACAACCAAACGATCCTTCAAACCAAGGATACGCCGTATCCTTTTGAGGGATACGCCGTATCACAGCTGAGGGACCATGCGCCGCATCAACCTGAAATGATGCGCCGCATCACCTTGAACTCCTGATACGTCGCATCTAATATACTAGATACGCCGCATCACCTTAACTTCTTATGCGTCGCATCTAATATACTAGATACGCCGCATCGACCAACTAAGACAGAACATCAGCAGGAAAACCTGCATATACTCAACACACCACACAATCCACTTTAACCTCAATACAACATTATAACTTATGCCAAAACACTCATTTTACATTCAAAACCATATTAAACTATAATACACGGCAATTGACCCGTTTGACTCCAAAATGGGAACAAACATGTTGAAATCCAAACACTCCTTTAGACATTAACTACAAACACTTAAAACACACTTGACGACTCGTTAGACCCCCAAACCGTTACCCGACTTTGACACACTTTATACGACTCATAAAATAGACTCTCGGGGTACAACTTTGACTCGAGCTCGGTATTCTACCTAGCTCCTAATGCTTGCTATCTTCCAATTCCATTCCAAATCCTCATGCTACAATCCAAGCCCTCCATTCCGCCTCGCTTAAGCCTACAAAACATTAACAACTAAAAGAATAAGCTTACGCTTAGTAAGTAACCCGTCATAAAACATACATCATACACATATTCTCACATAAACATCCTAATCACATTAAAAGCCTCTAAACTAACACATACCACTCATATCATACACCCCTTCATAACATAACCACATTCATTCATCACAACATAATTAACAACATACCTTAACTAGTCCAAAGCCGACAACTAACATACTCCTATCCAAGGTCACTAGCCATCCATCCTTAGCTTACGACCATACTAATCCAATTCTCATACACTTATACAACCACAATACATACATGATAAATACATACATAACACATGTTTTAGGGAGAGTTACTTACCTTAGCTCCATGCTAAGCACATAATCAATATCATCATCATCTATATCATCAACATCATCATCATCCTCATAAGCATCCTAAAACACATAATCATACATAACATATAATACATAATCATTAACTATAATCATGGTTAATACCACCATAACTAATCTCTAAACACTTCTAATCATCATATAATCATATATTGATTATATGATAATCAATCCCACCATTTACTAACTTAAACCCATTATAAACTCATCACATAATCATCATTACCTCTTAATTATCTTAAAACACCATTTACCCTTTAATCCCAAGTTAGGGTTTACAAACCCTAATTTCATAATTCATCAATTAAACACTAATTAAGCATCATGAACATCATACCTTATGTAAGAAACAAGTTATAGGCTTAACCCTTGAATTATCACCACTATACCATCATCATCTCATCACCAAATGCTCCATCATCTTCCCTCTCTTCTCTCTATCTCGACATCACAGGAACACCCGAGAATTGTGTGGAGATATCTAGAACTTAACACATATAAACTAGCTGAGAGGGCATTTCTGTCATTTCTGCTTATTTAAGGTCGATGCGCCGCATCTATATTTTAGATGCGCCGCATCTTATATACGCCGTATCTCTTTCTCCAATATGGCGCATGGACTATAACAAGCCGGTTCTACTTTCCATTCTACCATACGCCGCATGTAACTTCTTGGATGCGCCGCATCTAGGCCTCATCAGACATCCACTTAAAAGACTCAGCCACATATCCTTGGTCAAACATACTTAGGTTCGGGTCAACTTCATCTGGGGTGGGGCCTATTTGTATTCCGGGAAACGGGTCTAACAATTCTACCCCCCTTATTTAGATTTCGTCCCCGAAATCTGTCGTTCTATTTCTAACCACACTTAGTCTCATAACTCTTCTCATTCTTAGCCCCTTAACTCTTAGTTCATTTAGTGCAACGATCTCAATGATCTTGCAACTCTAGACTTCTATACCATAATTCCAATGCGTAATCTACTATAATCAACACTTATCATCGCAACTTTTCTAAGATTTCCCATAATGACTACTTGTTATTCGGGAACATCTATATACATGACTCTAGATAAGTCAAACTTCATTACTATAACACGCCATCATCAATGCGCTAAACATAATATAACATCATAATCCGACCAATCTCCCATTCCACATATTACCAACATATGTCAAATCAAAACTGGCAACTTGACTCAAAATATACAAGGTACCATACAAACGGCACCCTACAAAATTCTTTCTTACATATCACCTAAGCAATCTATCTTATCAAATCCTAAGAAAATTTACCCAATTTCTTATCAATTCAACACACAACTCATTCCAAGCGTCTATCTTAAGGCTCCGCATAAGACCTTAATGTCGTCATAAGTTTTATTCATATCTTTCTTTTCTTATAACGTCTAACACGTTTTACTTTTCATTTTCTCCATTCATTTTCCATGCTCACGTCATATCGGCTACACATAAGCCTGCTTATTCATTTATGTCATTTTGATTGCCTTTTAAGGCTTATAGATATATTATAGGGATTAGCTTTGTAGCGCCATACTTTAACATTATCACCTCATTACACTAGACATCATCACAACCTGTTTCCATACTCACATTTTGCACCACAACATAATTACGTATACAACATTTTGAAACATCATTACGATTCCTTTGTTCCGCCAGTTAACTTAAGACTCAAAACCTAGATTCCTCACAAGGTTTCACTACAAGACACAATCTAAATTTAATCCTCCTATTCTTGGTCCTTATAATTCCCAGCTAACTCTAAACTCCCGCCTTCTACTTCTCTAACCCTACTCGTGCCGTGTCGGCAACACATAAGCCCACTCGTTTATAATTCTTCGTTTACATGGAGAGGCGTCCCAATCGATGTAAATCAAGAAATATAAATTAGTGGTTATGTAATCCCGACATAACACCATTACTCCTAATTCCCAATTTAACTTTCATTATTTTCTCATTGTTTTTATTACATTATTTTTATTCTTCTTAGACTTGGATCCTTCACATTATCACATTCATCATGGGGATACTTTTATATGCCATGGACGTAGGCAACCCCTTGACTGTGAAGGCAACACTTTTCATCCTGAAGGATCTTTAACATTCATCCCGAAGGATTCCTTAACATTCCCTTACTTGGTCATCCCGAGGGATACCACATTTAACATTGATCCTGAAGGATCATTACATTCACACTTTATTACCTTAACAACGGATCCAAGTCATAAGCACCACACACACATTATTACATTCGATTATTATAGTAATTACCGCTAATCGCCTTAGCAGTAATATGAAAATTTTAGAACAACGCCTTTATCTCTTACACACTCCTTACATTCTTAATTCGCTTTAGTTATTTTCACATCTTTACTTTACCTCTTGCATTCTTAGCCTTCATTAATCATTTTCACATTCTTACTTTACAGTTTAGTCCACTCGACTAATTTACATCTAGACTTCTCACATGTTACCAACTGTAACTCATGCGTTCATTATAGTGATTACAGCTAATCGCCTTAGCCGTAATATAATTATCTCATGGCAATACCTTAACCTCATACACGCCCATCTCATTATGGCTATTAGTACTTAAGAAATTTCGCTCTATTTTATTCTTTCTTACATTCTTAGCTCGTTGCATTCTTATCCTCATACCTTATCTCATTTCTTAATTTATTTATGTATTTAAGCGATATTATTCTTTCTCGCCATTTACATATATGCCCTTCAGGGATTAATAACGTTAACACCTTCATTAGTGTTACTTTTCTTTTCACGCATTCTATTTACGTAAGTTCGTTACGTTATCGCACAATGTATTATTATGTTATTGCTTGCACACTTGACTCGTCCTATTCGATCATTAGCGTTAAAATGTATTCTTTTTATCTTGTCATTATCTTACCAACACACCTTACTTCGATCCTACAAATTTTACGTCATGTTAAGTATACCATGTACATTCTTAGCTTATCGCATTTAATTCCTGACACTCAAACTTTTTCATTTAATTTCCGTCCGTTATATATATATCCCCGTTTAATCACAACTTCACCTTTACGCTTAACTCTCAAGTACTTTATCCTACCATTACCCCGTCTCTATACCAATTTAACTTTAGTCCTTAATTCCTAAATTTAATGAGACCCTATGTGGGTCACAATTCATGCCATCTCTTTCTATCCTCATTCTTTAACCCTCAAGTTATCAAACACCTTAATATTAACTCGTTAGTTTCGTCTTGTCTCTTCACACTGTACGTTAGTACACCCAATATCATCACGATCCATACTTAAAGCGTTGTTACTAAATCTTATTCGTTTTTCTTATGTCAACAACCCCTAACAATTAGCGTGTCAATTTCATCTTATCATTACACATTATGATTAAGTACACTTCTCGTTATCACAATCCATTATTTATGAGTTAACACCTTAAGTTACTTATTGATTCCATTCCTAATACCAGTTAGCATCTCTCTTCTTGTCTTGCTATGGCTATTCTTTTATCATACACAACCTTGTGTTGTTTACCCTTACGTTGATCCACTTACTTACACATCTACAACCCAACTATAAACTCATTCTTACGTTCGTCAACAACCCGTTACGTGTCATCTTTATTTTAGACAAGTTCTATATAATATTTGTTCATTATATTTTACAAATTCTATGTGTTCTTACTATGCACTTTTACTATTACCCGTCAACCCCGTGTTGACTACATTCTCAACCTTTACCGTTACTTCATTTTAGTCTATTCAACTTTTACGCATATAAACCTTACATAGGTTTATTCTATCGCACTCACATAAGTCTCATCATACACATTTCAATACAGATATATTGACATGATTATATTCATGTTTTACAATTCTTTCTAGCATACTTCAAGTTACTTTTGACTTCTGGCGAAATCTATATCTCATTCATCATTTCTACCCATTTGGTATTAATATGTTTTAGTTATCATGTTTTATATGATACCTGACCTCACCACATCTTATTCATACATGATACCTGACCTCACCACATCTTATTCATACACCCTTACTTTCTCATTTGGTTTAGCATATAAAAACTCATACCCCAAGCATGTATTCATTTATGTATTTCCAATCATCAGATTACTAACATACTTCGTTATTCATTTCTTACTTTATATTACACTTTCAAAACATTTATGTTTTCCAAGTACTTACCCTGCTTCTTAACTTATTTCACATATCGATGTGTTCTTTTTAATTTTTACCGACCACAACTAGGTCAACACATAACATGCATTCTAATGCATCTCAACTCATACACTTCTAAGCCATCGTGCTCTCAAGCACACCACATAAAACTTAGACCTATAATGACTTACCATAGACTTAACATCGCATAAACGACAACACCTAACATCATATAAGCAATCATATCATAACTCTTTAATTTTACTTACTAGCCCGCCTCTAATACCACTTAGCTTTGCTACTCACAATTCATCACTATAGTTCTATCATACATTCACATATCGTAATACGATCCCCGTCACCAACCAAGGTGCACGACTAACTAATCATCTAAGTATTTCAAATCCCCATGGACTTGTAACTCAAACACAACAACACTATTATAAGCATACATCACCTACCATCAATAGGCTCAACTAGCATCAACGTAATCCATCCAACACTTAGCAATTAACTTTCGCGCAACCAACACTTATGTCCAACGCTTCTAAGAGTGGTTTAAGTCTAGGCAATCCTAAAGAAAACCTAATTCACTTAAACCGAAGCTCTGATACCAAGTTGTAACGCCCCGTACCCGTTTTGACTAAAATTTAAAACTTTTGACGCGGAAACGCTTGACTTTACCGGACTCATACAAATTCATCATTTACATATCCAAAATCTATCACATTTAACCCTTTAAATGTGCTTGCAAGAACATATACTCGAACACCTTTCAAAACATTTCATAATCAATTGTATAACACAACCAAACGATCCTTCAGACCAAGGATACGCCGTATCCTTTTGAGGGATACGCCGTATCACAGCTGAGAGACCATGCGCCGCATCAACCTGAAATGATGCGCCGCATCACCTTGAACTCCTGATACGTCGCATCTAATATACTAGATACGCCGCATCACCTTAACTTCTTATGCGTCGCATCTAATATACTAGATACGCCGCATCGACCAACTAAGACAGAACATCAGCAGGAAAACCTGCATATACTCAACACACCACACAATCCACTTTAACCTCAATACAACATTATAACTTATGCCAAAACACTCATTTTACATTCAAAACCATATTAAACTATAATACACGGCAATTGACCCGTTTGACTCCAAAATGGGTACAAACATGTTGAAATCCAAACGCTCCTTTAGACATTAACTACAAACACTTAAAACACACTTGACGACTCGTTAGACCCCCAAACCGTTACCCGACTTGACACACTTTATACGACTCATAAAATAGACTCTCGGGGTACAACTTTGACTCGAGCTCGGTATTCTACCTAGCTCCTAATGCTTGCTATCTTCCAATTCCATTCCAAATCCTCATGCTACAATCCAAGCCCTCCATT
This sequence comes from Artemisia tridentata subsp. tridentata, assembly GCA_021014915.2. NCBI lineage: Eukaryota > Viridiplantae > Streptophyta > Magnoliopsida > Asterales > Asteraceae > Artemisia > Artemisia tridentata. The sequence goes on from CP139502.1 coordinate 6,341,800, forward strand.
CCGCCTCGCTTAAGCCTACAAAACATTAACAACTAAAAGAATAAGCTTACGCTTAGTAAGTAACCCGTCATAAAACATACATCATACACATATTCTCACATAAACATCCTAATCACATTAAAAGCCTCTAAACTAACACATACCACTCATATCATACACCCCTTCATAACATAACCACATTCATTCATCACAACATAATTAACAACATACCTTAACTAGTCCAAAGCCGACAACTAACATACTCCTATCCAAGGTCACTAGCCATCCATCCTTAGCTTACGACCATACTAATCCAATTCTCATACACTTATACAACCACAATACATACATGATAAATACATACATAACACATGTTTTAGGGAGAGTTACTTACCTTAGCTCCATGCTAAGCACATAATCAATATCATCATCATCTATATCATCAACATCATCATCATCCTCATAAGCATCCTAAAACACATAATCATACATAACATATAATACATAATCATTAACTATAATCATGGTTAATACCACCATAACTAATCTCTAAACACTTCTAATCATCATATAATCATATATTGATTATATGATAATCAATCCCACCATTTACTAACTTAAACCCATTATAAACTCATCACATAATCATCATTACCTCTTAATTATCTTAAAACACCATTTACCCTTTAATCCCAAGTTAGGGTTTACAAACCCTAATTTCATAATTCATCAATTAAACACTAATTAAGCATCATGAACATCATACCTTATGTAAGAAACAAGTTATAGGCTTAACCCTTGAATTATCACCACTATACCTTCATCATCTCATCACCAAATGCTCCATCATCTTCCCTCTCTTCTCTCTATCTCGACATCACAGTAACACCCGAGAATTGTGTGGAGATATCTAGAACTTAACACATATAAACTAGCTGAGAGGGCATTTCTGTCATTTCTACTTATTTAAGGTCGATGCGCCGCATCTATATTTTAGATGCGCCGCATCTTATATACGCCGTATCTCCTTCTCCAATACGGCGCATGGACTATAACAAGCCGGTTCTACTTTCCATTCTACCATACGCCGCATGTAACTTCCTGGATGCGCCGCATCTAGGCCTCATCAGACATCCACTTAAAAGACTCAGCCACATATCCTTGGTCAAACATACTTAGGTTCGGGTCAACTTCATCTGGGGTGGGGCCTATTTGTATTTCGGGAAACGGGTCTAACATGGCAAGTATACACATCTCCTCCACTAAAGCCAAGGAATAACAAGTCTAAAGCGGTAAAAAGGGTTTGTAGGTTTAAGGGTTAATCATTCTCCTTAATCTCTATCGATCTCAAATTCCAGAAAAGGCGACAAAATCACAAATACATGATCGAATCCACGAACACGATACTTGTAATTGCTCAAATCCTTAACTCGAATAGGCTAAAGATAGGACCAAGTAATCTTCACCAATAATATTATATCAAAAAGGGCGACAAAATCATTAATACATAGCCGAATCCACGACTACGATACTTAAGATTGCTCAAATCCCTAATCTCAATAAATCAAAGGTTTGGATAAAGAATAATATAGGGTATGGATAATATTTGGGATACAAATTGGTGTAAATAAAAAATAAACAAAACAGATAAATTAAAATCCTAAGTGTGGTTAATCACTATCCCAACCATCCCATGAATAAGACTCATATCATTGAATAACTCACGCTTTAACACTTGAAACACACGCTTTAGGTAGACACGAATTATACTCAACAAGATCTCAATCAAAGAATAACCTTAAGTTGGCGTTCCCATAACGTCCAACTCCCATTCAATCCATAAATATAATATACAACAACTAGTGGTGATATCGACCACTTAATACAAAACTTTACATAAGTTGGTTAAAACAAACTTCCAACTTTTTCCTTTTTCTTTTTCTTTTCTATTTTTTCGATATTTTTTCGATATATATATATATATATATATATATATATATATATATATATATATATATATATATATATATATATATATATATATACTAGATGTCGAAGCCCGCCCGATGGGCGGGCATGACTTGTAATTATAATTTTGATGGTGTCAGTTAATGGAAAATTATTTTTATCAACGTCGATTTCATTTAATTTTTTTATGGTATTAGATTACGTTTAAATTTTTTTTTTAGAGAAGGTGACTTTGGCGTAAAAGAATATTTGTGTTGTTATTTTTTAAGTTTAAGTAATTTTTATGTTTGTTACTTAACTGGAAATTATTTTTAAGGACGTTAGATTGTGTATTTTTTATGGTATTAGTTTATGTTTAAAAAAAATTATAATAATAGGTGAGGTTGACGTATATTTTTTTTTTAATATTATTATTATTATTTTTTTCCAAGTTTGTAGTATTATTTTTTTTTCCGTCTGTGTAAGGGGATGGTATATCAGCTGTTATTGGTTTGAAATGGTTAAATAACATACTGGCACGAGTGAGTATTAAGCAGATAAAAATAGCATAAATTATTTGTAGCATAGTAATCAAATAATAATTACGTGTGAACAATATCCATGAGAACGATCAAGCGTAACTTAATAGGAGTCATGGTCTTTATCCATCATAGATTTTAGATCATCAGGAGTAACACAACGACTGCTAGGTGCAAAGAAATTCGTCACGTGGTACCTACAGTATCACATAAAATATATAGATTACAAAAACCGATAACAACAACAAATAAAGGAAGAATGAAATAAAGATTCATCGATCCAATATGTGTGTACTTCCATGGGCTTTAAAATTTATTCAGCTATGAACCTCATTATGAGATAAGAATAAAAAGGCTTACCATTGATAGCATTGCAGAAGCCCCAACATTTGCTTGTAATGGTTCAATATTGATCAACTGAGTACTGAGAGTGGAGCATCAACTTGTATACACTTTAGTAAATATTAAATAAAGTGTCACCTTTGAAATACCTCATCGGTTGCATTGTAACACCAATGTCCTATTTCAGCTAACCCCGCTTTCACGTACTCACCATTACTGAATGGACAACATTCGCGCCACAACAGTAGGCTAAGTCCGATAACAAAGTATTCATTAGCAAGGAAGCAATCTACCTTCTATAAGTAATTTGTTTGGTCCTTGGCATTTCAATGGCAATTGTTTCTTTGAGCCACATGTTTTGGTTTGTCAATATTGTTTCAGGAGTCTTTCCATTCATGAACCCTAAAAAAGTCTGTCACAAGAGGATAAAAGATATCAAGATAGAAGGGGAAGCATATAAGAGTGTTAAAAAAATAATAGGATGAGAAGGTTATATTGAATCCAAGAGATTTTCATCTCATATGGCTCTTTAAAGGTCACAGAAAAATCTAACTGTTTATATTAATTAAGGGACACGGAAATATATCGGTATAGGATTAATATGCGCCGGTGGAGCATCCCACACTGTAAAAGCACTTTTTGAATGCATCCATCGATTAGTCATCTCTGGGTAATGTCGATCTAATAAATCTTTCAAACTCTCTATTGTGTTCACCCATTCCAGCCACTTTTTCGTGTATACTTCTTCGTTTAAATCACATGTGATTGCAGTCCCAACAATTTGTGATGGTATACAATAATGATTTTTATCTTCATGTGTTAACTACATCAGTCGAACTATTAAAGGGATATGTGGGTCGGTTTATTGGAAAAGATGATTTGCATTGGAAGCATTAATTTTCTGAAGGTCTACCGTCGGGGACATCAATCGATGGTCAGCCTAAACTATTAATGATGTTGTTAATTTCATTCATTATGGTATTCACATCTTTTTTTTTACATATTGATCCATTGTTTTAGTTTAGCTGTGATACTAAAATATTCACAAACCACTATTTAATCACTATCTTTAAAGGTCTTTTCATTGTAAGCGGAAAATGCTTACCTTTAAGAGGTGGACATAACGGCTTGCCTGTGTGGGTCTGTGGTCCCATAGAACGATGCAAATTGGTTGTCTGCAACAAACATGGTTCTGTATTATTGGAAAAAGGGCCTGCATAAAATTCAAAGCATCAAGTAATGATAATGGAGAGCCATCAACAACACACAACAACAATTACGTGCTTCAGAAAATACCTTGCAAAGAGTGAATAGCATGCTATTGAAAATCTAGAACCATCGGGCAAGAACCGTTTCCCTGCAGAGCTGCTACGATAGTTACACAGTTGAGACAAACAAAAAAGCAAGACTTTAAGAACCACAAAAAACAGACACAGCACACACCTGAATGCGTCAAGACAGAAGGACCAGCCCCTAGACAAACAACAACATAGTTATCAGCAACACATACGTTCAGTTGATGGTACAAACAATAAAGAACATTCTGTAAAAAAAAACGGATATCACGACTCGCCTATCTGAGGGTCTGCTTCCGTAAATTCCTGCGAACCCGGTGTTGCAGATTCGTTTATCGGAGGATAGAACGAATTCGGTTGTCTGTTATTAAAAGCACGACCTACGTAAAAAGGCAAAGATTGAGTCGTGACAACGGGCAGATGATAACAGCACACAAACACAATAACAGCCGGCATCAAATACCTTCGAAAGAGTAACCAATATGCGATTGAAAATCTAGAATTAGCGGGGTAGAGCGCCTCCCCGTTACACTTCCTGCAACGGTTATACACTTGCTGAGAGGAACAGAAACACAATATTTTAAAAAACATGAAAACCCAAACACAGAACACACACCTGAACATGGGGGTTCCCCAGCTAAAAGACGCAGACAATCGGCTGCGGTATACGTTGCAAACGAATACAAACCGCAATGACCAAGACCACCTTCCAAGTCTTTTAAATGGTTTTCAAAATCTGCCAGGCGATGTGTTGTTCGTGACTCAAAGTCAAGAACCAACGGTCCAGACAACGTAACTGCAACATAGAAAAGTTCGAGTCTCCTAAAAATCACAAGATCCATAAGTTAGATTAATATAGCTTGCTTGTTTCCAAACTTCAGTGTTCTTGTTATTTAGAGTTTTACCTTGATGCCATGATTATAAAGATAACAAAAGCAGTTTCGCTAATAGCGAACCCTTTAATCTTTTTCTCAGCCGCCATTCCTACCAACAAATCAAGCTGCTCCACATCATCGTCATACACTTCACGCAATGTTTCAATAGCTTCTTGATCATCCATTAGATCTTTCCATTTGGAGATCGGAATCAAGAAAAGTGACCTTCAAAACTCATTGTATGTTGCTACATTCCTTTCCCTATCCTTATAAACTGCACCATCATGTATACAAAATCCATTATAAAAGATCAAACCCATATAGATATAATCTAGCATGAATTTGATTTTGATAGAATGACATGATTACTTACTCTCATGTGAGGGTAAGTCGACATGATCAGGACGATCAGTATCGTCGACATTTTGTGGCACAACTTCCCTAAGCCACAACGGATAGTTCCATAGTTCAAGTGCACCACTTGCTTGATGTCCCATTGATACCATTTGTCTGGCAAATCCGATTTTTGATAATTCCTTCTCCCCTCTCCACCCAATCAGATTTTTCATGTCAATCCTGTAATTTGATACATATTTATTGTCTATTATAAGAGCATCATATTTGAGAATAATTATTAAAGTAATAAATTAATTTGGGTGCTAGAGATCTTACTGTTTTGCCACTTTTAGAGACTTGTTAGGGCCAGGTATTGATCTACCCCAATCCTCATCTTGCTGTGAAAAAATAACCCATATTTACTTCTTAGCTTAATAATCTATACTTTTGATAGTAAAGGGGCGAAATAAGAAGCTGTAATTACCTGTCCTTTAAACAAAGAAGGGAAGAGTTGCGCGACATGTTCAGTATCTTGTCAACATCAGAATATTCCATAAACGTAGGCCTCAGTTGTGGCTGTGCAGAGCGTGTCACTCAGGCTAGGATTATGATTATCTCTAACAACTTCCCCACTGATTGACAATAGTATACAAATAGTTTTTATTGAATTGTAGATATGATGTTTATCGAATAACCATTAAATCAACTAATTTGTCTGAAGCAATTAAATCATCGAAATATCTGATGTGTGTAGAATAGATTCATAATTTTTTCCCATTTACAAAGATACATTGCTATACCCTATGTTAATAAATGGCTATAACAGGTTACCTTGCCATGTCGCTAAACGATATCTTTCAGGTCACCCTAATTTTGACCTTTTTGACCCGTTTCCAAAAATGACCCATTTTTACCCGTTATCCAACCCCGACCAACTTGCCACTCAGTAACAGGTTAAAAGAAGAAAAACAAATAACCTATCAACGTATTGGTTCGTTCTTATGCATGTTACATTTTGTTATAGTGAAATATGATGACTACTGCTATGTGTAAAAGAAAATTATAACCCATAGTTACCTGAAGTAAGACTTCTCTTCCATTGCGAATCACTGACAAATAAAAATTATTGTAATTTAGATAAGGCTGTTAGTAAGTAATATTCTAAGGAAGAAACATATGTTAACCTAAAGCCAAGGATCATACCCATCTGTTTTTGTTGAACGCCATCATCATGGTTGACTCGAGCTCTGCATATTGATCGGTGTGAACTGCTTTTCTGCAAGTTGACCGGGGTGACCAGAGTGCATGCTGATTGGTGTGAACTCCTTTTCCATTACTTGGTTTAAAACCATACCCGTTTTCACGTTTGTTGTGCCTCAATATAGCAGACTCTGTAAAAGGTAGTGAATTCCAATGTATTTCATTTAGAAAGTAAACAGATGAACATCATACATAGTACCCACAAAAAATATATATAAACCATAAGTAAAAACTCTTAGGTTTACGTTTTAATAAGTTATACACTGTGCCATCATGCCTAGAGTAATTTCTACATTCAGGAAATATACAACAACAACAACAACAACAAAAACAACGATACATGATCCCTCTAGGTGTGCGAGGTACGGGGATTCAAAAATATACCAAGTAATACACACAATAAGAATTAGCTGATTAAGATTTTGTTTCATTTGATAATTTTTATGGATAATTTTTATGGATGATAGTGTGATTGAAAGTCTTATAACCCCTGAGACCAGAACCCATAGATGAAACATATTTACTAAGTACACAATGAGTTGCTTCAAGGCCACTTGAAGGCCAAAGTTGTTATTGTTGTAACGACAGGAAAGATATCAGCTTGTAGTTCAGTGTAGGATTAACTCACCCATCAGCCGTGACTCTTCCATAAAAGCATCACCTAAAATCTATACTGATCCACCGCCTATTAAAAAAAGTAATACAATAAAAAAAAATATTGAATGCAAAACTGAGATGTATGAGTTTTCTTACATCGATTCAGATTTAAACCTACCCCGATTCAGTTATTCATAAATCCGAAGTATGTAAAAAAGTATATGCAAAAAAAAAAATAACTATGAAGGACTTTGGACCTGTTTTACCAAAATGACCCGTTTCTTTTGACTAACTTGCAGCAGCAACCACCGGTTGGTACGTCGGGCCCATGCTACCCTGTGAAGTAGTGTAATACACTTGTCTACCCATGGAATCAACCCCAAATGGCCCGAGTTGCCTAACATGGCCATACCCAAATTCAGCTTACCTCTAGGGGCAGCATTTCTAGCTGAATTGTCGCCTGCTGTTGCATTCATATTACGTTGTAACTGTAAAAAAGCGTAAGATATAAGTATTTGAGCATAAATGATAATTAAATTACACGTATATTTCCCGTTGGAAATAATCTCTCCATATTTTGACCCGTTCACCACTGATTATTCTATTTTTTTATTGAAAGCATTATTTGGGCCTATAAAAGTCTACAATAATGTAATATATACCCACTGTTAAAGTTGATTTCTTTTCATAAAAACACTATGGTATAAAAGTAAGCCATAACATAAACTGTGAAATAGAGAAGAACGATTAGAGAGCCGAGAGACTTATCCCTGAATTAAACTACAATTTGTGAACAAAGGGTTATAGATATTATGTTTTATTATTGTACCGAAACCGACATCTGCTGAACCCACATCAGTGGATGCAACATATTAACAAAATAGTTTTTTTACCTCACTGACGGAAAAGCCTTTGGCATGCCTGTCCCGTCAACTGTCCCTGCAACAATAAACAAAATTGATCATTTAAAGAAAATAATGGGGATTGTGAGTATTGATATCAATCAATAGTATCAGTTGAATCCTTACTGCTAATCTCACAAACACATGCTATAATTACCACATTTTATGTACCAAAAACATAAGACACATAAAAGCAATTAATATACAAAATCAAACCGTAAATCATCAAGGGTTGAATTGTTTTAAAAAATATATACAATTTACAATCTTGGTGGATAGATGGGGTTGGATTCAAATCATACCTTAGATTATCTGATGATGATGATGATTATGGCGTCTACTCCTTAGATTTGATGGGCTTGGCGTCACACCCTTGCATGGAATCGTCTCTTATCTGCAACAACTTAGGTTTAGGTTTTTTTTAATGATAATTACCGGGGATTATCTGATGGTCATGATGATGGCCGTATAGGGTTTAGGTGAGATCGGTGGTATGAAGAGTTTTTGTTATTTAGAGAGTGCTACAGAATTAGGTTTTTGCATTTATAATTAGGGATTATTGAAGCATGACATTTTTGTTTTTCAATATCTATCACAAAAACATACTTGCTCCAGTGGTTGGAGTGTTGGCTGTGGGTATGATGTCCAGGGTTCGAACCCAAGCATGGACCAATTTTTTTAAATAATTTCGTGCAAGGTGGGAAATGCCAAGTGGCATTGAGGTGGCAATGAGGTGGCATTAATGACGTCATACGCCTCCTGTTATATATAATGTATATATATATATATATATATATATATATATATATATATATATATATATATATATATATATATATATATATATATATATATATATATATATATATATATATATATATATATATATATATATATATATATATATATTAAATAGAAACATAAACATAGATGTGTAAAATTTCACAACTTTTCTATCACTTTCTTTCCGGATAATTTTTCCATACTTTTCATGACTTCAGAAATAACGGTAATAGTGAAAGTAGTAAACACACGAAAAATAAACTCAAAGATATACAATATTTACTTTCACTCCAATTGCATTGTGCAATTTCCCGACCTAACCATAGATAATGAATTACGCACGCGAACACAGGTAATGTAAGGAAACACACTTTGCCTAAAGCAATTAACCAACCACGGATTTTAATCTACAGGGCAGGCTAAGGTGTAAGGGTGTAACGAAACATTATAACTAAGGTGTAAGAAACGAAAGGAATGGCTCTGAGGGTTTTTCTAGGGGTATCTTACTCTAAAAGTGAGAGTAACAAAAGGGTTTATACGGGGGTTAACTAACCAGTGTAGTTAGCTAATAACACATAACATATAAAGGCTATTTGGGTGTAATCCTAGAAATTTACCAATTTAGACAAGTCATTCCAATTATATAAATAATACTTATTATGGTGGTCTCAAATAGTATACAAGCCAAGTTCTAAAGTTTACAAGTCACTGGCACACTCATAGATTTGTGAATTTTGAAAAGTCACAATTTTTGAAAATAACGTCATGTGTGCAGCTATGCAACTTAGATCTTAAACAAAAACATGCTAAAATTTTTTAATTTTGATATATTAAGCACATTTTAAGAATTTTGATATATTAAGCACATTTTAAGCATATTTTGAAAAAGTTTAGGACAAGTAAGTGTTCTAATTCTCCAATCCCCCCACTTAAGTTAAACAACGTCCTCGTTGTTTGTATCAAAGATTAAAAACTGGAAAATAAAAGAATTAGAACAGAAAAACTCCCCTGAGATTTGCTCGGTATGATCCTCCATTATTTGTATAAGAGCAAAAATCAACTTCCTTGTGGATGAGAACGTTTAAGCTACATAAATGATGTATCCACAGGAAATGCAGGAATCTATAATACCACCAAGACTAAAACACACCTGAATTAAGAAGTTTCAAACTTGCATAATACATTAGTAGTTAGTAAAAATAAAACTTAAAAATTAAAATGAAAATCATCAGGTCAGTCGATGCGCCGTATCTTATGGAAGAAGATGCGCCGTATCGAGCCTGGAATAAATACGAATCAGAATAAAAGATGCGCCGCATCCTTAACCAGGGATGCGCCGCATTAAAATAAACTGACAAAAAGTTTTTAAAGTCAAAAGTAAAAATGCAGAAAAATAAAGTAAGATATGACCAGTGCAGGAGATGCGTCGCATCTCAGGATTGAGATGCGCCGTATCCTCTGCGGGCCTGACTGACTCGACACAGAACAGAATAGTAAAAATTTTCTCCGGGTTGTCTCCCGGTAAGCACTTGTCTTTATTCCAGAGTCTTCAAGTTAGACTCACGTTCAGCTCCTTATTTTGTTCTTGTCACGGTCCATCCTTCTTCTTTCATCCGAAAGATGTTCCCGTATAGCTTCGCAACATTTTCTTCCGTTCGACTTAATCTAGTATAACTCTTGGTCTTTGTCGCAACATATTCCTCATCTGGTCCCAAAGAGTATTTAATGACTTTAAATTTTTCAGAAATAATCATGGGTGGCTTATTATGAGGGATCCCAAGTAGTTGACACTTTCTTTTGATGAATTCTTCTTCTTCTTTATCAACAAACTTAAAATAAGGATCCTTAATCAAATAGTCATCAAGTTCATCAATTAATGACTCATTGTTATTATCATCTTGAATTGCCTCCCACTCTCTTTCCAATTCCCATTGTAAGCGTCTACTAAGCTTTGTGTAATCATCAAATTGTCCATGCACCCATTCCCAGAAAGTAGTATTCGATGTTCCCTTTAGCTCTTTCAAGTATTCGATTCTACCCTTTTCTTGCAAAGCCTCCGCTTTTTGTGGGCAGTCTTCAACATTTTCATACCACTCATAGTCTTCAAAGGTTACATCGTTTCCAACCCGTTTCATTCCAATTATACTTCCCCCATTACAGGTTCCATCATTCTTATAATCACAGGTCGGCCATACACTACTCCCATCCTTGAAAACGAAAGATGTACAAGTGTGATTAATGTGCTCAAATTCCCATGGTTTATCCCAAACCCATGGTATTTGGTCATTCCATTCGTAATACCAGGTGTTTTTGAAATCATCATAAGTTTTGAATCCTGGTAGATCTCCAGTTAGCACATCATCGTCGACTTGAAGAAGGTAATTAAATTCTTTGAATTGTTTGCACAAAGGTGTCTCATAATTGAACAAATCAATGTCTATGCTGAATAATTCTTCAATGCCCTCATTGATTATTGAATCATTAAGTGACGACCCATAGTCGCTCTCTACTTCTTCATCTTCCCCTCTCAACCAATATACCCATAACACATCTTTAGTAGCTCGATCCATGCTCTTATGGTTATTGAACTTACTAGCCAACCAATCTGAAAAATCAACATTGTTAGGATCGTGGTCAACGTCAAAGCAAGCTTTTCCAATCATTTTCCTCCTTATCTCCATGAACTCGTTAAATTGTTCCCTAAAACTCCGTGTCAACCATGAGGTCACAATCCGTTTGATTTCATTCACAGGAGCAAATTTAGGATTACCGTATTTAAGTTCAAGCCATTCTTCGAGGGAGATGTCCATCAGCCTTACCAACCTGCCATGAAATAGTAACTCCGACACAACATAAATCCTTTCATCGTCCAGATAGTTCTCATTTAATCCCCAGTACTGTTCGGAATAAGGCATTTAAGAGATTTGTATAGGTTGGGTATTGCCTCCATCACAGCTTTTATTGCTTGAGTTCATGAATTCAATTTGGAATTTCCCATCATTCTCTTTGATAGTAGTCCAAGTCAATCCTTTAGATTCAATGATGGGCCATAAGAGTAGCAATTCATCTTCAGTGTAGCTCATTAGTAAATCATAAGAGAATATCCCATCTTCAATATTGCATAAGCGTTTAAATTCCTTATAAGTAGCTTCAAGAGGGGTTTCCCAAGAAAATAAATCGGCATCAATCATGAGCACATTGAAGTTGACATCATCAAAAACCTTCACTTCGAATGAATCTGAAAGCAAGAGTTCCTTAGCAAGATATCCGTTCACTGACATGTCTTCCATAGCAAAACCTGTCATCATAGGTAAAATCTTCAGTAGGATTTGTTCGCTAGAAGAGAAATTAATGAATTTAGAAACGGATATAAGAATAAATGATATCTGCAGACGATGCGCCGTATCCAGAAAATTGGATACGCCGTATCTTATAATCGTTAAAATTTAATCAAACTTTATTTAGAAACTAGATACGCCGCTTAGAATCTAGAATGCGCCGTATCAATTTAATTATCAAAAATCGATATTTATTTAAAATTAAATGCGTCGTATTAACAAAAGTTAATGCGCCGTATTTTCGTTACGTTTCAAAATACAAGATTTTTGATTCAGAAAGATGCGCCGTATCGATAAAAATCGATGCGTCGTATCTGTTTAATAATTCGAAAACTGTTTTTAATTAAAATAATAAATACGCCATATCTGCAAAAGCAGATGCGCCGTATGGCGTTAACGTTTAGAAAAATTTCTTATTAAAAACAGACACGCCGTATCTTGGGGAAAGATGCGTCGTATCGAATCAATTAAACGCGTTGTATTTTATAAAAATTAAACGCAATACGCCGTATCTATGAAAATAGATGCGCCGTATCGTTTGAATAAGCTCAGTACAACGATAGCAGAATACAGAAAAACAGAAAAATAAAAACAAAAATAAACACAAACGAAAACAAACAAAAATAAAAGAAAACAAATAACACACAAAACAGAAAATATGCAAATAATACAATGAATGCAATTTAATCTAATACACAACACGGTTAGCGGTTAGATTAAAAATTAAAAAGAAAAACCTAATTAAAATACAAATCAAATTAACAGATAATAACAATTCACTCCCCGGCAGCGGCGCCAAAAACTTGATGCGTGCGTGCGTATGCTCTAATTTATACCCACGGTATGTCGTTGTGGTTTTAGCAGTATTCAAGTTTTAAATTTATATTTAGCCGACTTATCAATAACACACACACTTTAACGAGCAGTGTACCCGGTCAGTATGAATATAATGGTAAGTAGAGTGTCGATCACTAAGAGTGGAACGTATTATCTAGTTATTCTAATCAGTATTTTAATATCTTAAGTTAGCTATACAACCTAATCTAACGCAAGGGGGTTCAGCCTGAGAGACTGGCACGGTTTGGTTATGATTAAATATAAACTAAACTAATAGGCACGAATCAGCGAATAGCACACACGTACACAGATAAATACTCGAGACAATAAGAAGACCTGTCCTAATAGTTAAGTAGCTTGTCACTTGTTTTATTTCTAGTTTTATATGAAGTGTATAGTTCGATGCAACGCACCGAGATTAAGTCATTTCTCGTTGGTTCTAATCTTATCGGCGAGTAAACCCTTAATGATTACTTATGACTATCCTATTTATCTTTCTTCCTACTTTTCTACAGACGATAGAATGCATAGGCGATCTAATAAATAGGCGAGGGCAGAGGCATGGCGACCCGATCAACGCTCAGCTAGACACAGAGGTTATCAATGCACTAATAAAAGTCACCAAAGACATCAACATATAAACTTTAATTAATGGGAAAGCAGTTTTAAGGGAGTGCAACCTTTCCGTTGTCACATTACACAAGCCACCAATCCTGATGAATTAAAGTTTACTAACACAATAAAACAAAACTACTTAATGAATTGAATACATGCAGGACCTTCTTACAGCTCTTGTATCTTCGTTCAAGGTGTGTCTTGTGCTGCTACTTTGACTGAATTCGTCCTAGGGTTTCTGTCTTCTCGTACTTAGCTAATTGTCGAACTCTTTAATTCGTCTGGTCTTTGGGGTATTTATAGTTTCTGTCTGAGGGCTAGATGCGGCGCATCTAATAAGTAGATGCGGCGCATTGACTTAACTTTGCGTGGGGTCCAAGATTAATATATTCAGGAATATTCGTACACCGCCAGAAGATGCGGCGTAACTCCATTCTTAGATGCGGCGCATGTCCTTTCTGTCTTGGATCGTATCTTGTGAAATCTTGATAGTGATGCGCCGTATGTAATAAGTAAGATGCGGCGTATCTGGAGCAAAATGTCTTGATCTTGTACATTTCAGTAGACTCTTAACTTCTTGCTTGTTTTGCTCCATAATTAGTCCAAAATCGCCAAGTTTCACATAATACTTGTTTTTACCTGAGAATTACAAAAGTAAACATTAACGTATCAATTCTCACAGATAATATAATAAAACAAGTCAAATAAATAGGATAAATGATGGTAATAAAATGTACTTATTTGAGTTCATCATGTGATTTTCAAACTAATTTTTCCATTAAAACATTTCTTAATATTTCAAAAATAATTTGTCATGTGTATTTTTGAAAAAATGTTTTGTCCCATTTAAAATGTGAATTTTCAAAACATGAATTCACTTCTTTGATCACTAGTTCAAGTTGTAACTTTGTTCAAGAGTGATTTGCGTAGAAACGGGATCTTCCGATTAAAAACTTGTTAACGTTAATTTTAACGTAACGTGTGTTCACATTTTGTCATCCTCAAAACGTGAAGTAATCGAAAGATATAAATAACGTTTTTAGAACATTATTTGCATCAACACATTTTTTGTGGAAATTCTAGAGGGTTTGGATTTGCTAGCGATTTGACCAATGATTCACAGTCGATACCAACAATATCATCTGCCTTTGGCGAGAAAAATGTAAAGATAGCAGTTTCTGTGGCGTCTGTTATATATGCTTTAAAATTGTATATGCATATATTTGTTAGTTATGTAAGGTAATTTTGGATTTTGTATAATAATTATAGAATTTAGTCTTGCCTGTATGTTGGGGAGACGATAGGGCCATGAACTCGGCATTCAAAGAAACCTTGATTCACACGTACTTTAATGCTACAGGTTGTACAGGATGGGTAGTACCACTCACGTGTTGTATTTAATCCTGTGATAGTTCCTTCGCAGGTGAATCGAATGCCCTAGATAAGAGTTTAAAGTCAGTGTTATTTTCATTATGTTTTAGTTGCTAGTGGAGAAGTAAACTTCTAAATGTAGTATAACTTACCGCGTATGCATGTGGATTTTCACGTAATAGCATTGCCAATGGTATCCTGTTCCTTGTTTTTTCTTCTTCTTTGTTTTGATATGGTTGTCTGGTGATTCGCAATGGCGGGTTTAGGTTGAAGACTTCCCTATACCTGTTGTACATTTATGTGATAGTGAAAAAGTGTTTAAGGACAAAAGTTAGTTGTCATATAGATTAGTGCATACTACTTACTCTGCTTGATACTATTCCAATTCTGGAATGTTTGGGTTTATGTAGTAATGAGTTGCCGGTGTCGATGACAGTTGTAGCTGGTCTCGGTATCTTGTAACTCGACACGCACTAACAGCTATTATAATTGGTTTTTCTAGAGCATCAATCTCTTCTTTTTTAAATGTCTCAGCGAGGTCATCCCATAATGTCAGTTGCACTGAATTGCGGCTATAAGAAAGAAAAAAAATTAAAATAAAAAAAAAATAAAAAAGAAAAAAAAATTGTTATGTTATCATCATTTTTGTATCTTGTATTAGGTAACAATAATTATTAACAAAATTCGATTTAAATATACTTACTTGAGGTTTTGTATTTCAATTCTGCGGTTAATCATTTGGTTTCTATTTGGATTTCCCCATTTCTCTTTTTCTCCAGAACTTATGTAACAACCTATGTAATCTGTACAAATTGGAATCGACACATGGTGAAACATGGATAACTATGTTTATAAACGAATAGTAGCAAATCTATGTGTTACCTGTGAGTACTGGATATTCTTTTCTGGTTTTGTCTTGTGGGTCAACGACTCTGTAATGCAAGTGGTTGTATGCAACAAAATTGAAATAATGGTGTGGAAACCCAGTTGCTGGTATAGGATCAAATTTTGTAAATTGCGTAAACAAAAGTGTTGTTTTGTTTTCTAGGGTTTGCTGCCAGTTGTCTGTAGGAATGCACGTGAAACCTGAGATGCGATATGCTCTTCCGGGTATGAGAGTACTCATAAACCGAGCTCTTTCACTAACTTCCATGTTTCCTTGTATTGCATCACCCTACGTGTGTTAAACTATTGTTTTAGACTTAACAGAATATATATAATTATATTTGAATAAGTCAAAATATTATTCGTTAAGTGGAAAATAACCTGTTTGTCGAGTAAAATAGCACGATAACCTTGTTCTTTCGTATCTGGTGGGTCTCTAGCGATCCATGAGCGGTAGACTTTTGCTTCTATAATTTTGTTTCTGCTAGTTGGTTTTAAGTCCTTGATGGTACTTTCCATTATCCTGTGTATACAACTAAAAAACATGATTGTTAGTTACATTGTTCATTAAGAAAAATATAAAATAATAGTAACAATTCAGTATCTACAATAGTATAGCAGTAGCTAAGATAAATTGTACTGAAATAGCATAAACCTCTGGTGGACAAATTTTGCTTAAGAAGTCTTTATAAACTATGTTTTTAGTTTGGTTGGATGCATGTTCAGGGTTCGGTGTTAAAAGAATCTTCAAACCGTTAGGGGATGTTGCACGTGATAATGCAACATATAACTGGCCATGGGTAAAGACTGGTTGTGGAAGATAAATGCCAATTTTGGTTAGCGATTGTCCCTGGCTTTTGTTTATGGTCATAGCGTAGCAAACTTTCACTAGGAACTGTTTACGTTTGAAAATGAAAGGGTAATTGGGGTCTTTGTGTTGTAAAGGGATTCTTGGAATATAGACTTTTTCACCGATTCTTGTGCCTGTAATAATCTCGGCCTCAATCAGTTTTGAACTTAGGTTTTTAACAATCATTCTTGTGCCACTGCAGAGCCCGCCTAAAAGGTTCATGTTTCGCAGCATCATGATTGGAACTCCAGTCTTTAATTGAAGAATGTTTGGTGGCAGACCTGGAAATTTGAAAGTGTTCAAATACTCTGGTGGATATAACATTTCAGTTGCAGCACCTTCTCTTCCAACTGGTATTGCTTCATCCAAACTTATGTATACTGTGGGCTCTCCTTGTATATGGGATAGTATTTCTTCATTTATTGTATCTGTGGTTTCATTTTTTGGGCACACAATGGCTTTTTGTTGTAGGAGGTATGCAGTTGGGTTTTTCAAAGTTTTTTCATCATAGATGAAATTGATGAGCTCTTGAATCGCAGTATCACCATCTGGTATCAGATATTGTGGAGGAATGGTAACCCAAGCGACATCATGCGAGTTTTCCTGGTCTGCTTCTCCGAGTTTTCCGTCACCTATATCAAGCAGCCACGAAGAGAAATCTTGGATCGTGGTTCTTTGATCTTCAGAAAGGTTTGTTTGAGCAAGTCTCATGTTTTCTTTAAGCTTGAAAACTTTGAAATACTTCCAAAAATATGATGTAGCAATCGATAATCCAATGATCTGCGACTTTGTGCCTTTCTTTTTAACTGGCAGTGTCTGCCTAAAATCACCACCCAACATAACTGATTTTCCACCAGATACCTTTTCTGAAGTATTAAGAAGACCTTTAAGGGTTCTATCCAGCGCTTCAAAACAATGTCTGTTATTCATAGGTGCCTCGTCCCATACAATTAAGTCTGTTTCAATAAGTAGTTTTGACATAATTGTATTCTTTTTAATTTGACACATCGACTCATCGGTTAATTCAAGTGGAATTTTAAATCTCGAGTGCGCTGTACGTCCAGATGGAAATAGTAAGGATGCGATTCCTGAAGATGCTACTGCTAACACAATTTTCCCTTCTGATCGTAGTGAGTTGATAATTGTTTTCCATAAGAAAGTCTTCCCTGTTCCGCCGTGCCCATAGACGAAAAACAATTCCTGTTTTTTGTTGTTGCATGCGGTAATTATGGTGTTGTAAATAGCCCGTTGCTCAGTGTTCAGTTTAACAATTGAGGCATCAACTTCTTGTTTTAATTGTTGGCGGTTATAATTCTTTTCTTCCATCAACAATCTGTTCTCTAAAGCATCAAGCAGATCCCGTGAGGGTAATGAGAAACCATATTCTTTGATTGACCTTGAAGAATTGTTGAGTATTATTTCAATTTCATACAAAATGAAATTCTTGAGCTCTGGGTCATTTACATGGAGGTTTCTTACACCGCTTATTTGCGAGGCTTTTGCTGGAATGTCATCTTTCATAGAATGCCAATGTCTCTCCCACAGTTGTAGAGGGTTAGCAACTTCACAATGCATGAAAATGTTCGCGAACAGAGTACGTAATTCTTGTGACGATGCAGACATTGAGGCTTCTTCTAGTGTTGTATCCCATTCGCTGTCATCATGAAGGAGACCCATTGCTTCACATGCTGCACGATACATTGGGAATACTTTGTTGTTGACAGTCCGTACTTCAATGAACGATCTGCAGCCTTTTTGGTGGGCTAGTAACATTCGAAAGTAGAATAGTTCACCTGCAGCAGGATGAACATAGACTAATCTACCAATTGAATGTTTTGTTTTAATTACTCGCCGTTTCCATATCTTCTTGTCTTCATACCAAACATATTCAGACGGAAAGTCTAAATATGTTAAATGTCGGCCGTCTTCAAACAGTGCGTTGTATGTAAACCACTCTGTGAGCGTTGTTAGTTTCCTTCCATCATCTGTGACAATGTGACCCAACGGTTCTTTCTCATGAAAAGTTATTTTTTGCATATCTTTAAGATGGACTGCAAGTACCTGTACTGCTGGTTCTCTATGGTGTATAGGAAAATCTAGTATTCTCCAGCATGATTCGTGGGGACAGAGGAACCTTCCATCAATGAAATTTTGAATTTCATCAATCTGTATTTGAGGAGCAGATGATGACGGCCCTGGATCACCAAGTGGTTTGATAATCTTTGCTGCAATTCGATCAGTTCCTTTCGAAATATACTTGAACAGGTATTTTATGAGCATACTCCAACCGCAGTATTCAACATTGATGTGGGCATCAAACATGAGACAAAGTTGCCGGTTATAAGGAACTACATTAGTGTTGTCTAGTTTTAGTTCACCTTTTGGTACATAAGTTTCCGTCCTTCTTCTTCGATAATGTATGTACCCATTTTCATCAAAATAGGTATTGTCATTATAGCTTTTAGGATACTTCTTTGTGCATACACCTTCTTGCATACATGGGGCTTTTGGATTTGCAATTCCTCATGGGCCATGAATCATCATATCAGCCACAACCCTATAACCGGCTGGATCAATCACCATGTCAGGTAGCTCAGCTGAAATGAAGTTGTCTACATCTTCAGGATTTTTTATTTTGTTGTTTGCATTTAGCCATAACAGTGTGTGGCAATGTGGAAGACCTCGTTTCTGGAATTCAATTGTATAAAGCACTGCAGTTGAAAACTTAAATATGTAAGAAAATTTGTTTATATAGAATATGATAACTGCTTCATAATAACACAATAGTGTAAACAAAAGGCATTACCTACAGTAGAGTGTCCAAATATGTGCTGTTCCTTTAGAACTCTTAAAAAATCCTCAACCTTCTGCTCGAAAACACGCGCTATGACATCAGCTCTGTCTGATTGTGTGAGTTCTGGAAATCTTTTCATATGCCGCTTGATCTCTGGCCAATTGACGTTAAATGTGATTGTGATGAAATATTTCGGATTCCCAAGAACTCGACATATGGCGAGGGCATCAAGATAGTGGCTGTACATATATCTTGGACCGCCAGTGAAGCTTGAAGGAAGGATTATTTTCTGGCCTATGTCAGCTCCAAAATGATCACCTTTTGACATTGCGTCACAAATTCCAGCGAGACACTCAGATCTTAGGTTGTTTTGTTTTGCTCGTATAAAATCAAGACGTGCTTGTTCAAGTGTGCAGTATACAGTTACCACATATTGTTGGAACAACCTTCCTGCTTTGAAAAGAATACCAAATTGGTCATAGCGTTCATGTAATTGGTACTTGTAATACATATTCATAGACATCTTTTTCCTTTTTCGATTTGCATTCACACCTTTTAGTGTCATCTCGGTATTGTAACCGGGTTGCCCATATACGAAAAGAAGAGGGAATTGGAGACCCATGTATGAGTTGTGAAGTTTATTTATTCTTTTTGGATGCCTATCTTTATACTCAATGATGATGTCATAATCTGATTTGCTGTTCCCATCAGGTTCAAATACTATTGCTCCAAGAGTATTGGAAGATGGCAACTGATATTCTCGACTTCCTACTACATTGTAAAGCTGTATCTTGAATTCAGGTACACTTGCTTCATTAATTTTATCTCTCGCTTTCCTGAAGACTTTTACCAACTCGTTGTGGTCATCCAATATTTGAATTAAGTTGCGGACTATTTCAGCGTGTAAACCACTGCGCTCGGAACCACCAAAGGCTTTCATCCTATTAGTTACTTCATTTTCTGTATCATAGATATACAGTTGCATGAACTTTGGATCATCCTTATTGGTAGGACATACTGTGCCTATCCAATGGTATATCTGACCTGATATTTTAAAAACATATGGACCTTTTCCATTATTTATTGAGTCGTCGATTTCTGCTCCAAAAGAGGTCATACTAAACATCTGATTATATGCCCTTATATTTGCCAAAAAATGTTTGTCTTTGAATATTTCTTTGATAAACAGTGGTGGTTCCAATTCTTTTTCTAAATACACTTGCCCTCCCGCACAACATCTGTTGTATTTCAATGTGGTTCGGTGAGAAGCTGTTTTCAGCCGTTCCCCATACCAAAAAGCTGCTTTGCAATACTCGCATGCATAATCGCAATCACCCAAATCAATGTATAAATTCGACGCTGTGACAGTTGTAGACCCTAAACAATGTTATAAACATGTTGGTGTTAATATGCAGTATTAAAAACAAAATAACATATATTTGTTATTGTAAATACCTTTATTATCAGATGCTTTGGAATCATCTGCATGATTAATTGGGTCTTTATTTGTTCTGCGTCTTTTACGTTCTGTGATCCATTTGGGTGTCATTGTTGCTGTTGATTGTTGCTGTTGTGCATACATGTTTCTATTATCATCCAACTTTTGACCCTCTGCACATGTAGTAGTTGATGCAACACCTACATCAAAAGCATTTTTTAAATTCATGAACCATGATTTAGTTGTTTACTATAAAATGCTAGTTAAACACTTCTTATATTGTTACCTGGGTTTATCTTTTTTGACTGGTGCATATATTCATTGTTAAATGGATCTTGGCTTCTTGATTTTCTTTTGCGTTTTGGTGCAGATGTACTTGATCCAGATGTAACTGGTGTGTTCATTATCCCTTCATGGTTAACATCTTCACAGCTCAGGTTATGCATATAATGCTCAAATTCTTTTGATGGTGTATTTGTGTATCTTTTATCATACATGTTTCTATTATCATCCAACTTTTGACCCTCTGCACATGTGATAGTTGATGCAACACCTACATCGAACACATTTTTTTAAATTCATGAACCATGATTTAGTTGTTTACTATAAATTGCTAGTTAAACACTTGTTATGTTGTTACCTGGATTTATCTTTTTTGACTGGTGCATATGTTCATTGTTAAGTGGCTCTTGGCTTGTTGATTGTCTTTTGCATTCCGTTGCAGATGTATCAATTCTCCTGTCATTGCAAGATGGTCTCAACAGTGGATCATCATATGTTGTGTAAGAAGGTGACATCGTCACATATGCATCTGTGGTAAGACAATTATTATGAATGAGTAACTTTAGCAAAATACAACAATGTTTATCTAAAACAGAAATTAGTGGCTTACCTTTTTTTTCCATTGTTGAACGATCCAGATACAGCTGGTATATTCATTACCCTTTTACGGTTCACATCTTTTAAGACAGAGGTGAGTTTTTCAGTACGGTATTTTGCTGGATCAACAGCTGTCAACTGGCTTGGAAACCTTTCTCTTGACAACTTCACATCCAACTCAGTTTGTGGTTGCATATAAAATGCATCGTCGTGGCTCAGGTTATGCATATAACACTCAACTTCTTTTGATGGCTCTAGGTTATGCATATAACACTCAACTTCTTTTGATGGCTCTAGGTTATTTAAATGGCTTGGAAACCTTTCTCTTGACAACTTCACATCCAACTCAGTTTGTGGTTGCATATAAGATGAATCGTCGTGGCTCAGGTTATGCATATAACACTCAACTTCTTTTGATGGCTCTAGGTTATGCATATAACACTCAACTTCTTTTGATGGCTCTAGGTTATTTAAATAATAATGAAACTCTTTTGATGAATCCATATCATCATAACAATTAGACTCATTTAATGGTTCCATTGATGCCTTTATATTTGAACACTGTTTATGCATGCTTAAAAGTGTAAACCAAAATGTTATAGTAGGCAGCAAATGTCTATGCATAATGGAATGCAAAGCAACAATTTTTTTTAGGCACATAAGCACAATAACAACATCAGTAAAATTAAAATCATGTGTATCTAAAATCTAAATGTCATAACCAACTGTGTATTATATCTTACTTGCACTTGTAGCTAACTTCTACAACCTGCATGGAAATAAGCTTCAATGAGGAAAAGACACAAAAACAAAGCAACTAACATACAAAATATACCTGTGTAAATAGTCTTTTGTATTTTAATTTTTTGTTCTTTTTTTTTTCCCTCTCTGCAGATTAGGAAGAAGATAAGTAGATGCAATGGTGATTTTTGTGGGATTAGAGATTAAGAAATTTCTGGAAATGGGAGATTACTCTCTGCAGATTAGGAAGAAGATAAGTAGATGCAATGGTGATTTTTTGTGGGATTAGAGATTAAGAAATCTCTGGAAATGGGAGATTAAGAGTACAATTGCAGCAAAAAAATCATATATACGTGTACAAAGAATGTGTATTTTACATTCTGGACTTGCTGCTACTCTTAAATGGACTGGGCTGGGCTGCAAATTCTGGGCCAGTATATGTGTGCTACTATTCTGCACTATTCTGCACTGTAGTTCACTGTTTTGTACTGTATGTTCCTGTAGCACAACTGTTCATTGTACTGTAGCAAATTCTCATGTTTTAATATATTAGATAATATTTAAAACTACATTAAACTATGTAAGCTTATTCAAAAATTAAATTTGTCAAAACAAAAGCCGAATCACAAAATGGTATATTTCATTAGACCTCATCGAACCATAATCAAATGGAATAAAGCTAAAGGAATTATCCTTTTGGTCTTTTGTCACAATTCCTCGATTGTTTGGTACTTAACTATGTTTGAAATTTAGTGAAATTGAAGGTTCAAATAAGTTTGGAGGTACGGAGTGTATATCAATCAAGCCGTTGAACCTCCCCAACTCAAATAGTAATGTTGTAGAAATCAAGTAGCTAATGAGTTCCGTGAATTACACTCTTCAGTGAGTAGACTCTGAACGACCTCATCAAGGAGTAGTCTCATTTGAAGGTTCAACCCTTACAGGGAGTATACTTATGGAGCATGCTCGTTCAGTGAGTAAGCTCATGACGGAGCAAACACTTCAGCTTTTATGCGGATGAGTTTGTGAATACGCTGGAACTGATTTCCTACTAACTTGTAACGGTTTTGACTGATTCAATGACTGCTTTAACTACGGCTTAATGATCATTATCAATTGGTCTTGTAACTACTATTGCTATAATGAAGGAACATTATAAGGAGATTAATTGGCCGATTAATTCTCATAACTCCATTTGAATGGATTTCTTTCTCTATATTAAGAGAATCAAATCCGCATATGAAATATATATTGAACCGAACCACTTAAAAGCAAAAAGGTTCTTGTATTTGTGCCTAAATCAAGAACATAACACTTTTAATTATTTCAAAAAGATATTCGTGTAACCTAGGTAATTAGGGTAGAAAAGTTTCTTTGGGAAAGTGATTACACAATTCATTGTGATATCCGCCTATTGATTATTATCACCCAACTGAGAAATCCACCAATAAACTAAATTATCCTAATTACTACCGGTATAAGAATGAAAAATGAAAGATGACGATTATGGTGCAACTGCAATTCAACTATGATTGTTCAATGACGAGGTTTTTGTGATTTTGACAAGCGAAAGAGAGTGTTTATTTATACATAAACCATTGAAAATACATTAAGATTTTATTTAGAGTAAACCGCAACCACAAAGATGGGTTTTTCCGTTTACTCTTTAATTTATGCCAATCGAAATTCAAAAATACATCCTTGATGAATTTCAATGTTTTAAAAAACACAAACAAAATAGCAATAATTGTTTATGGTAAATCCTTTTATTTAAATAGAAAACAAGTTAAAAAGATAATACAAATGAAAAAAGCATGTGTAAGATATAATTTCGTTTTTTATATATATAAAGTAATTACTATTATATAATACAAAATTTCAATGACCCATTGAACGTTAATTTTGATCAAAATAACACCGAAACTAAGACAATCGTATGATTTACAACCATGAAAACATGATTATTGAAAGAGGAACCACCCACAATCCATATCTACAAACATGTAACTAGTATAGAGCTATCACCCGATAAAACGCATAAAACCAAGTTACTAGTAATAACAATCCATAATCATAACCAAAACTTCAAACCAAACATTTACAATCATGCATGTTCGTCTTAGATGAATTGCTACACTATTTTGTCTCGACCATGCCACTAGTTTTAAGAGCGAAACATCAATTGTCATTTCAAATAATGCTAGCAATAATGCAAAAACAATCATATTCACTTGTTGAAATTCACAAATACAAATAAAGGCCCGTGTTAATTATCATCAAAGTGGCTTAGTGGCTAGCATTTTTAATGTCGTCACAAGAGATTTCACGTTTAAGCTTGACTAAATATACAATATGAGTCCAATACTAGTAGTAATTTACCTTACCTCCTTACAAGAAGTCTTAAATTTTACTAGATGCTACCAATTTTGGGGGTGTAAAAAAAAAGCTAGAAGCAATCATGGTATACCTCGATTAAGTCGTGTATATCTGAGTAAAAGAAACTCGTCCTTTTCGGTAACCTAAACATGAAAATCGTCATCATTTACCCGTTTTAAGTACTTTATCTGTCCTATAATAAGTGTCCACTTTCAAAATGTACAAAATTTTAGGAAATTTCACTAACTACACTCTCCACCAATCAAATATCATATTTACCCACTAAAATCTTCTCTCAATTGTTGAAATACAAAATTGACACTTATTTTGAGACATTTCAAAATATAAGACGGAGAAAGTATAATGTTGAAAGTTGAGAGAGAAGAAACAAAAAACATATCTCAGTTAAATCGTGTATCTGGACAAAAATAAAGGCACGTGTTGTAACACCTCTAAAATTATCAAAGGACTACTATAGGACCACCAATGTCAATAGTTAAAGGGATATGCCACAAACATACACCTGAGTCACAAATTCGTCATCTTCGGTAACCTAAACATGAAAAAACTCATCGTTCACCCGTTTTAAGTATATATCTTAAGAAACAACAAAATAAAACAAAAACGGTCAGAATAATGTTTGTAGTGATGTTGGTTATGTTATTACACTATGTTAGTAGTGATGTTAGTTGTAGAAAGACAAACTGACGTGGCAATAAGTTTATGGTGATGATGTTGGTCACTATTACCACTAGCCTAAGGCTCGATATAATTAGGATACCCTAAGATCGCATTCACCACCATCACCTCGGTGCCACATCAACTTCTTCTCTCTACAACAAACTTCACCACAAACATACATCACTTAAACACAAATATACCACACCAAAACATACAAACATACAAAAACACACACTATACAACTCGATCTTGGCATCATGGATGGACCTTAGTGGAGACTGGGGAAAGCCACGACCCTTCCAAAACTTTGAGGTTTTACTTATATTTATTTAAAGAAAATACAACTTTTGCCCTCCTAAATTCACTGATATAGCACTCAGCCCTCCCGATAAATTCAACCAAGTTCCGTCTGTGCTTGGCATCGATCGAGTCTTCATTTTGTTGATTAAAAACGCGTGCTCAAAACAAACCGTAATAAAGCCCACACGTCTTAGGTGATCCAAGACTCGATCGTGACACCCTTATTACGGGCATGTTTGGCGCACGAACTTATCAGAGCTTATCATAGCATGAGCTTACTTTTTTTAGAAAAATAAGCTATCATTAAAAATAAGTCTTGTTTAACTGACATAGCTTGAAAGAGCATGTAAAAAAAATAATCTACTAAATGAAACGCTAGTCGAAGAAGCATATAGAGAAAAGCTCCAGCAACCCGCTCCAGCGATCCGCTCCACGCGCGGTTTAACCACGTGTTGTAACATCTCTCAAGTATAGGACCACAACACCACCACAAATGAGGGACCCATCATTCACCACCATCTCAAAAACACAAAAACATATATCCAATCGCCTATAAGGCTAGTCACAATGGACCTGAAAAAATCGATCGAGCATATCGATCGATCGATATTGAAATCGATTGTCACCACTGTGGAAATATGGGTCGTCGGAGGATGATTCAATATCGTTCGGTGTGACGATCGATATTTACAAAGCAAAACATGAACCTTTATTTGTATTTTACGATCGATATTTTATGGGTTACCACTGTGATGAGAGAGGTGAACATGGGTTGAGGAGAGAGAAAGCTGAGGTGGCAGCCGGAAAGATGATGCAATATAGGTTGCGACTGTGAGTAGCCTAAATACACTTTATTCCAGTAGTAGGGTTTTATTAACACACACTAAAAGGTGAAAACCACACACAGTCAAGAACTCATATCAAGAAATGGACCCATACGCGATGCATTTAGCGATGGCAGCACTAGTGGGCGCCTCATTTGTAGCAGTATCAGCTTACTATATGCACAGGAAAACCCTGAACCAGTTACTCGAATTCGCTAAAACCCTTGAAAAAGATTCGTCCTATAATAATAATCTTGATGATGGTGGGCATTATAAGAAGGGTGGAAGGAGAAATAATGGGGTTTATAGAAGGGGTGGTGGTGGTTCTTTGCCGGATGTTATGGAGGCTGGTGGTGAAGATGGTGATGGGTTTCTTGTGGGGTTGCCTAAATTGCATACTTTGCCTGAAGGTTGGTAAATTAATGATTGTGTTAAAGTTTTGATCTTTTTGATGTTAATGTGTTGATTAGGGGGTGTTTGTTTAAGCTTATATGTTGGCTTATGTGCTTATTTGTTTTTCGGCCCGGCTTATTTTGAGACTTGTGGGCTTATATAAGTTTAGGCTCTTATGAGCTTATATAAGGGGGTGTTTGTTTAAGGGGTTGTTTGATTAAGCTTATTTGTGTGCTTATGAGCTTATTTGATCTTGGCTTGTATTTCATAAGTCCCAATTTTCTGGCTTATTTTGAGACTTTATATAAGTTTATTATGATATGGTAAACTTATATAAGCTCATAAGTCTCAAAATAAGCGAGAAAATTGGGGCTTATAAAATATAAGCCGAAATCAAATAAGCTCATAAGGTTATTTGTTATGGGTTATATGTTTTCGGCTTATTTTGAAACTTGGGACTTATATAAGCTTGTACAAGGTCGGTTAAAAAAAAGTTATTTTTCATGGGATGGTGAAACTTGGGACTTATATGTTTATGTGGTTAATTTGTGTGTTTTAAGAGATTGTTAATGTGAAGTTTTATGATTGTGTTATATGGGATTAAGTTTAAAGTTTGGTGTTTTTTTAAAAAAAATTTGGATGATGGATTTGTGGGATTTTTAGGATATTAAAGTACACTTTTAAAGATAATGGCTAATAACCTTTTTATCTTTAGTTGTCAAGGCGAAATTGTATGGTTGTGTTATATGGGATGCTTAAAGCTTGGTGCCTTTTCTCAGTTTCTGTGATGGGGTTGTCGAAATGGAGTTAAAAAAAAAGTTACTTTTTTTGTGTTGTTAATGGTAAATTAATGATTGCCATATGTGGGTTGTTTAAAGATTAGTGTTTTTTGACAGTTTGGATTATGGGGTCGTGGGATTTTAGTTAAAGTTTTGATCTTTTTTATGTTAATGTGTTAATTATTTGGATACAAGTATGTTGGTACATTGTTTTAATAGCCTAATAGGTTAATGTGAATTCGTATGATCCTGTTATGTTTATTGTATGAATGAAATGAAATGATACCCTGTTCGTATATGTTTCAGAATTTGCCCTTTTCTGTTTATGGCTGTTTGGTTATCTCGATGATAGAATTTGTTCTTATGGTTGTTTGATCACCTTAAGTATGGTGATAGAATTTGTTCCTAATTTCCATGATAGAATTTGTTCTTATGGTTGTTTGATCACCTTAAGTATGGTGATAGAATTTGTTCCTAATTTCCATGATAGAATTTGTTCTTATGGTTGTTTGATGACCTTAACTATGGTTGTCAGGATCGGGATCCTACCTAGGATCGTTTTCGGCTTTGCAAGATCGGGATCGTAGGATCGTAGGATCGGATCCTACCTAGGATCGTTTTCGGCTTTTCCTTTACATATGTATACAAACCATTTTAAAAAACCTTCCTCTCAAAAAAAGTCAAAAAAAGTAAAAAAAAAAAAGGATCGGATCGTTCACGATCCTACGAGCGATCCCACGATCCTGTAACGATCCTACCTGAAAAAAGGGTTACCAACAGGATCGGATCGTTCACGATCCTACGATCCTACGAGCGATCCTACGATCCTGTAACGATCCTATCTGAATTACGATCCTGTAACGATCCTGCTCGTTTTGTGTGTGTAGGATCGTAGGATCGTACGATCCTACGAGCAGGATCGCGATCCTGACAACCTTTTGATCACCTTAAGTATGGTGATAGAATTTGTTCCTAATTTCCATGATAGAATTGTGGACTTATTAGGTTGAAGTTTAGGTTTTTCTGTATTTAGGTTACACGATGACCCTTTTTCGTTCTTATGGTTGTTTGATCACCTTAAGTATGGTTAGTTTTTTTTGTATAAGTTGCAACCATGAAAACTGAAGTATTAAAGGAGGAACCAACTGCAATCCATACCCACAAACAAGTAACCACTATAAAGCAAGCCTCCGGTAAAACGCATAAAAACAAGCGAATAATAATCCATAATCACAAATCTATCACTACAATAAAAACCTCACTAGATGTACATCTTGAGTTAAAGACTAGTGATGAGGCACTTGATCTCCTCATAAGATGTCTAAGGTTCAAACATCACTAGGTAAACATATAGTGATGGCAGAAAACAATCAGAAATGGTCACGGAGATACCTCAGTAAGAGTCAGAAACTCTCCCTCTTTGGTAACCTAAACAATAAAAACCTCATCGTTTTCCCGTTTTAAGTATACATCTTGAGCATTAGCAAAGACAAAATGAAATTCGATCTCAGTTAAACCGAGTATATCCAAACCTAAATAAAGCCACGTGTTGTAACATCTATTAAAGAAGAGGACCACTATAGCACCACCAATGTCTAAAGTTAAAGGGTCCCATTAATCACCACCACCATCAAAACACACAAACATATCCAATCGCATATACTAACTCCCACTATAAATACCCCACATACATTTTCAGTAGTAGGGTTTTATTATTTATAATTTCACATTTTCAGTTAAGAATCAAAAAATGGATGCATACGCGATGCATTTAGCGATGGCAGCACTAGTAGGGGCATCATTCGTAGCAGTATCAGCATACTATATGCACCGCAAAACCCTTGACCAATTACTCGAATTCGCCAAAACCTTTGAAAAAGATAGTACTAATAATCTTAACGATGAGTTATTGCAACATTACAATAAACAGAATAAGGGTAGTCGGAGAAATGAGGTTTATAGTGGGGCTGTTGAGGATGATGATGGGTTTCCTGTTGGCTTGCCTAAATTGCATATTTTGCCTCAAGGTTGTTAGATTAATATTTTTTGTTAAAGCTTAGGTCTTTATGTATTTAGGTCATAAAAGTACTATTTTTTTTTTGTTCCGGACGGTTAGATCAAAAGTTTGAAGTTTTTGTTTGGTTGATGATAAATTTATGAGACGTGGTACATTGTTTTGAGTGATTTATGTAAAATTATATGATTGTGTTAAATGGGATGGTTAAAGTCTGTTGAATTTGTATGACTGTTTGGGTTACATTGTTTTAAGTGGTTAGTGTGAGATTTTATAATGATTATGTTATTGTTGACTCTTGTTTTAGTATAATCAAGTTTTCTAATGCATGATTGCTTCAATTATCATAGGGAAATCTACTAGCCACGCAGGGTTGGTGAAGAGAGCTTCACTTATACTTAGACCGACTTCTCCAAAGTCTCCAGTTGCTAGCGCAAGTGCCTTCGAAAGCGTTGAAGGATCTGATGAAGATGTTGATGTGAATGAGAACGAGAATGCTAATTTAGATGCTGGATACCTTCACACCAATGGGAACGCGGTAAAGTTCTGATACACTATGAGAAATATCTTTCTTTCTATGTTAGACGTGTTGTATTACATTCTAATTCAGCATCAAATGAGCAGGATCCAGAGAACGCAAATGCTAATGCAAATGGTGAACAATTGCCCATAGCTGCAGCTGCGTTGATACGTTCACACAGTGTATCTGGTGATCTGCATGGTGTACAACCTGACCCTGTAGCTGCAGATATTCTCAGAAAGGAGCCCGAGCAGGAAACTTTTGTGCGCCTTAGGATCACCCCATATGGTACTCATTTCTCTTAACTAATTCATCTATGTGGCTACATTTATAGAAATAAATATCTGTACGTGAAATATTTCAATGCCCTTATATAATTGTACCCAAACATCATAAAGTATGATTATGTGCAGAGACGCCGTCACCTGATGAAGCGGAGGTTTACAAGGCTTTACAGGTTTGTCTTGAAATGCGAGACAGTTATGTCTTCCGGGAAAGCATTGCTCCATGGGAGAAAGAGGTCATATCTGACCCTAGTACTCCAAAGCGCAACCCAAATCCTTTTGATTATATCCCTGAGAGAAAAACCGATGTGAGTTTTTAAACCAGTTTTTTGTATTTTGCGTTCATTCATGTTGAGTCAAAATAGTTTGCTGACGTGGCCTATTGAATGTGCTGCAGCATTATTTTGAAATGGAAGATGGAGTCATTCATGTTTATGAAAATAAAGATTGTAAGATCCTGCGATTTATAGAAACGATACTTAATTATCCCTTTTAAGTATTTCGGAGAGTATTTAACTATTTTTTTTGTTGTTCAGCAAAAGAGAAGCTTTTTCCTGTCGCTGATGCAACAACCTTTTTCACCGACCTGCATCACATCCTTAAATTGATAGCTGCTGGGAATACACGAACAGTATGCCATCACCGTCTTGGTCTTTTGGAACAGGTAGATACTCTTAAAAACATCTGTTGAGGTTCATAAAGTCCAAGCTGAGAAAAGAACCTGATGAGGTAATGTAACGATCTGTCGTTCATCTTTCTTATAATGATTTCTCGTAGTGACTTCTCTAATTTGTATCCTTTTTCTCAGGTTGTGATATTCCGGGATGGAACATATCTGACTTTAAGAGAAGTTTTCGAGAGTTTGGATTTAACTGGGTACTAAAAGAACCTTCTCATAACCAATTTAACGTTATTATATCATCTGCAGTTCAAACTCAACAAAGTCACGTGGTCTAACGTCACTTAAAATTCTCGATGCAGTTATGACCTCAATGTTGATCTATTAGACGTGCATGCTGACAAGAGCACCTTCCATCGTTTTGAAAAATTCAATCTTAAGTACAATCCTTGTCGTCAGAGTAGGCTTAGGGAGATTTTCTTGAAGCAAGATAATCTGATCCAAGGTAAGCTTCATTTGTTTCAACCGATGACATCAGAATTTAATAGAAACATGATTTTAACTTTTATAAATACTCTTTTTTCAGGCCGCTTTCTTGCTGAGTTAACAAATCAAGTATTTACGGATCTTGATGCAAGTAAATATCAAGTAAGTTTTGACTTCTGGTTGTTTCTAACGATTTGCAAAATTTATTTCAGTTGCTGTCAAGTTTTGTGAGTCTCGTTCATCTGTTCTAGTAGCAAGATAGTACTTGTAGTTCTGAGTTATATAATCTTGATGGTTCTTATTACTTGTATCTAAAGATGTTACGTTTTACAGATGGCTGAATACAGAATATCCATATATGGGAGAAAGCAAAGTGAGTGGGACAATTTGGCAAGTTGGATTGTGAATAACGAACTTTATAGTGATAATGTTGTCTGGCTGATTCAGGTACTTATCGAGGACATTTATTTTCACATTTTACATGCACAATTATATTACTGTTAAGCCTATGGAACATGACGTTTTTTGCAGCTGCCTCGACTTTACAATATATACAAGGAAATGGGTATTGTCACATAATTCCAGACCATTCTTGACAATGTATTCCTTTCTCTCTTTGAGGTTACAGTCGACCCAAGCTCACATCCTCAGTTGCACGTATTCCTGAAACAGGTTTGGCTGTTCATTTCATCTGTATATTTCAGTTCGTCTTTGCTGTTAATAATCATATATGTTTTGCTGATATAGTATCCCCACGATATGTTGTTTTATATTGCAGGTTGTGGGATTGGATTTGGTGGACGATGAGAGCAAACCTGAAAGACGTCCTACAAAGCACATGCCAACACCATCACAGTGGACCAATATATTCAACCCCGCCTTCTCATACTATGTATACTATTGTTATGCCAACCTCTATACCCTAAACAAGGCAAGTAACCTTATGCACAAATTTACGAACAATCCACATGTTTTATTGTTTTACTGTCACATACATGCTAATCGAAATATGAGTTCCTGAGTATCTTGATGTTATGTCGCAGCTTCGTGAATCAAAAGGCATGAATACCATCAGATTCCGTCCTCATTGTGGCGAGGCTGGCGACATTGATCATCTTGCTGCTGCATTCCTTACAACTCATAACATTGCACACGGGATCAATCTAAGGAAGTCTCCTGTATTTCAATACCTGTACTATCTTGCACAGGTAACATAAAAAAAGTCGATTGTGTTCTGGTACCTTTTCATTTTGGTGTCTTAATTTGAAGTATATCTGATTGTCTGTGACTTTGTCGTCAGATTGGTCTTGCCATGTCTCCGCTGAGCAACAAATCCTTATTCCTCGATTATCATCGGAACCCTTTCCCAATGTTTTTCCTACGTGGTCTTGATGTTTCTTTGTCTACTGATGACCCTTTACAAATCTATCTGACGAAAGAACCCCTTGTGGAGGAATACAGCATTGCTGCTTCTGTAAGCATTCTACTTTATATC
Organism: Artemisia tridentata subsp. tridentata; assembly: GCA_021014915.2. Lineage (NCBI taxonomy): Eukaryota > Viridiplantae > Streptophyta > Magnoliopsida > Asterales > Asteraceae > Artemisia > Artemisia tridentata. The sequence goes on from CP139502.1 coordinate 6,375,174, forward strand.
TCAAACATGTCGAATTCAAACTTACTCAGAAGGAGAACAGGTTAAAAAGGTCGAAAATTGCCGAAAGTCTCATTTTGACCTATTACCCTTCTTGCCAACTGTAGTGTTTGATGACTTTAGAAGGCAAAAAACTAACCATTTTTTTCGCAGGTGTGGAAATTAAGTGCTTGTGATCTCTGTGAGATAGCCCGTAATTCAGTATACCAATCAGGTTTGTCACATGTTCTGAAGGTATGATTTACATTCTTTTAGTTTTTTGAATTACAAAATGACGCCTTTTCGAAGGTATAATTTACATTCTTTTAGTTTTTTGAATTACAAAATGACGCCTTTTCGAAGGTATAATTTACATTCTTTTAGTTTTTTGAATTACAAAATGACGCCTTTTCGTTATGGTTCTGCATATTAAATGACGCCAATTCGATCGATTTCACCCCATACTCCTTGTAAGGAGATCCAGAAATCTTCGAGGGGCTTATCGGATTGTTTAAGTTCGTTGGCTTTTACATGGAGGTTGAAAGTTTGTAGCTTATCTTTCCCACTGCTGTAAGTGATTGCTAAAGCATCCCATAGTTCTTTGGCAGTGGAAAACTCGGTGAGGTTTCCTGCTAACACAGGTTCAATATTCTGAATGAGCCAAGAAAACACAATGAGGTCTTCTTGTTCCCATATCTCATATTTTTTTGATGTTGTTTTTTCTGGTGGTTTTTCGGTTAAGTGATTTAACAGGCTTTTTGATTTTCCGCCTATGGCCACTCGAATCATTCGAGTCCATAAGGTGTAATTTTGGCTATTTAGTTTGAGGTTAATTTGAAGGTTGTCGGAAAGTTTTGGATTCTGTGGTTGTTGACTAGCGTTTTGTTGCAAGAGATTTGCTAGTTGAATTGCGAGATCGGATCCTGAGCCGCCGGCACCATCTGCCATGGTGGCTTAGGTTTTGATTGATGGTTTATGGAAGCGTTTAAATGGTAAATGATGAGACCAGAACCATAGGCTCTGATACCATGTAAAGATGATTGAAAGAGTTGTATTGATTTGTGATGATGATTACAATATGGATTATCATCTATTTATACAAGAGCTTAAGAACTAAATAAGGAAATAAAATTAATGCGAATGATCTTTTGCTTGCTGTGGAAGACGAGATCTTCTATCCAGGGAAATGATGATAATTATTCTGATCCCATAATATTTTCTATTTCTAACAGGAAAAAGGGTGCTGTTTTTAGTTTCAAGAAACATAACTAAGAATTGGAACATGGAAGTGAAAGTGATAACAGACGTGGGGTTCGAAGAATTAATCTCGAGCATAGTTAAACATTCATTAGTGTCATGTGTTCAAGACTTCGCCAAATCATGAAAGTCCCACAACATAAGTTTATCATAGTTGACACAAAGAGTTAATGTGACTATGCATTTAAGAGATAAAAATATATGAAGTTATCAACCATCAAAAAATAACCAAATAAATTCAAAGCAAACAATCCCACTTATGAGTTGAACAACAAAAGCGTCATCCTCTGATGACCAAATGAACTTTTCAAAAACAGAAATAAGACAATGCATCAACTAATTACCAATTCAGTGCGTAACTAATAAACACAAAGAATTTTAGTGGCAAAAATAAGACAATGATGAGCAAATGAAACCTTAACCGAAGTACCTCAACTATAAAGTAATTTTAGTGGCAGACTCATAACTTTGATATCCATATAACGAACGTTTTTCACATACTTTCAGCCTTACTTGGTATGTACAACATAACAGGTTTGATGATCTAGCTAGCAAGAACATATTGTTTCTATTTTCAAGACACGCGTTGTTACCTAGAAATACTAAATAACCAGTTACTGACTTTCTTGTAACCTTACACTTAGCCTAGTCAAAATCAACAAAAACTTTTAGATCTATTGATTTACAATTATTAAACTTAGACCAGACCCGGGAGATTTTATCATATATCTCAAAACGTTGAATGCAGATTTCAAATGAGAATTATGTGGAGCATGCATTACTTGACTCAGACAATGTGCTGCATATGATATATCTGGCTAAGTTAATGTAAGATAGGTCAAATTTACAATAGATTATTGATAATTCTTTATATTTACAATAGGTTCATCAGTTTCAACCTTTTAATTAACTTTTCTTTACAGAATCTTTATCACTGATTGGAATATTAGTTGGTTTATACGCCATCACACTAAACTCAGCTAACCTAACTCTAACAATTCTTTCTATGATTCAAACTATTCCACTATTAGTTTCAAAAACTTCAGTTCCTAAAAAATATTTCAACTTACCTAAATCTCTAATCAAAAACTTTGAACTAAAAAACTCTTTAAACTTGTTTATTTCAAACTCATTATTACCGTTATTACAATATCATCCACATATGTAAGCAACACAATAAAGAAACCTTTTTCATATTTTGTAAAGAAAGAGAAATCACTTTTACTTTGAACAACGTTAACCAACTAGATGTGGAGAAGATGTCTTAATGGCGTCTTAATGTCTCCTCATTTTTTTTTCTTGATTTTTTTTTTTTTTTTTTTTTTTCAATTTGTGTGATAATTTTTCTCGACTTTTCCATTAATATTGATAGTACGCTAAAGAGAATTACCCTTTTCTTTTTGCTAAACAATTATGTACAAAATAATAATGATCGATGATGCTCAAATTTAAGAGTTATAGTAATATATAACTAATTTGTGAAATTAATTTGTGGTACGTGTAATTTGAACATGAGCTTAAATTATTATTTTTAATTGATAATGTTAAGTATACAATGAAATTTTTTTTTGTTTGAATCTTATGATTGTAAAGTAAATGATAGTGACAATTTGTAAAATGATGAAGATGTTCAACCAAATGAGAGTACAACACAAAAACAATTTATGATTACTTTAAGATATTAAATTGCGACACAATGTCATTAAATATTACATTGCTAAACTATATTCCCTTTTAGGGATTTTGTACGTGGAGGCCACCAAAGTTTTAACTTTCTTTCAATGAGGCCGTTTATTTATGAAAACTAACTTATAGGCCGTTCAAGTATATTTGCTTTTTCATTTATTACAAATCCGTCCAAAATTACACCGAAAAATTGTATATTGCCGAAAATGCCCCATCTAAGAAATTGAAAATCATAACAAATTATATTATAAATATGTAATATCTATTTGATATATCAAGGATATTTTAGTCTGTAAACACTTTATATTGCCGGATTTGGTATAAACGAAAAGCGAAATACACTTGAACGGCCTATAAGATATTTTTCATAGATGAGCCGTCTTAATGAAAAAATGTTAAAACTTGGGTGGCCTCCATGTACAAAATCCCTATGACTCAAATGTTCCATATAATGTTTAAACACGTTTATGTTTCGTAAGAATAAAACCGATTGTACTTATATCATTTAGACATTTTAAAAAGTATGAAACAAACAATATCATTTGATTCATATTCAGATATTTACGCTTTAGATTCAGATTCAGATGTGTGAATTAGATTCAGATTTAGAGCCTCTTAATAAACAAACAACATCTTAGTTTATTTAACTAACTATTTCAATACTCCCTCATAAGCCTAACCTTTGTATAAACCCAGAGATCCCAATCTGCAACATAAACTTTCATGATCTCTAAGAGACAGACCTTTGGTAAATGATGAAGTCACTATTATTCATAATTTTATACCTAAAATGCCCTCATTTATACGAAATTAAATAGCAAAATTATGGTTTAAATTGCAAATATTACATCTATTTGTTATTATATTTTTAATGTACATTCAAGAATATTTGAAGCAAATGAAGAGCAAAATGAGAAGATTTTCATCAAGATTTATTTGAAGTTTTGCCAAAAGTAAATTGCAATTGTGAAAATGTTGGCCCAATTTAATGAGTTATTAAAAAAGAGTCATGCTAGACCCACTCACAAAATTCACACAAAAAATTCACTCCCTGACGTGTGAGCGGGTGATTGGTGCATGTTGTGACAGTTTCTCTCTCATCTCTTTTATTAAACCAATTACCCAATGACGCCTGACGTGTGAGCGGGTGATTAGTGTATGTTGTGACAGTTTCTCTCTCATCTCTTTTATTAAACCAATTACCCAATTACACGTCAGCGAGTAAATTTTTTGTGTGAATTTTGTGAGTAGTTTAACATTTCTCTTAAAAAAAAACGAAGTAACATCTTACTACACATGTTGGAAGAAATAAGAGATCCGTTAGTGCAAAATTCACTCGGGCCCGCACGACAACCTAGACCAATTGATAGAAAACACCTAGTCGTGTGCACCAATCAAAGCCCCACTCTCCACTCACCCACACACTTCACGTTTAAATAATTGAAATAGTGCTAGCTGTTTTCGTGGGCCCCACCTGCAAAGCCAGAAAAAGTCAGTTTTTCGATGGTTACAAAAGCAGCGAGCTTTATTTTTTTGAGAGCACATGTGAAGAAGCAACTTTATTTTCATTATGGTTTCCTTTTCTTTTCTTTAAGTGTGTGTTATGACTAAGTTATTTCGCTATCATAACGTCACCTCATCATTTCACTTTTAACATTCACACATAACTCTTTACTCATTGCTTGAGCCATTTTTACTTTTTGTGACCCACCGTTTTAGGCTAAGAACCAGAGTGTTAGATAGAATGGGTGGGCTCCAGAAAGACATCTACATTTTCAACAGGTCCAATGGTAATTAATGGGTCCAATGGAATGGTTAAAATTACTTAGATAGAAGTTGCCTGAAAGGAAATGAAAACTATAGAAATTAGAGTCCACAATTAGTAGTCATACCGAAAAGTGAGCAATTAGTAAACATGTGTGTTACAGAAAGATTGGGATGGCCTCATACAAGATTATAAGACATAATTTTCATCCAAATAAGCCCATTAACTGGAAACTGGCCATCATAATTAATCTAACATACTTATGAGCTAAATGAGGCTTTAGACTGTAGCATAAAAAACAACCTACCATAAAAAAGAGGAGGAATCTTCGCTTTGGGCCTCCAGTCATGATATGCTTTCGCACAGTACATATAATCTAAAGCAGAAAACGAGTTACAGTAATAAGAATTTCAACTCGGGCCAGATCAATCAAATTACAACAAGTAAAAAAAATCGAGCATCTGGAAATAAAAACAGATGGAAAACAAGTTCAAAGCAAAACCAACCTTCAACGTCTCCTCTGGGTCATCTTATATAGCACATGTATATATAACGCGAGCAAAAAAAATTTGTTCTTCACTGGCATTGAAGGTTATCAGTCCTTCCCTCGAACCCGAACTCACACATGCACGCAAACACAAATCAAAACAGCAAGATTGGTTTTCAATGGTATTATATTCAATTTGGAAGAAACTGATTACATACACACTTTTACAATAAAGCCTGCTAATCTATTTATACTAAAACAGTAAATCATGCAGGTCCTAATCTCATGCAACTAAAGCAAGAAATGGTAAATATGCTTCCTATAATTAAGCTATAAACATGCAACGTGCAACAACTGAATAACCAAGTTTTTACCTTCTTTATTGACCAAGTCAAGGGCTTCCATTAATCCAAATACTAGATGGAGCAACCCAAATATGATCCGCTGACCCGCTTCATCAAGATTACCTGCCAACAAAGTATTGCACTTGATAAAAAGCCACAACTAAAAGTAGATATAATTGCTACAGTATTTACATGATAACTAAAGCAGTTTGTTTCAGGAAATCAGACAGTAATACATTTATAAACCGTAACTTTTACAAATACCTTTCCCACATGTATAGTGACGATAATGACCACTTTTGAGCATGGTCACTAACTATGTCAAAAAAAATGTCGGCACTAAATTTTTGTCACTAAAAGCACTTTTTCTTGAAGTGACATTTCAATTCTTGATGATAAAGTGAATAATATATTTTTAAGATATTACATAAAGCATGCATGATTCTTGGCCTATATATATGAAGTTAGACTGAGAAAGTACTCCTCAAAATACTATAGCACTTATGGTTCGCTGACCAAATGGAGAAAGATAACCATAGAGTTATCTGTTGCAATAGTTATGGTTCGCTGACCAAATGGAGAAAGATAACCATAGAGAATAGTTCTGGTTCGCTGACCAATTGGAGAAATATAACAGGTTATGAATCTTTGAAGTCTTCTGGTTGTATGGCCTATTGTTCATATCCGGGGGAGGTTGTAGCCGGCGAGTGTACAGGAAATGGTTGTTGTGATTCATCCATACCCAAAGGCATAATCACTTCCACGATTAGAATAAGTAATTCAAGCGATTATGTGAGCCGTACGTGGGCACTTCCTTGTACATACGCATTTGTTGGTGAGGAGAATGTATTCAAGTTTAAGGGTCTTAATGATTTAAATGATACTCATTTCAAAAAGAGGATCGAGGATACTGTGCCGATAGTGTATGAATGGGCTATTGGTAATCTGAGTTGCCCAGAAGCCGAAGCAAGTGATAGTTTTGCCTGCCGATCGAATAGTAAATGTGTTAGCTCTACTAGGGAAAGTGGTGGCTACCGTTGCGAATGTAAAAAAGGCTATGAAGGAAATCCATATCTGTCTCCTGGCTGCCAAGGTATAATCTAACTTAATTACATGTGTCCTTAAATTATCATTTTTCCTTTTCATATATTATTTTATAAATTTTTAAGCGAACATATGCAACTTTGTTTAATTTCATACTACATACGAAAAATTAAACATAGCGTTGTTCATACACTCAAGTATATCCTAGGTGGATTTAAATTCATAGAAAACAAATAATTTTCATGAAATATCCAAAAGGTTTGTTACAGGCATAGTAATAGTAAATTATTTATAATATAACCTTGTTCATGTTTAAAGTATATCCAAGATGGATTATGAATCATAATAAAATCATTTTCATGACATATCCAAATGGTGTATAACATGTAAATTTGTTTGTTACATGCATAATTATTATAAAGGCTCTATAATGTGTGGCTATATGTTACTTAACCGGTGGGAGTTTTTCGCGCGTTGCGGCGGGAAAAAATATTAATCAACAATAAGTATTCGGTTTTTTGAATTTCAATTAATCTATAAATAATTACTTGTTAACATCTTTACCGGACATATATTGTTTGTTAAATCTTGCAATTATGGACGTTCTTTGTAAAGTGAGATAACTAACATGGACTATTTATGTAATACTTTGTAACACAAACAATCCCTATATTTAATTAAGAACTGTCTCTTTGACGCAAGTTAACTAGATATGAATGTTGCTACAATCGCATTTAACGACTTTCACTCTACGTTACTTTTTTACTATAGTCACTGATACGATCACCTCTTTTAGTTTGTGCATGCATGTTCTTTTAAGTGTTACTTTAATTTACCACCTTTTTCTAATAAAAAAAAAAAAAATTACATATAGTGACACCTTTTGTGTGTCACTAATAGGTCTATCAAAAAACAATATACTTTCTTTGTAGTGAAATTTAGTGTTACAAATTACGTATTTAGCTCTTTATGATATGTCATATATAATGATTTCATAATTTTGTTATGTTGAAGATTAGCCGATCAATGGTTGTGTTACTTTTTTTGCTAGATATCAATGAGTGTGATCGAATGGAGGATTTTCCATGCTATGGAACTTGTATTAATACTCCCGGGAATTACATATGCAAATGTAAAAAAGGGTATTCTGGTGATGGAAAGATTCGAAATGATTGCAGACGTTCTGGTGCTGGATATTCAAAATTTACAACAATCATATTTATTTTAGGTAATTCTTTGATTAATGCATGTGTGACCCGTAACCCGTTCTGCCTTTCAATCACATACATATTGAACAAATACTTAGCACAAAATGATTAAAGAAAGATAATTGTGAATTAAATAAAAGGATGACACGATAAATTGGAAGAATTTCTCTTCTGTTAGTTTTTTCTTTCAACCTACAATACTTGTTTATAAATAAAATTCTTCTTTGCTTTTCAAAAACAAGTTAATACCATTTTGGTTCACAAAGTATTTTGTGTTTTGTTGAGATTACATGCTACTCTCTTTCATTCTACTCTTATATGAACAAGAAATACATTGAAAGACTTTGCATGTTTAGTTAGGACTTAGGTGGGCGTCCTGGAATAATCATGTGATCATGGGTGATGGTCGTTCATGCATGGCTTTAAAATTTAAAGTAGTAAAACTAGTAGAGTTTTTTTTTATTTTTATAAATGGTTTGATTTTTAAAGTAGTTTGCAAGTATGGGTTACTTCAAAATTCTTTTGTGAAAATGGGTTAGTATACTTTGGGACCACTTTTTAACTTCATTCATGAATGCCAAGTCATGTTTAAATTTTCGTTTATTATCCCTTACTTTAAAATATTTGTATGTGCCTCCCTTAAATTGATAGTTAAAAATTGAAGTAAATTCATCAAAGCCAATGAGTGATCTTTTTAACTTTTTTCATTGTCAATTGCTTACATTCTTTGTGTTCTTTTGTATATAGCTTTTATTTACAACTAAAATTGGGAACGGTTTCGATCGTCCGTAGAATGACACATGATCATTAATATTGGTCGTCAAGCTATAGTTTTAAGAGTTAACTACATTTTTGGTCCTCGTGGTTTACCGGGTATAACGATTTTGGTCCAATAGTTTCATTTGTAACGGATCTTGTCCTATTTTCGCTGACCCGTAACGGGTTTGGTCCATTTTTTGTTGACCGTTAGTTTGACTAGTTAAAAAAGTGTGAAATGACTAAAATACCCTCGGATGTTGATGTACAATGCCTAAAATGCCCTTTCTTTCATTTTATTAATCTTTGAAAACATAAGAGTCCTGAAGTCATGGATCCATATGATCTTTAGTGAAACAAGATTCATATAGATCGCATTTGCAACAAGATTCAAGATCGGAAGCATGGAACTTTCTTGCTGCAAATCTCCCCTGTATATCCATTAACAATCATGTGAGACACGCGAAATGTGCTAAACCTAAGTCAAACAACACGCGATTCACTCGTGCCAACAAAGATCTACATCCACCAACTCAACCTAAACATAAAACAACATACTTGAAGCTTAATATACAATCTGAACAACAAGATCCAACACGCAATATACCGATAACTCGCCATTGTACAACTTCCGGCCACCACCATCACTAACCATTGGCCATCACCACCACTTCCACCCAAAAGATGACATAAAAAACCATCTTATGTTCATAACCCACAAATTAGGGACTTGAGAATGTTTTCCAAGAAGCTTAAATAGTGCGAAAACGATAAAGATGTGCTCTTTAAGGTTCTTGATGAAATCCCACATCCACCCACTAGAACTCAAATCAATCAACACCCCGTTTTGATACTCACCACAGCCCAACTGCCTAATACTCCTAAACTCCTCAACCTCAATCTCCTGATTACTTCTTATAAAACCCATTATCAAACGAGGCAATGCTGTAACATCACCAACACCTCCTTATACCTTTAATAATCTCGCCATGAGTCAATCTTTGGACCCAAACAAACCATCATCATATCCCACCACCCTTTAATCTTCTGTTAACAAGAAAACAAGAACAAATCATAAACTACGAGATCGATGAACATCTTGAAGCCGTTTAAAAGTGTGGTGCTTATAGCTTCGGTTCTTCACTTAAAATCAAAAGGGTTGTGTTTGTTATTTGTCTTTTACCTGAAAGAAACCGAAAGGTTTCAGTTGTATGTGTTTGTGGGATTCGAGGCTCAAGAAAGAAACCGATGGTGGTTCCGATGGCGACGGAAAATGGTTGTGGTGACGGTGGTGTGATGGCCGTGAACGGTGGTGGAGTGACGATGGAGATAGAGACGAAGATGAAGCTGGTTGGTAGGGTTAGGGTTTTGAGGTTATTGAGGTTAAAACTGGATCTGTTTTGAGGTTGAAGATGTGAGTGGTTGAAGAAGTTTTGTAGATCTGGGTTTAGATCATTTTGTGTAGGTTTCCTTGAGATGGATCTGTGATGACTTAGTGGATACAGATTTTTGAATGATAAGGAGTTTTGTAGATCTGGGTTTGATATTTTTGAGAAGATGATGATTGGAGGCTGGTGGATTTAGCGAGTGGACGTGTGTGAGTTGGTTTTTGCATAAAATGACTAATTTACCCTCTCATTTAACAGTCAACGAAAGTCAAACTAACGACATTAACAAAATTGGACCAAACCCGTTACGGGTCAGCGAAAATAGGACAAGATCCGTTACAAATGAAACTATTTGACCAAAATCGTTATACCCGGTAAACCACGAGGACAAAAAATGTAGTTAAATGTTCTTTTTAAAAATAACAAAGTTTTCAGATAATTGGATTAATACATAAAGTGTGAGTGGTAGTTTAGAGCAAAAATATGAATACATGTCACATTTTTAGCAAAAAACTTGTGTTGGTTTATAAGATTGTGAAAATGCATCCCTATATTTTCCCCTTTAAGTAACAACCCTCACGTATACATCTCACTGCAAAATGGAGGTGAAAGTGCATTTTATGTCTTTTGTGTAGCTTTTCTATACCAACACTCGATACAACTTAAAGTATTTGTGCGGATTTTCAACCAAGATTCGGTACAACTTAAGCATGTAGCTTTTCTATTTAGTATTTTTTATTTATTTAAGCATGTAGTTTTTTTAATATGCATATTACTCCATTAGCATATGCATAGTGGCGGACCCAAAATCAAAAGTCATCAGGTTCACTTTATAAAAAGTACTGAACATCGTAACCCAAAAATCATGGACCGGGCTCATTTTTAAAAAGTTGATATATTTGACATAATTTTACACTACGCAAGAAAAATCAATATCTATGGAGTTCTCACAGACTCATAGGAACCCCGTCGGTCTGCCCCTGCATATGCTCTTTGTTGTATTTATAATTTCATGTAGTATTTAACCTCGATGCTAGTTAATTAATTATTAAAACTTAAAAGTATGTTTAGGCCCAATTATCATATGAACTAAAAGAAAAGTAGATACAATGTTATTCTTGTGTAAGTTAAAGGGTGGCTAATGAAAAGTTAAAGAATAAAACACGGATGAATATTGCGAAGAAAGTGGTCCTAGGATTGAACAAACCCATTTTCCCAACACTGCATTAAAGTAACTCATGTTTGCAAACAACTTTAAAATTAGGACCATATATACCAAAAACTAAAAACTAGTACCAATAGTTTGCTCACATCTAGCACAACTTTTGGTAAACATGTTTAAGCTCACAACTATCATATTCATTTAGGTAATTTTTGATGCATACATGATGTTTATGGTCACAAATATTTTGACACAAAATAATATTTTCCACCATGATTTTTTACGCTATTGTGTTCCTAAATATAGTTAGTAAACTTTATATTATTGTACCTTTTACTTAAAACAAAAGCAGGTACAGATTGTTTAAGTCGCCTATGTTCTATAATCTATAATGCAAATATAAAACATGTGTTTGTGCAGGTGTTGTATTGGGCACAGGGATAATAGTTTTATCAATTGGTGCGTATAAACTAATACAAAGGAGGAAGGATAAGAGACGTAAAGAGATATTCTTCAAAAGAAATGGTGGTTTGTTGTTACAGCAACAAATGTCAAGTGGTGAACATGCAACTCAGACAACAAGAATGTTTAGTGCAATAGAACTAGAAAAAGCAACCGACCAATACAATGGAAATAGAATATTAGGTCGAGGAGGAGAAGGAACAGTGTACAAAGGAATGTTACCAGATGGAAAAATAGTAGCAGTGAAGAAATCCATGTTGGTAGATGAAAGCCAAATCAAATCATTTATCAACGAGGTATTTTTACTCTCCCAAATTAGCCACAGAAATGTGGTGAAGTTGCTTGGATGTTGTTTAGAAACAGAAGTTCCGATTCTTGTGTATGAATTTGTGTCAAATGGAGATCTTTGCCAATTCATACATGACGAGAATTATGAGTTTCCTACTTTTTGGAGTATACGACTACAAATTGCTACAGAAGTAGCAGGGGCTCTTGCTTATATGCACTATGCAACTTCTGTTCCTATATATCATCGAGACATTAAATCTTCCAACATACTTTTGGATGAAAAATTTAGAGCAAAGCTATCAGATTTTGGAATATCCAAGTCCGTATTAGGGGATAAAACTCACTTAAGCACATTAGTCAAGGGTACCTTCGGGTACTTAGATCCCGAGTACTTTCAATCCAACCAATTCACTGAAAAAAGCGATGTTTATAGCTTTGGGATTGTTCTCGTTGAGCTTTTGACAGGGAAAAAGCCGATATATTCCACAGGACCAGGGGAATCGAGAAGCTTGGCAACTTTGATTTTGTCAACAGATGAAGGGCTTCTTTTGGAAAACGTTGATAACCGAGTGTTAGATGGACCAAAAGAGCAACTGCTAGCAGTTGCTAAGCTTGCAAAAAGATGCTTAAGTTTGAATGGAAACATGAGGCCAACTATGAAAGAAGTTGCAACGGAGTTGGAGGGAATACGATCAAGTCACTAAATAAAATGTGATTGTGGCGCCGGATGCATAATTTTCGGTCTTCAAAATATTAAGCCTAAGGTTGGTCATTTGAGATATTTCATACAAGTCATTTTGATATCTGTATTTGTACTATGTGATGCATTTGCACAACGGTTCCGGGCCTTGTTGTTACTTATCTATATACTCCCTAATATATCATTTCAAATTGTTGTATTTACTAATTAACTGATTGTGCTTAATTATATTTAGAATTTAGTTACTAACTGATGGTGCATTGGGGAAGGACGAATCGCTCCCAAAACGAGTCTATTTATTCTCTTCTAATTAGCTGGCCGGACCATAGGTGCGGTGATTTACGTCACATGCGAAGTCTCTAGTTCAAGTCCACGATGTCTCATCTAGTGAATAACATTTAATAAACATAAACTTAATGTTCCTTGATTCTTTAAAAAAATTGTTGTTAAACTTATACGAACCTACCTTATCACTACAAACTATAACTATATAATACTACTGATGCGTGCGATGTGACGTTGCGGTTTAGCAGTATTAATGCCTACTCAAGTTTTAAATTTATATTTAGCCGACTTATCAATAACACACACACTTAACGAGCAGTGTACCCGGTCAGTATGAATATAATGGTAAGTAGAGTGTCGATCACTAAGAGTGGAACGTATTATCTAGTTATTCTAATCAGTATTTTAATATCTTAAGTTAGCGGTACAACCTAATCTAACGCAAGGGGGTTCAGCCTGAGAGACTGGCACGTTTTGGTTGCAATTAAATAATAAACTAAACTAATGAGCACGAATCAGGGATAGGCACACACGTACACAGATAAATACTCGAGACAATAAGAAGACCTGTCCTGATAATTAAGTAGATTGTCACTTGTTTTATTGATAGTTTTATATGAAGTGTATGTAATTAAATCTTTCTCGTTAGTCCTAATCTTATCGGCGAGAAATCCCTTAATGATTACTTATGTCTAAAAGTTATTCCTAAGTGATCAATTTAGTAACAACCGTGGGAGCAATATGATCTTCCGTAGTCACATACGACAAGCCACTAATAGACACAGAGGTTATCAATGCACTAATAAGTAGTAACCAAAGACATCAACATATAAACTTTAATTGATGGGAAAGCAATATTAAAGGGAGTGTAATCTTTCTCGTCACCTTACACAAGCCACCAATCCTGATGAATTAAAGCTTACTAAAACAATAAAACAAAACTACTTAATGAATTAAACACATGCAGGACCTTCTTACAGCTCTTGTATCTTCGTTCGGGTGTGTCTTGTGCTGCCTAATCGACTGAATTCGGCCTTAGGTTTCTGTCTTCTCACGTGTAAAAAGTCGAACTCTTAAATTCGTCTGGTCTTGGGGTATTTATAGTTTCTGTCTGAGGGTAAGATGCGGCGCATCTAATAAGTAGATGCGGCGCATTGACTTAACTTCGCGTGGGGTCCAAGATTAATATATTCGGGAATATTCGTACACCGCCAGAAGATGCGGCGTATCTTCATAATTGGATGCGGCGCATGTCCTCTTGTATCTTGGATCGTAACTGGTGAAATCTTGATAGTGATGCGCCGTATGTAATAAGTGTAATGCGGCGCATCTGGAGTAGAACAAGTTGGTTCTTCTTCGTTGACCAAAGTTTCATATGCGACGCATGATAGAATCAGATGCGGCGCATGCTTCAAAGTCAGGCAATGGTCTTCAATCTCTTCATTTCAGCAACCTTTTCTAATCTTGATCATTTTCCTCCGTTTTTAGTCCATAATCGCTAAGTTTCACCAAAAGCTTGTTTTTAACTGAGAATTACAAAAGTAAACGATTAAGTATCAATTCTCATAGATAATATAATAAAACAAGTCAAATAAATAGGATAAATGACGATAATAAAATGTACTTATTTGAGTTCATCAAATATCCCCCCACTTGAACTTTACTTGTCCCCAAGTAAACCTTAGAATTAATCTTATGAAAATGTATCCTAAAAGATATTAGGATTTATTTTTATATTTAAGCATGTATTCATTTAATTCATAATCACACAACCAAACACTTAACGAATTAGAAGTAAAATAAAATATTTTGATAAAAGCAAATCTAATCGTTTAACTGTCCAGTCGTGACGAATATTCTATCATAAGCTTGGCAAGTATACACATCTCCCCCACTAAAGCCAAGGAATAACAAGTCTAAAGCGGTAAAAAGGGTTTGTAGGTTTAAGGGTTAATCATTCTCCTTAATCTCTATCGATCTCAAATTCCAGAAAAGGTGACAAAATCACAAATACATGATCGAATCCACGAACACGATACTTGCAATTGCTCAAATCCTTAACTCGAATAGGCTAAAGATAGGACCAAGTAATCTTCACCAATAATATTATATCAAAAAGGGCGACAAAATCATAAATACATAGCCGAATCCATGACTACGATACTTAAGATTGCTCAAATCCCTAATCTCAATAAATCAAAGGTTTGGATAAAGAATAATACAGGGTATGGATAATATTTGGGATATAAATTGGTGTAAAATGAAAAATAAATAAAACAGATAAATTAAAATCCTAAGTGTGGTTAATCACTATCCCAACCATCCCATGAATAAGACTCATATCATTGAATAACTCACGCTTTAACACTTGAAACACACGCTTTAGGTAGACACGAATTATACTCAACAAGATCTCAATCAAAGAATAACCTTAGTTGGCGTTCCCATAACGTTCAACTCCCATTCAATCCATAGATATAATATATAACAAATAGTGGTGATATCGACCACTTAATACAAAACTTTACATAAGTTGGTCAAAACAAACATCCAACTCTTCTTTTTTTTCTTTTTTTTTTCTTTTTTTTTTTATCTTCAAACATAAACATAGATGTGTAAAATTTCACCACATCACTATAATGATAATTCTGGATAATTTTTCCATACTTTTCATGACTTCAGAAATAACGGTAATAGTGAAAGTAGTAAACACACGAAAAATAAACTCAAAGATATACAATATTTACTTTCACTCTAATTGCATTGTGCAATTTCCCGACCTAACCAAAGATAATGAATTACGCACCCGAACACAGGTAATGTAAGGAAACACACTTTGCCTATAGCAATTAACCAACCACGGATTTTAAACTACAGGGTAGGCTAAGGTGTAAGGGTGTAACGAAACATTATAACAAAGGTGTAAGAAACAAAAGGAATGGCTCTGAGTGTTTTTCTAGGGGTATCTTACTCTAAAAGTGAGAGTAACAAAAGGGTTTATACGGGGGTTAACTAACCAGTGTAGTTAGCTAATATCACATAACATATAGTAGGCTATTTGGGTGTAATCCTAGAAATTTACCAATTTAGACAAGTCATTCCAATTATATAAAATAATACTTATTATGGTGGTCTCGAATAGTATACAAGCCAAGTTCTAAAGTTTACAAGTCACCGGCACACTCATAGATTTGTGAATTTTGAAAAACATCACAATTTTTGAAAATAACGTCATGTGTGCAGCTATGCAACTTAGATCTTAAACAAAAACATGCTAAAAAAAATTTTAAATTTTATATGTTAAGCGTATTTTAAGCATAATTTTTGAAAAAGTTTAGGACAAGTAAGTGTTCTAATTCTCCAATCCCCCCACTTAAGTTAAACAACGTCCTCGTTGTTTGTATAAAAGGTTAAAAACTGGAAAATAAAAGAATTAGAACAGAAAAACTCCCCTGAGATTTGCTCGGTATGATCCTCCATTTGTATAAGAGCAAAAATCAACTTCTTGTGGATGAGAACGTTTAAGCTTCATAATTGATGTATCCACAGGAAATTCAGGAATCTATAATACCTTCAAGACTTTAAAACACACCTGAATTAAGAAAGGTTCAAACTTGCATAATACATTAGTAGTTAGTAAAAATAAAACTTAAAAATTAAAACTGAAAATCATCAGGTCAGTCGATGCGCCGTATCTTATGGAAGAAGATACGCCGTATCGAGCCTGGAATAAATACGGATCAGAATAGAAGATGCGTCGCATCCTTAACCAGGGATGCGCCGCATTAAATAAAACTGATAAAAAGTTTTAAAGTTAAAAATAAAAATGCAGAAAATTAAATAAGATATGACCAGTGCAGGAGATGCGTCGCATCTCAGGATGGAGTTGCGCCGTATCTGCTGCGGCCTGACTGACTCGACACAGAACAGAAAATTAAAAATTCTCCGGGTTGTCTCCCGGTCAGCACTTGTCTTTATTCCAGAGTCTTCAAGTTAGACTCACGTTCAGCTCTTTAATATCGATCATCGAAGGAGTCGGAAACATCGCGCTCCCTCATCGCCAATTCATTAATATTGAACATTCCTTGCTCGTCCTTAATTTCCACGCCGTTCTTCTTTAACATCTGTATAAATAAAGTTCTGTCCCTTTCGGGCAGAGATGACAAAATGATAGACGGGAAATTCTTATTATTATATAGGCACAAATATGCAAGGTGGGGTAGTAGTTCAATAAACACATCATTATTCAAATTCGTTTTCTCAACTATTCTCCTACGTTTGTTAATTACTACGCAATCATTCCACTCATCATCAGAATCATTAACAACATCGCGTCTAAGTTCGGTAGGTACATTAAGGTCAATAAATTCCTCAAAGTTCTCATGATTAGGATTAGTTGAGTTGTTTTGAATCAATGTTTCTCCCATAAGCCTAGCTTCAAGATCGAGGTCCATACGCTCTCTTAATCCTAGCACATAGATACCTCTAATTATGCTTTTAACAGGATCTTGGCACTTATAGACTAGTTTATTATTCCCTACCCTTAATGATATTTTTCTTTTAAACACATCAATCTTAGCACGGGCGGTAGACAAGAAAGGTCTTCCAAGGATTAAAGGAATCTTAACATCCTCGGGCATATCTAATATAACAAAGTCTACGGGAAAAATTAACTGCTCAATCTTAACTAGCACATTATTAGCAATCCCTTCAGGTCGTTTTACCGTTTTATCAGCCAATTCAATAAGCAACTTAGTTGGTGCTAATTTTCCTAGTCCTAGGGTAGTGAATGTCTTAAGGGGCATTACACTAACACTAGCTCCTAAGTCAGCTAACACATTATTGAAAGATATATCATTAATTGAACAAGGTAAAGTAAAACTTCCTGGGTCCTTTTCTCTATGAGGCAAGGCATGTAAGTCGGTTGCAGGGCTCTTTTCTTTCATTGTAGCCTTGATCTCCTCTTCAATCTTTGTCTTCTCTTTTAGTAGTCTTCTTAAACTGATTGAAGAATTAAAGAAAAATTCGGGCTTTGCTCCATCATCACCATTCATCGATCTTCTAGGTATGTTAGGAGTGACTTCTTCAGTGGTGCTTATGGCCTTGACATGATCTCTTGGGTTGGTTTCAGTTGAGCTAGGTAAACTTCCGTATCCCCTTTCTTGAAGAACTTTGCTCATTTGACCAATTTGTTGTTCCAATGCTTTGATCGAAGCTCCTTGGTTTCTTGTAATAGTATCTGTTGAAGCTCGGATTTCCTTGATCATAGCAGTGTTTTCATCATGCCTCTTAGCAACATCGGCCATAATTTGCTTTAAAGTGTCATCTAAAGTCTGCCTCCTTTCTTGATAAGCGGGATTGAAGTTGTTCTTTTGATAGAATCCCGGAGTAGCTTCCCTAAATCTCCCCGAAGGTCGGAATGGTTGTCCAAATTGTGTGTAGTATGCTTCTTCAAACGTCTCACTTTCATTCTTATTCGGGCAATCTTTAGTGTAGTGAGGTCCTTCGCATTTTTCACATCCAACTTGGGCAGCATACACTTTTTCATCACGCTTCTTCATCTCTCTACTGATTTTATCCAATTGAGCTTGAATTGCAGCAAACCCGTCAAAATTAGTGCTGCTCTTAGATCTAGTAGAGGTCCCATCGTGCCATTTTTGAGAATGATCAGCAGCTTCTTGGATCGCTTTCCTAGCATTAGCTGCACTCATCTGAGGCACAGCTCCCTTAGCATCCAAAATCTGTCTAGTAGGCACGTCCAATCCTTGATAAAACAATATTATCTCCTGCATAGGGGTTAGATAGTGTTGAGGACATTTTATCAGTAAATCTTTAAATCGTTCCCAAGCTTGATAAAGAGTTTCATCAGGCTCTTGTTTGAAACTGTTGATAGCCTCCATCTTTTTAGCAGTCTTAGCAGGTGGACAATATCTCTTCAGGAATTTGCTCTTCAAATCTTCCCATGTAGTGATTGAACTAGCAGGTTCATTTCTTAGCCACTTGTTAGCAGCTCCTTTTAGTGAGATTGGAAAGATTCTTAGCGTGAGTTGATCGTCAGTGACTCCTTCTGAAGTAAACAAATCTGCAATCTCTAGGACCTTTTCAACATGCTCATTAGCATCCTCATGTTCCGTCCCACTGAAAGCATTCTCTCTTAGCTCCTTGAGAAACTGACCCTTCAATTCAAATTTTGACTTATCATCAAACTTTGGTCTAGCAACTCCTGAAGTGTAATCAGCACGGGTACTGTTCATGTATTCCTCCATAGTTGTGTTTTCGCCCATTGTTTCTGCTTCTTCTTCCTCTTTCTCTTCAGAAAAATAATCAAGCTCGAGTGAACTTGAAATATCAAAGCTTTTTGTGTTGAAAAGCCTTTTAAGCGAATGTAGGGCTCGTTCAGGATTTTCGAAAGGTTGAATCAAGTTCTTGGTTGAACTCCTGGTCATGCACTTCCTGAAATCAACACAAAAACATCAGTAGGGTATGCTCAAGAAAGTAATATATCAGAAAATTAACAACGAAAACGGAATACGAAAAATAAAAGTTACTGATATCTGCAGACGATGCGCCGTATCCAAAAAGTTGGATACGCCGTATCTTATAATCGTTAAAATTTAATCAGACTTATATTCAGAAAGAAGATACGCCGCTTAGAATTAAGAATGCGCCGTATCGAATTAAATTATCAAAAATCAATTATAGTTATTAAAATTAAATGCGTCGTATTAACAAAAGTTAATGCGCCGTATTTTCGTTACGTTTCAAATACAAGATTTTTGATTCAGAAGATACGCCGTATCGACAGAGATCGATGCGTCGTATCTGTTTAATAATTCGAAAACTGTTTTTAATTAAAATAATAAATACGCCGTATCTGCAAAAGCAGATGCGTCGTATGGCGTTATCGCTTAGAAAAAAAAATTTACTTAAAAACAGGATACGCCGTATCTTGGGGAAAGATGCGTCGTATCGAATTAATTAAACGCGTTGTATTTTATAAAAATTAAACGCAATACGCCGTATCTGAGAAAACAGATGCGCCGTATCGTTTGAATTAGCTCAGTACAACGATAGCAGTATGCAGAAAATACGAAAAATAAAAAACAAAAATAAACACAAACGAAAACAAACAAAAATAAAAGAAAACAAATAACACACAAAACAGAAAATATGCAAATAATACAATGATGCAATTAATCTAATAAAAAGAAAAACCTAATTAAAATACTAATCAAATTAACAGATAATAACTATTCACTCCCCGGCAGCGGCGCCAAAAACTTGATGCGTGCGATGTGTTGTTGCGGTTTAGCAGTATTAATGCCTACTCAAGTTTTAAATTTATATTTAGCCGACTTATCAATAACACACACACTTAACGAGCAGTGTACCCGGTCAGTATGAATATAATGGTAAGTAGAGTGTCGATCACTAAGAGTGGAACGTATTATCTAGTTATTCTAATCAGTATTTTAATATCTTAAGTTAGCGGTACAACCTAATCTAACGCAAGGGGGTTCAGCCTGAGAGACTGGCACGTTTTGGTTGCAATTAAATAATAAACTAAACTAATGAGCACGAATCAGCGATAGGCACACACGTACACAGATAAATACTCGAGAAAATAAGAAGACCTGTCCTGATAATTAAGTAGATTGTCACTTGTTTTATTGATAGTTTTATATGAAGTGTATGTAATTAAATCTTTCTCGTTGGTCCTAATCTTATCGGCGAGAAATCCCTTAATGATTACTTATGTCTAAAAGTTATTCCTAAGTGATCAATTTAGTAACAACCGTGGGAGCAATATGATCTTCCATAGTCACATACGACAAGCCACTAATAGACACAGAGGTTATCAATGCACTAATAAGTAGTAACTAAAGACATCAACATATAAACTTTAATTGATGGGAAAGCAATATTAAAGCGAGTGTAATCTTTCTCGTCACCTTACACAAGCCACCAATCCTGATGAATTAAAGCTTACTAAAACAATAAAACAAAACTACTTAATGAATTAAACACATGCAGGACCTTCTTACAGCTCTTGTATCTTCGTTCGGGTGTGTCTTGTGCTGCCTAATCGACTGAATTCGGCCTTAGGTTTCTGTCTTCTCACGTGTAAAAAGTCGAACTCTTAAATTCGTCTGGTCTTGGGGTATTTATAGTTTCTGTCTGAGGGTAAGATGCGGCGCATTGATTAAGTAGATGCGGCGCATTGACTTAACTTCGCGTGGGGTCCAAGATTAATATATTCAGGAATATTCGTACACCGCCAGAAGATGCGGCGTATTTTCATAATTGCATGCGGCGCATGTCTTCTTGTACCTTGGATCGTAACTGGTGAAATCTTGATAGTGATGCGCCGTATGTAATAAGTGTAATGCGGCGTATCTGGAGTAGAACAATGATGCGTGGTTTTGCAACCTTACAACAGGTTTTACCTCTCGAGGGATCTCAAGAGGCTTACAACCCCACCAGGCAGTGTACCTGACCGATGTAGTATGGTGTAGTGGTAAGTACGGGGGATTGATCGTTCTCCACAGGGAATAGTGTTCGTTAGGTATGAAGAACTACTCTAATTAGGTCTAAGGGTGAAGGAAGATTCTTTTTGTATTTTTATATTTTATGAAAGCAAGTAAAATCTCGGGTTTGAAGGAGTGGGCGGAATTAGTTGCTAGTCAACTAACCCAAATAACTACAAGTGCAAATAAAATAAATAACTGAAAATGAAAAGTGTGGTGGAACTAATATGGAGAGAAATGTGTTTACTTAGATTTCCTTACTCCCTAACTATCTTTTACCGGTTGATTAGTGTGTATTAATTGCGTGGATGACGGGTGTATTCCTTAATACCAATCGTGGGGTGGCGTACGTACTTCCCCAACTCTACAAGCTCCTACTTCACTCCTATGTCGAGCCGGCTAAGAAGCTCCTAACATGGGATCACTAGAATTCGCTCATGCATTAAATACAACCATAAAAACCTTAGTACGCATTGGTTCATGTTTCTTAAGACGTTCAAGCAAGTTACCGTATAGGAAGTTAGCCAGTTTTCTTAAGCCTAACATCGATAAACAATCATCCAATACAATTAATAACACACTAATAACCAATAATCAATAGTTAGGTTTCATTAGATCTAAGCAAACACAAAGAAAACCTAGCCTAGCATGTTAAACAAAAGACAAGAACAAGATAGAATCAAACAACACATAGACATATTGAATGATTAATTGATAACTTATCTTCAATGTAACATGGAAGATCTCAAGGCAAAAATCCTTGAAAAAGCTGCTAAAATCGTCTTAGGGTTTCCTCCCAAAAGGTTACACACAAAGTTCCACACTAATGACTAAAAATTGCAAAACTATATATAGAGAAACAGATCTGACGGCGTCACGTTATGGAGTGTGACGCCGTCACCTCGCCGCGTTTAGGGTTCCCGGATGGCCTTCTTGACGCCGTCCCTCTTTAGCTCTCCAAAATCCGCTCTGGCTTATCAAGGCTTGACGCCGTCAGAAATAAGCTTGACGCCGTCCCTCTTTAAGTTAAACCGTGACGACCTTGATCACCTTAAGGTGACGCCGTCAGACTTCCCTTTGCAAAACTCCCTGGCTTATCATGTGTATTTTTCATATCCACCTTTTTTGCCAAGCCATGACGCCGTCAAGAGCAATTCTTGACGCCGTCAAAGGTACTTTTCCAGCCAAATTTGAGACTTTGTCGTTTTCTTCACTTTTATGCTCCAAAAACGTCCAAAATGCTTCCTTTTCCAGATTTCTTCTCCAAAGTACCTAAAATGACAAAAGGAACGATTTAGGGCAATATTTGATCAAATAAATACGATTTAGGGCTTAAATGACCCCCTAAAACCGGTACACTTTTCGCTTCATCAAACAAGTTGGTTCTTCTTCGTTGACCAAAGTTTCATATGCGACGCATGATAAAATCAGATGCGGCGCATGCTTCAAAGTCAGGGAATGGTCTTCAATCTCTTCATTTCAGCAACCTTTTCCAATCTTGATCATTTTCCTCCGTTTTTAGTCCATAATCGCTAAGTTTCACCAAATGCTTGTTTTTAACTGAGAATTACAAAAGTAAACGATTAAGTATCAATTCTCATAGATAATATAATAAAACAAGTCAAATAAATAGGATAAATGACGATAATAAAATGTACTTATTTGAGTTCATCAACTACTTTAATGTGACACTCAACTAAGAAGATATAAAGATTAGATGAAGATGTGGCATGGTGAAATACTTTGGCCGAATGTTTATTAATCAAACCTTGAGAGAACAAAGAAATAAAAACACACACTAACACACTCTCACCTTTACACTACAATGAGGCACACCAAATGAGGTGGTGAGAGTGTCTATTTATAGGATGGAAGTGACGCCCTAGATGGCTTATCTTTGGCTTGGTGGGCTTGTGTTGGACTTGGACATTTCTAAGCATTACATGGTCCTTTACACATACAATTCTAGCTTAGACCAACACAAGGCCCATGTCTACTATTCTTTTATACTTACACGACACACACAAAGTTTACATATTACAAATGACCATCACTTCATTAATAATTTAAATGCTAACAATCTCCCCCTAAGAGATGGTCATTTCAATAATGCTCCCAATGATAGGTCTTTTGTCTTCAACGTCTTGAACTTTGTGTGTCGATGTAGAATAGTCTTCATTCGTCAGTCCTTCATGCAATGTGATCTTCAATGTAATTGCCTTTTGGTAGTTCTTGCCTTGATCAATATCTTCGTGTGGTTATGCGTCGTGTCCTCCAACATACTCATACATCTTGGACTATATACTTATGCTAACAATCTCCCCATATTCTTTCATCATATGATATATGAACTTGTTCTTGACATCTTGATTAGCTTTTTGACTTTGTCGTTACACTTTGTCTTTAACTTGATCCTTTTGGTCTTGAACTTTTACACTTGAGCTTTGTTGAGGATGATCTTCATAAGTATGAGTATGTGGAGGTGAAGATGTTTGATGTATCAGATGATGGTTGATGGATGTTTATAGTAGCTGCATAAAACCGTTAGTGATAAATCATCCAGCACTTATAGGTTAGGACTTCGAGATCGTCAACAGCATAGTGTGAAGACTTTCTCTAATCCTCGCCCAGGCCGTTCTGAACCGGATACCCCCGAGAGGGCTTACACGGACACATCGAAGTGCACCCATGATTCAGTGAGTCGCTGGAGATCACCCCACGACTGTAGACCGTTTGAAGCATAGAAACCATCATGATATAAATGGCAAGATCCGAATATCTCATTAAGACTCTTGTACTCCTTGTGTCCTTTTTGGTGAACACAAGGGTATTCTTATGGAAGTGTTCCTAAGAGATATTTTAATGAATCTCATGGCTCTAGACTAGATAATGTGTGTTTTGGTTTTAGTAGACGGAGGCATGGAGCAGAGTGCCACCTTTTCAATATCAACACATCTCAGAGTGAGAGGCCGATAGATTATGCAGTGTTCTCCGTAAGAAATGAAACAAATATCTTTTAAGAGATATCTGAGTGGCTAGAAGGGGTGGTGCAGCGCGTCACTAGGTCCATGACGTCTTGTCTTCAATATCAGTATCACCTTAGTGAATACCGATAGCAGATGTATTGACCCGGCTTCTGCCCTAAGTTTATATGGAGGGCTATTTCTTTTCACCCTTTAATTAAACTTTTCTTTTTCATTCTTCAACCCCTTCTTTCTCCTTTCTCATTTTACTCATTTTTTTAAAAAAATCTTTCCTAAGGACTTCTAATTCTAATCTATTGGAATTGTCCTTGGGTAGATCCCTCCGGCTCTGGCGGATCATAGGACATAACCTAACCATAATCACCTTATTACTCCATGATTATCCTAGATTTGTTGATCAGTTGCCATAAAACCTTTTGTGAAAATCTCTCAAAGTGTTTATGAATAAACACATTTAGTTAACACTTTGAGAGTTTTGCATTTTTGAAATACTCCCCCTTCACATGTGCTCAAGCATTTTTAAGGTAAATTTGCACATGTTGGGTAGAGTTCGCACATTTGAATTGATCGATTTTCAATGAACATGACCTTTGCGAGACACGTTTATATCACTAGATAAACTAGCTTGAAATTATTACCCGTCCCGGTCATATTCAATGATCATCTCTCGAATTGGTACATTCTACTCAGACAAGTCCTTTGCGAGACACGCTTACATCACTGGATAACCAGCTTGAAATTATTACCCGTCCCAGACAAGTCTTTTCGATAACGGACATTTAATTTCAAAGTACGGCTTATTACCAACTTGGATGCAATACTTTGTGAGATATGTTGATGCTCCCGAATGACAACCATTGTGCTTCCTTTAGTATCTACAGTCTCCGCTGCGTGTTTGAAGACTAAAGAGAGTTGTCGATTCAGGAGGGAGCAGAAAAGAATAAAGGGCTCACTAATTAGTAGGGAGTAATAACCTAACTAGAACATTACAGTTGAAGTTCAGAGCTACAAGGATGTGTGCCGTCAGCACCAAAGATCGAAGCCGCGATCTTCGGAATAGAGAACTTCAAGTTTGCCTCAGGATCTAGACTACAGAGACTCTGCACTTCGACAAAAGTTTATTATTATTGTAATTTACTTTTTTATAGGTCTCATTGTAACCATTCACTTGTGACGACATCTTGGAGGGAGATTGTTAGACTCGCTTTTTTATAAAGATATTGTCACTTAAGTGAATTGGACTAGATTTGTAATAAGTAGTACACGCAGGGACTACTTATGTTTAAATGGCAAACTAGTAATGTAATAGGGCCTATAAATACCCCTTATGACTCTCCATGAGGGGTGTGGGAATTCTGTGTATTATTCATTCATTTCTTTTAAGCTAATAAACTTCCAGTTTTCTCCACCCTCTCACTACTCTCCCTCTAAAAAGATGAAAACATTCATCTTCTATCACCAATCTCGACCACCCGAACCACATAAATCTTCTACATATCCGGTCCTACAACTGTTTTGGCATGAAATCTTTTGGTCAGACAAGAAAACAAAATTACAACAACTCAACACCATTAGAGCAATAGGTATCATGGAGATTTTGTTTGCCGAATCCGAGTTGGCACCCATTCGGAGCTGCCGAAGGTTAGCCACGACACCACCTGAGCTCGCGAAATCAATTATCGCCACTTCCCCGGTGAGGTAAACGACAAATGGGTTGTGCTTATTTATTTTTTTTTCAATTTATAAATGGGTTGTGTGTGTGTGGATTATTTGTGTGAGTATGTATGTGTTTGTTGAGGAAGAAGGTAAATGGATTGTGTGTGTGTAAGTGAGTGTGGTGTGTGTGAGTATGGGTTGTGTATGAGTATATTTTTATTTTATATAATTTCATAACTTTTTTAATGTTATTTGTATTTTTATATAATAAATGAAATTTTAGTTTGTTTGAAGAAATGGAAAAGAAAATAAAATTGAGGGTGGGTGGGGCTCAAATGGCTAAGTTGTGTTTAGTTGTAAGTGAAAGGGTATTTTGAGGTGTGAGTGTTGAGTGTTTTTTTTTTTTTTTTTTTTTTTTTTTTTTTTTTTTTTTTTTTTTGAAAGGCAACATATATTAATAAAATAGCAAGATGCTAAAGTTACACGACACGAACATGATACATCGACCAAACTAAATCCAAACTCACTACGACCTACAAAGGATATCATAAAGTGGATATCATACTTACTAAGATATAACTCATACATACCAAACCCACCAAAACGCAACAACACTTAAGGGCAAACACATGGTAGAAAGCATGACACGGATTGACAACTGACCACAAACCTTGACCTTACACATAAAACATAACCCCACACCATATCCTCGAAACACACAGTTCTGAACACACTATCTAACCAAGTGATGGCATTGCGAATAGTGACGATAGTAGAATGAAGAAAATAACCCAACAATTATGAACAACACCTAATGAAAACCCCCAAACCTCTTGCTTTAACGACCTTGGCTTACAACCTGACTCTCACCATCTCACAACCTTGTGAGTGTTGAAAATTGAAATGATGTGGCACCCAGTGGGGCCCAAATGGCTAAAAAATGGATGTCATGATACCTATCGCTCTTAGCAACACTTTTAAACCAAGCCTTAAACTCAAACTCACCATCCAAACACACCTAAATGATCCATGCCCATATCATCAAATCCACATTCTCTTCAGAAACATTCATTTTAAACAGACTCATTGACACATACACTAAATCTGGCCTCATTAATAATGCATACAAACGTACTGTTCGACAATGGAACGCAGTTTTAGCAACTTTAACGAATGCGGGTCGGTTAGATGAGGCGAGAAAGGTTTTTGGGAAAATGGGTATGACTGATCAGTGCTCGTGGAATAGTATGGTGTCAGGTTTTGGGCGATAAGATAGGTTTGAGGACTTGGTTGAGTTTTTTGTACGTATACATGCATGGTGAGGGGTTTGTCCTTAATGAGTATTAGTATATGAGTGTGCTTAAGTCGTGTGCGGGTTTGAGAGATGTGAGGAAAGGTATTAGTATGGGAGTGTGCTTAAGTCGTGTGGGGGTTTAAGAGATGTGAGGATAGGTGTGCAGGTGCATGGATCGGTTGTGAAGAGTCCGAATGAAGGAGATGTTTATATGGGCAGTGCGCTTATTGATATGTACGCGAAATGTGAGAATGTGGGGTGTGCGCAGAAGGTTTTCGATGAGATGAGGTGTAGGAATGTGGTGACGTGGAATAATTTGATCACGTGTTATGAGCATAATGGTCCGCCTAGTGAAGCTGTAGGTGTGTTTAAAAAGATGATGGATGTCGGGATTGAGCCAGATGAGGTTTTACTTTAGCTAGTGTGATCAGTGCATGTGCGACCTTGTCAGATTTGAGGTTAAGGGTGTGTTTCTTTTTTAGTTATGGGGAAGGAATAGTAGGACCCACTAATTTAATAGTATTTTTTTTAATGGGACCCACTATTTCTCTTAGTTGGTCTATATCCACAAGTCTTAAATTATAGAGTCCTCCCAATTAAGAGGCTCATATATATTTGGGATCCACATGGATCTCTTAGCTAAGGGAAAAAATAAACAACCCCTAAGACATCAAGCTCATACATATGTCGTAAAACACGGGTTTAAATTCGAACGTGGGCCTGAAAGTGTGGATCTGTAGAAGACAGACAACAAGTGTTTGAAAAGATGGTTCATAAAGATTGTGTATCATGGAATGCAATCATGCATAGTTGGGTTTGCTCAAAACGGTTATAGGGTTGAGACCATTAATTTGTTAAAGAGATGTTGGCATCTGGTGAAAAACCAGATAATGTAACAATGATCGGGTTACTTTGTGCTTGTAGCCATGAGGGTTTAGTTGAAGAAGGTCGCCGTTAATTATTTTTATTCAATGAGTAAAGAATATGGAGTAGAACCAATGTCAGATCATTACGCATGTATTTTTGATCTCCTTGGTCGATATGGCTATCTTGATGAAGCCAAGAACTTAGTTGACTCAAAGTACATGGTAACATTGAGTTAGGAAAGTATGTGGCGGAAAAGCTCATTGAAAAATAGACGGTCACAATTCTGGTCCATATGTATGGGGAGTTGGGGTGATGTTAAACGAGTTAGAAATGCTATGAAGCAACTAGGCCTCGTTAAACAGCCGGGTTGTAGTTGGATTGAAATTCAGGGTAAATTTCATGTTTTTATGGTGAAAGATAAACGGCAGGCTAAAAAGAAGGACATTTATTCAACGTTGAGAAATTTGTTTAAAGTAATGAAGTTGTTCAGATATGTTCCAAGTAGTCGTGATTTGGAGGCAAGTGAAGAAGAGAGTTCGGATTTAAACACATTGGAACCCGAAAAACTCGAAGTACCTATAGAGGTGGATGTTGCATAATATCAAGGTAGGCCAGAAACATTTTTGAAACACTGTAGGCTGTTTTTTATTGTAAACTAATTAACCGTTATTTTTGTAGCACCAGCTGTATACACTTACTTGGTGTACAACGTACACGAGCTAATCAAATATGCTAGTTTATACAGTGTGTTTTAGGAACTGCATCCAGTATTCATGTGAATCAGTCATTAAACAAAACACTAATAGTTGGTCATTATATCGGTCTGGTCTCATTAACAATAGGATTGCTTCGTTTCTCATCCTTAGTAGTTGTTTTGAAGGTTCAAATTTGTAGTCAACCCTGCTAATAGACGAATAACGATTTAATTAGCATTGGTCTTGCATTAGTTTGATAGAGACTAGACACTACACCAAAAGCTTCTGTTTAGGACAAGCAAAAAATTTGGGTCGACAATTGTGGAGATCGTTTGCTCGAGGCTTGTTAGACCTCATATCTAGGATTAACACAATAATAATGAACAAGAACAATATGCAGCGGAATATAAGCTTCATTATTATCAATCAAGGTTTGTCGAACGATTACAAACCTTAACCCTAGGTGTCCATTAGAGGACTCGACACCTAGAACACACACACACGCCTTTTAGTCGACTACATTGGAAGACCTATTAGAACATATTCCCTGTATCTCTTTATATAATAGAGATACTAGGGTTACAAAGACAATTAAATAATACATAATAAGTCCCTTATCTTTGTCTTCAATAGTTTCCTCCATCTTTCATATTTTGTCAATATCAACTCTAAATATAATTCCTAACAATCTTCCCCTAGTTGATATGACAAAACCAACGATATGAAAGATGATCTTCAAGCTGCAAATAAACCTTCTTCCCCTTTTTGTCATCATCAAATAGGGGTCTTCAATGCAACTTGAATCAAACGCTTCCCCTTAAGTGATGCATGTAGATGGTTAAACAATTAAATAAGCTTCCCCTGAAACTAAGCATGTTTACCATCTCTTGAATCACAAACTCCGTAGGCTTTATGAACTGATTACTGATGAAGAAAACCGAGTATAACGAACTTGAGAAGAAGTTAAATTTCCCAAACTTGCGTCTTATATCTTGCACTATCCACGTGACTCCAAACTTATATGAAACAAGAAATATAAGTAGACCGAAATCTCTTGACAAATCCTCAATTAGATGAGACACTGAGCACTACAATGTAACTCCTTTAAGTGATAGTTAACTAGGTCTTCGTCCATCCACCCCTTGACCTATGAAAACTAGATTTGACAAGTCTTCGTCACACCATTAACGCCCAAACAAGTTACCTCCTACCAAAAGGTATGATAAGAACGCGCACCTGTGAAACTCAACTACAACATCAAATAAACCATATTTACTTTTCTTCTTCAAATAATCCGTGAAAAACATCTAAGTGCAATAACATCATCCTCTCTTATGTAACTGTTGCCTCAGCCGGCGATCTACTTGCATTCCTCATCTGTATCGTTGCCTCACTTCGGCGATCTACGAACACCAAGGATACACTTGTCACATAATTGATTAAAAAGCCATTGCACCAAATATCTTCACAACGAGCCATAAAACAATAAGAATAAACTGAAATAAATTCAGTTCTGTCCGAGATCCAAAACTGTGTGTGTGTTTCTTCCCTTGTGTGTGTGTGTTTTGGAATCACCAGTTCCAAATTAATAACCAATGCTTCCCCTCACTTTGAGAAGCCCATGCTCTAGCAGTACAAACCAGCAGTATAAACTGTTCATCCTCCAAAGCTAGCAGTACAAACTGTTGTCGAGTAGTACTAACTCCAAATACCAAGCAGTACAAACTGCTAACCCTAGCAGTACAAACTGCTAATCACAGCAGTACCAACTGCTGCGTATGAATCAAGAGTAGTACTAACTGTTCATCGAACAGTACAAATTCCAAAGAGAGCAGTAGAGACTGTTATGTAAAACAGCAGCACGAAAATAATATCCAACTCTGATCTGCTTCAATCATTAACCAATATGAAGTCCCACGTGATATCATCAATAAAATAATCATTGATCGAAACCCATTAATTTATAAACCACGAGCGACAATTCGAATTGATTGACCAATTAATTCGTCCAAACAGAAAGACGACAAAACCATCTTTGACCAATACCAATTCTTGATCAATCATGAGCCCCACAATTGACTAACCAAACAATAATGATACACGACAAATATTCAATCTTCTATTGACCTTTGAATATGCAACTATCATCGCACCAGACCAATTAATATCCTTTATCCCACAATTTAATACAGTACGAGGATATTGTACCGATCAGACATACATTAAATACAATACGAGGTTTGAATTGTGAATTAACCGTACTGATCGAGCACCAACATTAAATAGCGATTACCTCAACCTTCACGACAATCGAACCTGCTTCAGATCTGCTCTTCTTCGACACGAAACCTTGTAACATCCTAGATATCATCAGCAACCTGGCTCTGATACCACTTATGGAGATCGTTTGCTCGAGGCTTGTTAGACCTCATATCTAGGATTACACCAATAATAATGAACAAGAACAATATGCAGCGGAATATAAGCTTCATTATTATTAATCAAGGTTTGTTGAACGATTACAAACCTTAACCCTAGGTGTCCATTAGAGGACTCGACACCTAGAACACACACACGCCTTTTAGTCGACTACATTGGAAGACCTATGTAAAACATATTCCCTGTATCTCTTTATATAATAGAGATACTAGGGTTACAAAGACAATTAAATAATACATAATAAGTCCCTTATATTTGTCTTCAATAGTTTCCTCCATCTTTCATATTTTGTCAATATCAACTCTAAATATAATTCCTAACAACAATGTCTCAAACTAGACACTACACCAAAAGCTTCTGTTTGAGACAAGCAAAAAATTTGGGTCGACAAACATTGTCGACCCAAATATAACCCATGGCCCACTCTTTTTTTCAAACAAAAAGGCACACAAAGCATTGAGCAAAATGGGTCGACAATGTCGACCCAAACTGCGTGTATTTTTTTTTTATTTAAAAACTTTTTAAATCAGTTTTTATTTTAAAATAAATATTAAAACATTTTAAAAAGCAGAATGGATCGACGATGTCGACCCAATCTGCGTGTATTTTTTTCTTTTAATTTAAAAACTTTTTAAATCAGTTTTTATTTTAAAATAAACATTAAAACATTTTAAAAAGCAGAATGGGTCGACAATGTCGACCCAATCTGCGTGTATTTTTTTTAAACTTTTTAAATCAGTTTTTATTTTAAAATAAATATTAAAACATTTTAAAAAACAGAATGGGTCGACAATGTCGACCTAATCTGCATGTTTTTTTGTATTTAAAAACTTTTTAAATCAGTTTTTATTTTAAAATAAATATTAAAACATTTTAAAAAGCAGAATGGGTCGACAATGTCGACCCAATCTGCATGTATTTTTTTTTATTTAAAAACTTTTTAAAACAGTTTTTATTTTAAAATAAATATTAAAACATTTTAAAAAGCAGAATGGGTCGACAATGTCGACCCAATCTGCGTGTATTTTTTTTATTTAAAAACTTTTTAAAGCAGTTTTTATTTTAAAATAAATATTAAAGCATTTTTAAAAGCAGGACCCAATCTAAATGTTTTTTTGTTTTTTTTTTTTTTTTTTTAATTTAAAAACTTTTTAAATAAGTTTTTATTTTAAAATAAATATTAAAACATTTTAAAAAGCAGAATGGGTCGACAATGTCGACCCAATCTGCATGTATTTTTTTTTATTTAAAAACTTTTTAAATTAGTTTTTATTTTAAAATAAATATTAAAACATTTTAAAAAGCAGAATGGGTCGACAATGTCGACCCAATCTGCATGTTTTTTTTTATTTATTTAAAATTTTTTTAAATAAGTTTTTATTTTAAAATAAATATTAAAACATTTTAAAAAGCAGAATTGGTCGACCATGTCGACCCAATCTGCATGTATTTTTTTTTATTTAAAAACTTTTTAAATCAGTTTTTATTTTAAAATAAATATTAAAACATTTTAAAAAGATGAATGGGTCGACAATGTCGACCCAATCTGCATGTTTTTATATTTATTTAAAAACTTTTTAAATCAGTTTTTATTTTAAAATAAATATTAAAACATTTTAAAAAGCAGAATGGGTCGACCATGTCGACCCAATTTGCATGTATTTTTTTTATTTAAAAACTTTTTAAATCAGTTTTTAATTTAAAATAAATATTAAAACATTTTAAAAAGCTGAATGGGTCGACAATGTCGACCCAACCTGCGTGTATTTTTTTTATTTGAATACTTTTTAAATCAGTTTTCATTTTAAAATAAATATTAAAACATTTTAAAAAGCAGAATGGGTCGACAATGTCGACCCAATCTGCGTGTATTTTTTTTTATTTAAAAACTTTTTAAATCAGTTTTTATTTTAAAATAAATATTAAAACATTTTTAAAAAACAGAATGGGTCGACAATGTCGACCCAATCTGCGTGTATATATATATATATATATATATATATATATATATATATATATATATATATATATATATATATATATATATATTTTTAATTTTTAAATGGCTTTTTTATCCAATAATCTATTTAAAAATACTTGTATATAAATTAATTTTAGAAAATTATTTGCTTTAAAATTATATGTTAGTGTAAAAATTAATTTTAAAAATTACATAAATTAAAAAATTTACAAAATCAATACGTTACTATTTATCAAAAATATTTTTGATGTTAAAACGTAATCAATATGATACGTATTTACAGCTTTGATATAGAAAAAATAATACGACAAAGGCGTCTTGGATGTATACTAAATAATGGGCCAATACGTCATTCCACATGCATTGTACTGTGGACTTCTAAAAGTGTTCAACAATATCATGCCCATAGTTAGGAATTGCATCTTTCAAACTAGAACAAGATAAGCTGGAACTTTGTTGTTGAGCACGAGTTCCATAATTGCTCGGCTCATTCGTTTAACATCTTGTGTACAACCATATCATCTCGGCTCATTCGTTAAACATCTCATGTATAACCATATCATCTCGGCTCATTCATTAAATATCTCGGCTCATTTCATACAGACTCAAACGAAACAACTTGACAAGCAAACGAAACAGATCAAACGAAACAACTCGACAAGCAAACGAAACAACTCGGCTCATTCGTTAAACAAAACAAGCGAGTTAATAAACTGTTTTACGCCTGGTGAGACATTGTGGTTAACACTTGGCCCATAGTTAGGAATTGCATCTTTCAAACTAGAACAAGATAAGCTGGAACTTTGTTGTTGATCATTGATATCAAACTTCCCACCAAAACACTTCCCACCAAAACTTCCCACCAAAATATTGGCGCCAACATTTTCCACCAAACGTTTGTATAAAATATCTGCTCTATCCTCACAAACACATTATGTACACTCTTTTCCTCAAAACCACTAAAACTCACAACCTCTTATCTTCACACCAATTTCAAAACCTGAGATGCAGCGATATAATCCTTGTATGTGTAATTGTGGAGCAGGAAATATTAAAAAAAAAGAAAATCACATCAACCAGATACATTTGGATGGGAATATTATGCATGTCCTCTTTCGAAGGTGAACAATTATACATTTCTTATTTATGTAAATATACAAACAATCATATAATTACATTATTTATGTGACAGCCAAGAGAAAAAGATCATAGATGTGGATATTTTATGTGGAAGAGTGAATTTGATGAGCAGTTACGAGTAACCTCTTCTGCTTCAACATCTCACGGTTCTGGATCTGCACCAACAGGGTGCTCAAACTGTAATGAAAAAGATCTTAGGATAAACATGCTGGAGGCACAAAAGCAGGTGCTAGAGACAAGAGTAAGGATGCTGGAGGCAAGACTTGAAATGGCAACGAATCCCGACGACCCCGACCACGCATGTCAGTCGGCTGCAATACTCCGTGAGCTGTTAGGTGACATGGACAATCTTCATATGTAATGTTGTTGTTGTTGTTGTTGTTGTTGTTTGTTTAATAAAATGTTGTTGTTGTTGTTGCAACCACAAGGGCCGTTTGGTTTATGCTGTTTGGTTAACAGCAGCCCACAAGGGCCGTTTGGTTTATGCTGTCCAAACAGGGGTGTTTGGGATTGCTTATTTCTGCACCAAAAGGGTGTTTGGGTTTATGAGCTTATTTGAAGGAACAATATCACAATTAACAAACACGAAGGCAAACATTTTATTTAAAACACGCAAGAGTTCTCAACCACATACATTTCATACAGACTCAAACGAAACAACTTGACAAGCAAACGAAACAGATCAAACGAAACAACTCAAATGAAACAACACACGACATATACCATAACAAACATCGCCCATTCATTTTTTTTTTTTTTTTTTTTTTTGCTGCTACTTCCCGCTTTGCTAGAACTTGCACCATCTTTTCCCTTCGTTGCTTTCCTTTGCTTGATATGTTCAAATGTATCTTCGAGATTTGTTACCTTATTTCCCAGATCATCAAGTTTGGTGTCCAACGTGCTTTCAGCTTCATCATTAGCAACAGCCTCCAAAGACTCTCTGTTGTGCGGCTTTTGCCTCAGCCATTCTAGAATTCAGTCTCTCATCCACGGTGCACAGTTCTTATAAGAACCATATTCATCATAAATTTCATAGCCATATTCATTAAGAACTTCATTAAAGAGGAGCATCGTTAACCATCTCGTGTATAACCATATCATCTTGGCTCATTCGTTAAACGAAACAGGCGAGTTAATAAACTGCTTTACGCCTGGTGAGACATTGTGGTTAACACTTGGCCCATAGTTAGGAATTGCATCTTTTAAACTAGAACAAGATAAGCTGGAACTTTGTTGTTGAGCACGAGTTCCATAATTGCTCGGCTCATTCGTTTAACATCTTGTGTACAACCATATCATTTTTAATTTATTTAAATAATTTATAATTAATTTAAATCATTTTTAATTTATTTAAATAATTTATTTTGAAAGTAGGCTAATCATTTTGTAATCTTGGGTTGCACGAATAGTTGGAATGAATTGGGTTGCACGAATAATTTATAACTAATTTAAATCATTTTTAATTTATTTAAATAATTTATAACTAATTTAAATCATTTTTAATTTATTTAATATTAATTAAATAATTTAAATCATTTTTATACACATAAGATAAAGGGAAAAGAAAAAAAAATGCAGGAAGCAATATGGGTCGACAATGTCGTCCCATATTGACCACCAAAAATTTTCAGTACCCTTAAATCACCCCGTCAAAAGAAAAAAAAAAAGTAGTATACGAAAGCAATATGGGTTGACAATGTCGTCCCATATTTTACCACCAAAAATTTTAGCGAAACTTAAATCACCCCGCCAAAAGAAAAAAAAAGAAAAAACAAAAAAAAAAAATATATATATATATATATATATATATATATATATATATATATATATATATATATATATATATATATATATATATATATATATATATATATACGGAAGCAATTTGGTACGACAATGTCATACCATTTTGACTCGGTAATTGATAGATCCGGATCTTATTTTTTCTTCTCCACACTTAAAAAAAAACCAGCAAACCCATATTCTTCTTCTTCTTCAATCGATCTACCCACCTTCAATTTGGTTTCTTTTTTGTTGTGTTTGTGTTGGTAATTAGATGGCACCACCGCCGTGAACCATCATCGGCAGCAGCTCCACCACCATAACCGCCCCACGTATAGGTAGTTTAAAGGTGTTTTTTTTATTGTGTTAATGTGTTTTGGGACGACAATGTCGTCATCAAAAGTTTTTATTAATTAATTTGGTTAATTTAAGTTTGGTTGTTTAATTTAGGTTGTTTTTTTTACGTGTTTGTCGCGGGACAGCAGTAGCACCACAGCCTGGTCGGGACAGCCGGGTCGGGACAGTAGCCACATCTTTTCCGCTTTTTCTCTTTTCTTCTCTTCCTTTATTTCAGCCGTGAACTAGGTATATAATTTAATTCTATTGGGAATTAAATTAAGCAGTTAGTACGGTTCTGTATAAGTTAGTACGGTTGAATAGTTGCTGAAGAATACAAGAACAGTTAGTACTGCTGATGAAGAAAAGTTCGTACTGCTTACAAGATTAAGATGAAACCGTATGAAGATAAATATGGAATGGATATGATGTATATCTTATTTGTATAGATTGATACGAATATAGTTTACTTGTAAAGGACTCTTTGTGCTATAAAAAGAGATCCTCAGTTAGGGTTTATATATATCCTATACGTACATGCATTATTAAGAGCTTCACGTTTTTCATTGTAATCGTTCAATATATTGAAGCAAAGTGTTTGGTTAAACATTGTCTTGTTACATCTATACAATCACCAAACAAGAATTCTTCTAAGTACTTAATAGTAAATTCCGCGTGCTATCAAGTATATATTCAAAGTATCTCCAACACAACTCGTGTGTGTTCAGATCCGGTCAAGTGGTATCAGAGATAGGTTTCGATACTTTGATTTAGAAGATCCAGAAGTATTCATTAACTTACTACCAAGAAGATGGACATGGAGACACCACAAACCTCAATCCTTGCTAAACTCCCCATGCTGAAATAGAATGAATACGATTTATGGCGGCTCAGAATAGAGCAATATTTCATGGTGCAAGACTATGCATTATGGGATATAATTATCAATGGTGATTCATTCAAACCAATTCCAACTGAGGAAACACATGCTGATGGCTCAAAGACAACAAAGCTCAACACTGAGCCTGTTACTAATGAGGAGAGAATCAAAAAGAAGAATGATCAGAAGGCTAGGAATTTGTTACTAATGGCAATTCCTAATGATCAAGTGCTGAACTTTAGCCAATATGAGACTGCTAAGACCCTTTTTGAAGCAGTGGTGGAAAGATTTGGTGGCAATGAAGCTACCAAGAAGGCACAGAGAACTCTACTTAAACAAAGTTATGAGAACTTCACTGCAACAAGCAATGAAACTTTGGACCATATCTTTAATAGGCTTCAAAAGATCATCAGTCAACTTACTGTGTTGAAGATTGTGATTCCACAGGAAGACCTCAACATGAAGTTTCTAAATAGTTTACCTGCTGAATGGAACACTTGTGTTGTGGTTTGGAGCAACAAACCAGAACTGGAGAAAATGACATTGAATGAGCTTTACAACAATCTTAAGATTGTTGAGCAGAAGGTGAAGAAGAGTGGTAGCACCAGTTCTAGTTCAGGGAATATGGCTTTCTTATCTTCTTCAAACAGTTCGAATCATGAAGATTGATGCGCGTGATGTGTCGTTGCGGTTTAGCAGTTTTAATGCCTACTCAAGTTTTAAATTTATATTTAGCCGACTTATCAATAACACACACACTTAACGAGCAGTGTACCCGGTCAGTATGAAGATAATGGTAAGTAGAGTGTCGATCACTAAGAGTGGAACGTATTATCTCGTTAATCTAATCAGTATTTTAATATCCTAACGCAAGGGGGTTTCAGCCTGAGAGACTGGCACGATTTTGTTTGCAATTAAATAATAAAATAAACCAATAGGCACGAATCAGCAAGTAGCACACACGTACACAGATAAATACTCGAGACAATAAGAGGGCTGTCCTTATAATTAAGTAGTTTGTCACTTGTTTTATTGATAGCTTTATATGAAGTGTATGTAGTTAATCCTTTCTCGTTGGTCCTATTCTTATCGGCGAGTAAACCCTTAATGATTACTTATGTCTAAAAGTTATTCCTAAGTGATCAATTTAGAAACAACCGTGGGAGCCACATTATGTCCCGCAGTCAAATGCCCGCAAGCCACTAATAAACACAGAGGTTATCAATGCACTAATAAGTAGTAACCAAAGACATCAACATATAAACTTTAATTAATGAGAAAGCAGTTTTAAGGGAGTGCAATCTTTCCATTGCCACATTACACAAGCCACCAATCTTGATGAATTAAAGTTTACTAACACAATAAAACAAAACTACTTAATGAATTAAACACATGCAGCACCTTCTTACAGCTCTTGTATCTTTGATTTGGGTGTGTCTTGTGCTGCCTCCTTGACTGAATTCGTCCTTTGTTCCTCCTGTTCGGTCTTCGGTTTTTAGGTTTTTCAGAACTCTCGGAACTCCTCAATTCGTCTGGTCTTTGGGGTATTTATAGTTTCTGTCTGAGGGAAGATGCGGCGCATCTATTAAGTAGATGCGGCGTATTGACTTAACTTCGCGTGGGGTCCAAGATTATAATATTCAGGAATATTCGTACACCGCCAGAAGATGCGGCGTAACTCCATGATTAAATGCGGCGCATGTCCTCTTGTATCTTGGATCGTATCTGGTGATATCTTGATATAGATGCGGCGCATGTTGAGAGTGAGATGCGGCGCATCTGGAGCAGAATTGACTTGATCTTGTCCATGTCAGTAGACTTTCACTTTATGCACGTTTTGCTCCATAATTAGTCCAAAATCGCCAAGTTTCACCAAATGCTTGTTTTTACCTGAGAATTACAAAAGTAAACGATTAAGTATCAATCCTCATACATAATATAGTAAAACAAGTCAAATTAATATGATAAATGATAGTAATAAAATGTACTTATTTGAGTTCATCAAATATCCCCCCACTTGAACTTTACTTGTCCCCAAGTAAACCTTAGAATTTCTCTTATGAAAATGTATCCTAAAAGATGTTAGGATTTATTTTATATTTAAGCATGTATTCGTTTAATTCATAATCACACAACTAAACACTTAACGAATTAGAAGTAAAATAAAATAAGTCGATAAAAGCAAATCTAATCGTTTAACTGTCCAGTCGTGACGAATATTCTATCATAAGCTTGGCAAGTATACACATCTCCACCACTAAAGCTAAGGAATAACAAGTCTAAAGCGGTAAAAAGGGTTTTTAGGCTTAAGGGTTAATTATTCTCTTTTCACTATCGATCTCAAATTCCAGAAAAGGCGACAAAATCACAAATACATGATCGAATCCACGAACACGATACTTGCAATTGCTCAAATCCTTAACTCGAATAGGCTAAAGATAGGTCCAAACTTCACCAATAATAATATATCAAAAAGGGCGACAAAATCATAAATACATAGCCGAATCCACGACTACGATACTTAAGATTGCTCAAATCCCTAATCTCAATAAATCAAAGGTTTGGTTGGATAAAGAATAATAAAGGGTATGGATAACATTTGGGATATAAATTGGTGTAAAATTAAAAATAAACAAAACAAATAAATTAAAATCCTAAGTGTGGTTAATCACTATCCCAACCATCGCATGAATAAGACTCATATCATTGAATAACTCACGCTTTAACACTTGAAACACACGCTTTAGGTAGACACGAATTATACTCAACAAGATCTTAATCAAAGAATAAACCTTAATTGGCGTTCCCATAACTGCCAACTCCCATTCAATCCATAGATATAATATACAACAAATAGTGGTGATATCGACCACTTACATAACTTTACATAAGTTGGTTTAAAATAAACATCCAACTCTTTTTTCTTTCTTTTTCTTTTCTCATTTTTTCGATTTTTTTTTTTTTTTTTTTTTTTTTTTTTTTTTTTTTTTTTTTTTTTTGACATGAACATAGATGTGTAAAATTTCATCACATCACTATAACTTTCTTTCCGGATAATTTTTCCATACTTTTCATACTTTCAGAAATAACGCTAATAGTGAAAGTAGTAAACACACGAAAAATAAACTCAAAGATATACAATATTTACTTTCACTCCAATTGCATTGTGCAATTTCCCGACCTAACCATAGATAATGAATTACGCACGCGAACACAGGTAATGTAAGGAAACACACTCTGCCTATAGCAATTAACCAACCACGGATTTTAATCTACAGGGTAGGCTAAGGTGTAAGGGTGTAACGAAACATTTTAAACATAGGTGTAAGAAACGAAAGGAATGGCTCTGAGTGTTTTTCTAGGGGTATCTTACTCTAAAAATGAGAGTAACAAAAGGGTTTATACGGGGGTTAACTAACCAGTGTAGTTAGTCAATAACACATAACATATAAAGGCTATTTTGGGTGTAATCCTAGAATTTTACCAATTTAGACAAGTCATTCCAATTATATAAATAATACTCATTATGGTGGTCTCGAATAGTATACAAGCCAAGTTCTAAAGTTTACAAGTCACCGGCACACTCATAGATTTGTGAATTTTGGAAAATCATAATTTTTGAAAATAACGTCATGTGTGCAGCTATGCAACTTAGATCTTAAACAAAAACATGCTAAAAAAATTTTAAGTTTGATATATTAAGCACATTTTAAGCATAATTTTTGAAAAAGTTTAGGACAAGTAATTGTTAAGTGTTCTAATTCTCCAATCCCCCCACTTAAGTTAAACAACGTCCTCGTTGTTTGTATAATAGGTTAAAAACTGGAAAATAAAAAGAATTAGAACAGAAAAACTCCCCTGAGATTTGCTCGGTATGATCCTCCATTAGTATAAGAGCAAAAATCATCTTTCTTGTGGATTAGAACGTTAAAGCTTCATACTTGATGTATTCTCAGGAAATTCAGGAAACTATAATACCACCAATACTTTAAAACACACCTAAGATAAGAAAGGTTCAAGCTTGCATAATACATTAGTAGTTAGATAAAAATAAAACTTAAAAAATTAAAACTGAAAATCATCAGGTCAGTCGATGCGCCGTATCTTATTGAAGAAGATACGCCGTATCGAGCCTGGAATTAATACGGATCAGAATAAAGATGCGCCGCATCCTTAACCAGGGATGCGCCGCATTAAAATAAACTGATAAATAGTTTTAAAGTCGAAAATAAAAATGCAGAAAAATAAAATAAGATATGACCATTGCAGGAGATGCGTCGCATCTCAGGATTGAGATGCGCCGTATCCTCAGCGGCCTGGACTGACTCGACACAGAAAACAGAATAATAAATCCGGGTTGTCTCCCGGTCAGCACTTGTCTTTATTCCAGAGTCTTCAAGTTAGACTCACGTTCAACTCTTTAATATCGATCATTGAAGGAGTCGGAAACATCGCGCTCCTTCATCGCCAATTCAGTAATATTGAACACTCCTTGCTCGTCCTTAATTTCCACGCCGTTCTTCTTTAATATCTGTATAAACAAAGTCCTGTCCCTTTCGGGCAGAGATGACAAAATGATAGACGGGAAATTCTTATTATCATATAGGCACAAATAAGCAAGGTGGGGTGGTAGTTCAATAAACACATCATTATTCAAATTCGTTTTCTCAACTATTCTCCTACGTTTATTAATTACTACACAATCATACCACTCATCATCAGAATCATTAACAACATCGCGTCTAAGTTCGGTAGGTACATTAAGGTCAATGAATTCCTCAAAGTTCTCATGATTAGGATTAGTTGAGTTGTTTTGAATCAATGTTTCTCCCATAAGTCTAGCTTCAAGATCGAGGTCCATACGCTCCCTTAATCCTAGCACATAAACACTTCTAATTATGCTTTTAACCGGATCTTGGCACTTATAGATTAGTTTATTATTCCCTACCCTTAATGAGATTTTTCTCTTAAACACATCAATCTTAGCATGGGCAGTAGACAAGAAAGGTCTTCCGAGGATTAAAGGAATCTTAACATCCTCGGGCATGTCTAGTATAACAAAGTCTACGGGAAAAATAAACTGCTCAATCTTAACTAGCACATTATTAGCAATCCCTTCAGGTCGTTTTACCGTTTTATCAGCCAATTCAATAAGTAATTTAGTTGGTGCTAATTTTCCTAGTCCTAGGGTAGCGAATGTCTTAAGAGGCATAACACTAACACTAGCTCCTAAATCAGCTAATACATTATTGAAAGATATATTATTAATAGAACAAGGTAGAGTAAAACTTCCTGGGTCTCTTTCTTTATGAGGCAAGGCATTTGAGTCGGTTGCAGGGCTCTCTTCTTTCATTGTTGCCTTGATCTCCTCTTCAATCTTTGTCTTCTCTTTTAGTAGTCTCCTTAAACTGATTGAAGAATTAAAGAAAAATTCGGGTCTTGCACCATCATTACCATTCATCGATCTTCTAGGTATATTAGGAGTGACTTCTTCAGTGGTGCTTATGGCCTTGACATGATCTCTTGGGTTGGTTTCAGTCGAGCTTGGTAAACTTCCATATCCCCTTTCTTGAAGAACTTTGCTCATTTGACCAATTTGTTGTTCCAATGCTTTGATCGAAGCTCCTTGATTTCTTGTAGTAGTGTCCGTTGAAGCTCGTATTTCCTTGATCATAGCAGTATTCTCTTCATGTCTTTTAGCAGCATCGGCCATAATTTGCTTTAAAGTATCGTCTAAAGTCTGCCTCCTCTCTTGATAAGCGGGATTGAAGTTGTTCCTTTGATATAATCCCGGTGTAGCATCCCTAAATCTCCCTGAAGGTCGGAATGGTTGTCCAAATTGGGTGTAATAAGCTTCTTCAAACGTCTCACTTTCATTCTTATTCGGGCAATCTTTAGTGTAGTGAGGTCCTTCACACTTTTCACATCCAACTTGGGCAGCATACGCTCTTTCATCACGCTTCTTCATCTCCCTACTAATTTTATCCAATTGAGCTTGAATAGCGGCAATCCCGTCGAAATTAGTGCTGCTCTTAGATCTAGTAGAGGTCCCATCGTGCCATTTCTGAGAATGATCAACAGCATCTTGGATCGCTTTCCTAGCATTAGTTGCACTCATCTGAGGTACAGCTCCCTTAGCATCCAAAATCTGTCTTGTAGGCACGTCCAATCCTTGATAAAACAATATTATTTCCTGCATAGGGGTTAGATAGTGTTGAGGACATTTTATCAATAAATCTTTAAATCGTTCCCAAGCTTGATAAAGGGTTTCATCAGGCTCTTGCTTGAAACTATTGATAGCCTCCATCTTTTTAGCAGTCTTAGCAGGTGGACAATATCTCTTCAGGAATTTGCTCTTCAAATCTTCCCATGTAGTGATTGAACTCGCAGGTTCATTCCTTAGCCACTTATTAGCAGCTCCTTTTAGTGAGATTGGAAAGATTCTTAGCATGAGTTGATCGTTAGTGACTCCTTCTGAAGTAAACAAATCTGCAATTTCCAGGACCTTTTCAACATGCTCATTAGCATCCTCTTGTTCCGTCCCACTGAAAGCATTCTCTCTTAGCTCTTTGAGAAACTGACCCTTCAACTCAAATTTTGACTTGTCATCAAACTTAGGTCTAGCAACTCCTGAAGTGTAATCAGCACGGGTATTGTTCATGTATTCCTCCATAGTAGTGTTTTCGCCCATTGTTTCTGTTTCAACTTCCTCTTTCTCTTCAGAAAAATAATCAAGCTCGAGTGAACTTGAAAGATCAAAGCTTCTTGTGTTGAAAAGCCTTTTAAGCGAATGTAGGGCTCGTTCAGGATCTTCGAAAGG
This sequence comes from Artemisia tridentata subsp. tridentata, assembly GCA_021014915.2. Classification (NCBI taxonomy): domain Eukaryota; kingdom Viridiplantae; phylum Streptophyta; class Magnoliopsida; order Asterales; family Asteraceae; genus Artemisia; species Artemisia tridentata. Next base: position 6,419,384 of record CP139502.1, read on the forward strand.
TTGAATCAAGTTCTTCGTAGAACTCCTGGTCATGCACTTCCTGAAATCAACACAAAAATATCAGTAGGGTATGCTCGAGAAAGTAATATATCAGATAATTAATAACGAAAACGGAATACGAAAAATTAAAGTTACTGATATCTGCAGACGATGCGCCGTATCCAAAAAGTTGGATACGCCGTATCTTGTAATCGTTAAAATTAAATCAGACTTTATCCAGAAAATAGATACGCCGCTTTGAATTTATGAATGCGCCGTATCGAATTAATTAATCAAAAATCAATTTATCTAATGAAAATTAAATGCGTCATATTAACGAAAGTTAATGCGCCGTATTTTCGTTACGTTTAAAAGTACAAGATTTTTGATTCAGTAAGATGCGCCGTATCGATATAGATCGATGCGTCGTATCTGTTTAATAATTCGCAAACTGTTTTTAATTAAAATAATAGATACGCCGTATCTACGAAAGCAGATGCGTCGTATGGCGTTAACGTTTAGAAAATTTTTATCAAAAACAGATACGCCGTATCTGCTAAAGCAGATGCGTCGTATTACTTTATCGCTTAGAAAAATTTTCTTGTTAAAAACAGATACGCCGTATCTTGGGGAAAAGATGCGTCGTATCGAATTAATTAAACGCGTTGTATTTTTTTTTTAAAAATTAAACGCAATACGCCGTATCTGAGAAATCAGATGCGCCGTATCGTTTGATTTAGCACAGTACAACGATAGCAGAACACACAAAAACACGAAAAAAAAAAAAAAAAAATTAAAACACACAAACAAAAAATAAACACACAAACAAAAATAAAAGCAAACAAATAACACACAAAACAACAAATATGCAAAATAATACAATGATGCAATTAATCTAATAAAAAGAAAAACCTAATTAAAATACTAATCAAATTAACAGAAAATAACAATTCACTCCCCGGCAGCGGCGCCAAAAACTTGGTGCGCGTGATGTGTCGTTGCGGTTTAGCAGTTTTAATGCCTACTCAAGTTTTAAATTTATATTTAGCCAACTTATCAATAACACACACACACTTAACGAGCAGTGTACCCGGTCAGTATGAAGATAATGGTAAGTAGAGTGTCGATCACTAAGAGTGGAACGTATTATCTCGTTAATCTAATCAGTATTTTAATATCCTAACGCAAGGGGGTTTCAGCCTGAGAGACTGGCACGATTTTGTTTGCAATTAAATAATAAAATAAACCAATAGGCACGAATCAGCAAGTAGCACACACGTACACAGATAAATACTCGAGACAATAAGAGGGCTGTCCTTATAATTAAGTAGTTTGTCACTTGTTTTATTGATAGCTTTATATGAAGTGTATGTAGTTAATCCTTTCTCGTTGGTCCTATTCTTATCGGCGAGTAAACCCTTAATGATTACTTATGTCTAAAAGTTATTCCTAAGTGATCAATTTAGAAACAACCGTGGGAGCCACATTATGTCCCGCAGTCAAATGCCCGCAAGCCACTAATAAACACAGAGGTTATCAATGCACTAATAAGTAGTAACCAAAGACATCAACATATAAACTTTAATTAATGAGAAAGCAGTTTTAAGGGAGTGCAATCTTTCCGTTGCCACATTACACAAGCCACCAATCTTGATGAATTAAAGTTTACTAACACAATAAAACAAAACTACTTAATGAATTAAACACATGCAGCACCTTCTTACAGCTCTTGTATCTTTGATTTGGGTGTGTCTTGTGCTGCCTCCTTGACTGAATTCGTCCTTTGTTCCTCCTGTTCGGTCTTCGGTTTTTAGGTTTTTCGGAACTCTCGGAACTCCTCAATTCGTCTGGTCTTTGGGGTATTTATAGTTTCTGTCTGAGGGAAGATGCGGCGCATCTATTAAGTAGATGCGGCGCATTGACTTAACTTCGCGTGGGGTCCAAGATTATAATATTCAGGAATATTCGTACACCGCCAGAAGATGCGGCGTAACTCCATGATTAGATGCGGCGCATGTCCTCTTGTATCTTGGATCGTATCTGGTGATATCTTGATATAGATGCGGCGCATGTTGAGAGTGAGATGCGGCGCATCTGGAGCAGAATTGACTTGATCTTGTCCATGTCAGTAGACTTTCACTTTATGCACGTTTTGCTCCATAATTAGTCCAAAATCGCCAAATTTCACCAAATGCTTGTTTTTACCTGAGAATTACAAAAGTAAACGATTAAGTATCAATCCTCATACATAATATAGTAAAACAAGTCAAATTAATAGGATAAATGATAGTAATAAAATGTACTTATTTGAGTTCATCAAAGATGAAGAAGCAGTTGGTACTGCTAAACCAACAGTTAGCACTGCTAGTGTAAAAACTAGTACTGCTGGCTTGACTGAAAAGACCATATATGCATTTGTGTCAGAACAATCTGGTGGGTCTAAGATCTTTAATGAAGATCTTCTTTAAATTGCTGAAGATGATTTGGAAGCTATGGATTTAAAGTGGCAGTTGGCTTTGATAAGCATCAGGGCTAAGAAGTATTACCAAAGGACTGGGAATAAGATTACTTTTAAAGGTCGAGATGTTGCTGGGTATGATAAGTCTAAGGTGGAGTGCTATAATTGTCACAAGATGGGGCACTTTGCCAGGGAATGTAGAGGTCCAAGACAACAAAGCAACTAGGGTCAAGGGTTTACGAATCAGCAAGGAACAAGGATAACAGTTAATGTTGAAGAGCCTTCTTCCAAGGCTATGGTAGCTGTAGATGGAGCTGGATTTGATTGGAGCTTCATGGAGGAAGAAGAGGAACCAACTAACTTGGGTTTGATGGCTTTCTCAGACTCTGAGGTACATATTGTTCAAAAATGTTCAAATACTTGTTCTGCTTTAAAAGATTATGAGTGTCTTAAGAAACAGTATGATGATCTTAGAGTAGAATTTAATCAAGTAAATTTTAGTCTGGCAAATCATAAAAGAGGACTAGCTGTTTTGGAAGAACAAATTGTGTTTTATAGACAAAATGAGTCAAACTTCTCTGATGAGATAGGTGTTTTAAAGAGAGATTTTCAACTAAAAGATGATAAAATGAGTGGACTTGTATATGAACTAGAGAAGCTTAAAAAGGAAAAAGAGAATATTCAGTTAAGTGTAGAAACTCTTGAACATACTTCAAAGGGAGTTCAGAAGATAGTAGAGAATCAAATACTTAACAAAGCTAAGTCTGGTTTAGGGTATAAGTCAGTTGCACCCCCTCTTAAAGGAATGTTTGTTCCACCAGGAATTGATTTAGCTCATACAGGTTTAGAAGAGTTTAAGGATATGGATTTTCCTGGATATGGTGTTAAAGTGAGTGAGAATCCTGTTAAATTTGTTAAGGCAGAAGATTCTTTTGTGAGTGCTAGTGATAAATCTCTTTCTGAGGAAAAGATGTCCTCTGATAGGAACTCAGATGCACCAACTATTGAGGATTGGACATCTGAAGATGAGGATGCAAAGGTTAAGGTCAAACCTAATGTTGTTAAGGTAGAAGTTAAACATGCTCCTAAAGTGGTTAAGACTGAAAACATAAAACCAGTTAGGAAAAGTGTTCGATATGCTGAGATGTATAGGACCAAGAACAGATCACCAGTTTCTGAGGGTAGTCATAGAAACTGGAATCACTCAAAATCTAAGCAAATGGATGATAAGTTTGCTATGATTAGAAAAGTGTGCTTTGTTTGTGGAAGTTTTGATCATATGGCTGCTTATTGTGATTCTAACCCATGGAAAAAGAAGGTTTCTGGGAATACAAGGGTGAATAGGAATAACAATGCTAGGGTAACTCAAAACAGTCCAACTAGATTGACAAGCCCTAATGCAAATCATAAAATGTCACCCAAAGCTGTTATGTTAAAGACCGGCATCAAAACAGTTTCAACTGCTAGTCAAAATAAGTGGTTTAATAACAAGCAAACTATTTCAAGTGCAAAACAATTTTCAAATCATGCACAAACAGTTAAAAGGCATTTTTATAAGAAAACAGCAATGACTAATCAGAAATGGGTGCCAAATTTTAAACAAGCAGTTCCAACTGCTAGGTCAGCAGTTCCAACTGCTAGACCAGCAAATCCTACTGCTAGGCACTTAAATGTTAAGGGAAAAAGGGGCAATGTTGTCAAGGCCTCAGCACATTGGGTTAGAAAATCTACCAAACCCAATGGTGCATCAATGACCTCCAACAAATTTTCTCATCTTGATGCACAAGGCAGATCCAAACCAGTGATGGTTTGGATCCCCAAAAGAAACTAACACCTTTATTTTGTGTGCAGGAACATCCCTCAAATGGCAAAGAAGATAGAGGATATTCAGACAGTGGATGTTCAAGGCACATGACAGGCAACATGTCATATCTTTCAGACTTTATTGCTCTGGATGGAGGACCAGTTGTCTTTGGTGGTGGTATTGGAGGAAGGATTACTGGTAAAGGGGTAATTAAAACTGGTAATCTTGATTTTGAAAATGTGTATTATGTACCAGAACTTAAGTACAATCTTTTCAGTGTATCACAAATTTGTGATAAACAGAACAAAGTTTTATTTACTGATACTGATTGTCTTATTCTTTCTCCTGATTTCAAGCTACCTGATGAAAGTCAAGTATTGCTTAAAATCCCTAGAAAGGATAATACATACAGTGTTGAGATGAATAAACTAGTTCCTAAGGTTGGACTTACTTGTCTTGTTGCAAAAGCCACATTGGAAGAATCAATGTTGTGGCACAGGAGGCTTGGTCATGTTAATTTTAAAACCATTAACAATATTGCTAAAAATGGGTTGGTAAGAGGTTTACCAAATAAAACTTTTCTCAATGACCAAACCTGTGTTTCTTGCCTTAAAGGTAAGCAACACAGAGCCTCATGTAAGCCTGATCTGTTCGCAAAAGGTTTTAAATTTATAAACAAGAATTACCGATTAACTAGGAACACATTCGGGCAAGTATACCCTAGTCAATTGTAGTATAGAGGTTGTGGTAAGTCAAGGTCGTCCCAAGAGACTTGGTTGCACTCAAGTGTCGTTTGTTTGTTTAAGCAAGTAACAAGTTGATGGTTATGATTGTCACGGATCAAACCAACAAGAAAAGCAATTATAAAAGCATGATGTAAGCACACAAAGAACATACATGTTTGGACAAATGATCACAAGGATATTAGGATGTTTAGTTTGGAAAAAATATTATCATTGGTAATCCTTTCGACCTATAGAACCAATTATAATAGTCTAGTGTTTTATAAATCAAATATACATAAGCTTTAATCAATTGGTCATGTCATAAAACTCATGCCTAAACCAACAACAAACAAAGAGTTCTTTCGACCCCATAACTTTGATGTCATCAATTTGTGAAGTTCCATTTACTTGATTAGAACACATATTCAAAAGATGCCTTTCGACCTTTAATCTAAATTAAACTTTCACTTGTTATGTTTATTAAGTTTCTCATACAATCGTCACAAAGTATAAGACCAAAACATTCGTCGACTAATGAATTGAAATCAACCACTATTGAGAATCCTTTCGACATGTAGACTCAACAATGATTAATCAAAACAATAAACAATAACAAGATCTAATTTAACCAAATATGATGTTATCAAACAAACACTACAAATATCCAAACATCCTTTTATCACAAGTTATCATATAAACCAAACAAGTATTAAGACATCACATCAACACAATCATAGAAACCAAACATGAATAATATTAAAGGAGAATATACCAAAGTTCATTAGATGAAATACAAAGTCCTAGCCTTGCTCCATAGCCAAACGACCAAGCCAACCCCTCTACACCTTTGGAAAAGGTGAGGGGCGGATAAGAGAACTATTTTCAGAGTTCACATGAGTGTTATATGATAGATATGAAAGGTACATGAAAACACTAGCTAAATGGATCCTTATATACAACTCTCAAGGACTTGGGTGATTAATTCTTAACTTGGTCTCCAAGTGTCATTAAAAATGACAGGTTAATGAGTTATTAGAAGCAAGTGATCGGACTTGGGACTTAATGGCACTTAAAGAAGCATTAAAATTAACTTGGAGAAGTCAGATTCAGCCAACCGATCGGATGCGGGGCCATACCGATCGGTTGGAGCTCTCGTAAAAATCAACTTTGCTCCATCCGAATCGGATGCGGGCTCCTACCGATCGGATGGTGCCTTCTTGAATCAACTAAATCCGTGTTCGTATGCTCAAGTTATGGCCAAAATGGTGGAGGTGTGTCTGGAACAATGAGTCTTTCAATAATTCTTCGTTTGAGCTTATTTTCTTCATTTCTTTCCTCGTTTTCCTTCTTGTGCTTTATTCTTGAGTCTTTGGAGTGACAACTTCATGACTTTATCTTCTCGAATATACTCCAAGAGACTTTCATTTGTCGGGAATTCTTCGTACATGCATAAATCTTCATTTATTGATCATTTCTTCGTCTTTTTCTTCATTTTCTTTGTCGTGAGCTTCCATGAACCTAAAATAGAAATTATACTTCATTAAGTACCAAAAGTTCATAAAAGTGATCAAAATATATGCATAAAATCCATGATAACGCTCCTAAAAATATGTACAATTTGATCGTTATCAAAGCCAAAGGTCCAGAACTCTATTTCTCAAGCTTTATATATGTTGCATATGGACTTTTTTGGTCCTACTTCTATGAATAGCTTGAATTTTAAGAGATACTGTCTTGTTATCACTGATGATTATAGTAGGTTTTCTTGGGTGTTCTTTATGAGAACTAAGGATGAAACTAGTGAAATCCTTAAGACCTTCATTGTTGAAGTAGAAAACCTAGTGGATAGGAAAGTTAAAATAATCAGGTGTGATAATGGAACTGAATTTAAGAATAGAGTGATGGATGATTTTTGCAAAGAAAAAGGTATTAAGAGGGAATTTAGTGTAGCTAGAACCCCACAGCAAAATGGAGTAGCTGAGAGAAAGAATAGGACTCTTATAGAGGCTGCTAGGACAATGTTAGCTGACTCTAAGCTACCAGTTTCATTTTGGGCTGAAGCAGTTAGCACTGCTTGTTATGTATTGAATAGGGTTTTGGTTGTGCAACCTCACAATAAGACTGCTTATGAGCTTCTTAGAGGTAGAACCCCTGCTTTAAGCTTCATGAGACCTTTTGGTTGTCATGTTACTATCCTTAATACCAAAGACCAACTAGGAAAGTTTGATGAGAAATCTGAGGAAGGTTTCTTTGTTGGTTATTCTCTGCACAGTATGGCTTTTAGGGTGTACAATAAAAGCACCAAGCATGTAGAAAAAAATCTGCACATAGAATTTTTGGAGAATAAACCCAATGTTGCAGGTGTTGGTCCAGATTGGATCTTTGATATTGACAGTCTTTCAGATTCCATGAATTATGTGCCTGTTACCGGTACAAATACTAACCATGATGCAGGTTCAGAGGAGGAAGATGAAGATTACATTTTCATGCCAATCATGGAAGAAAGTCCATTGAATGAGTCTTCTACAAAGAATGATGATATTCCATCATCAAGTGGTGTAGACAAAGAGAAAGATGTTGCTGAAACCAGTGGTCAGAATGGTAAAGAAACTGAAAATCCAACGAGCAGTACAAATGGAGTCAGTACTGCTCAGCCACAAGTTCCTACTGCTGAGAAAAATAGTGATGCTGCTGGACCAAGTCAACCTCATCTTGATTCACCAGTTCATACTGCTTCTCAAGTTGATGAGTTTGATTTCTTTGGAGATGGTCTGCAAAATATGCCTATCACCTATGCAGCTCCTTCTACTCCCCATACAATTGTACATAGGAATCATCCTCTTTCCAATGTCATAGGAGATGTACAATCTGGAGTCAAGCCCAGAAGGCAAATTCAAGACCCAGATCATCATGGCTTTCTCAGTGTGGTATATGAGGAGAAACATCATGATGATGAGCATGAGTGTATGTTTGTATGTTTTCTATCTCAAGTAGAACCCAAGAATGTGCTAAAGGCTTTAGAAGAATCAAGTTGGGTTGAGGCTATGCAAGAAGAACTGCTTCAATTCAAAATTCAGAAGGTTTGGGTTCTGGTTGATCTACCAAAGGGAATGAGAGTGATTGGTACTAAGTGGGTATTCAGGAACAAGAAGGATGAGAGAGGCATTGTGATAAAGAACAAAGTAAGACTGGTTGCTCAAGGCTATACACAGGAAGAAGGGATTGATTATGAGGAGGTTTTTGCTCCTGTTGCTAGACTTGAAGCAATAAGGTTATTTCTTGCTTATGCTTCCTATATGGGTTTTCTAGTCTATCAAATGGATGTGAAGAGTGCCTTTTTGTATGGTACTATTGATGAGGAGGTATATGTATCTCAACCTCCTGGTTTCATAGACCCAGACCATCCTGACAAAGTTTATAAGGTGGTTAAAGCTCTTTATGGATTGCATCAAGCTCCAAGAGCTTGGTATGGGACTCTTGCTACTTATTTATTGAAGAATGGGTTCAATAGGGGTAAAATTGATCAAACTCTGTTTATCAAGAAGAACAAGGGTGATATTCTACTGGTTCAAGTTTATGTAGATGATATCATCTTTGGTTCTACAAACAAAGAAATGTGCAGAGAGTTTGAGAAATTAATGAAAGATCAGTTTGATATGAGCTCTATGGGTGAGCTTACTTTCTTTCTTGGGCTTCAAGTATAGCAGAAGTCTGATGGAATATTTATCTCTCAGGATAAATATGTTGGTGAAATATTGAGGAAATTCCAATTCACATATGCCAAGGTTGTTAGCACACCAGTTGATAAGGAGACACATTTGCTATTAAAGGATCACAGTGGTGAAGATGTGGATGTGCACATGTATAGATCTATGATTGGGTCTTTGATGTATCTCACATCATCCAGGCCTGACATTATGTTTTCAGTTTGTGCTTGTGCTAGATTTCAAGTAAATCCTAAGGTGTCTCATCTCACAGCAGTAAAGAGAATCTTCAGATACCTTAAAGGTCAACCTAACTTGGGGCTATGGTATCCTAATGATTATGCATTTGATCTAGTGGCATTCTCTGATTTTGATTATGCTGGTGCTAGCATGGATAGAAAATCTACAACAGGTGGTTGTCAGTTCTTAAGTTGTAGATTAATTTCTTGGCAGTGTAAGAAGCAGACTATGGTGGCCACTTCTACTACTGAAGCAGAATATGTGGCAGCAGCAAGTTGTTGTGCTCAAGTTCTTTGGATTCAAAACCAGATGCTTGATTATGGGTACAATTTCTTAAACACAATTATACATATAGACAATAGCAGTACAATGTGTATCATTAAGAATCCAGTTCAACATTCAAAAACTAAACATATTAAAATTAGACATCATTTTATAAGAGACTGTGCTGAAAAGAAATTAATAAAAGTTGTTAAAATACATACTGATGACAACTTTGCTGATCTCTTAACAAAAGGTTTTGATGTAGGAAGATTTCAGTACTTGGTAACAGGTATTGGAATGCTTAATCCTTCAAAAGATTAATGTCTAAGTGTTTTTGGGTTTTGTACTGCTAGTTGTACTGCTACTTGGTAACAGGTAATTTTTAGTACTGTTTGTGAATTTGTTAGTCAATTGTGATAACTGTTAAAAGAAAATATTGTGTATTGTGTTTTCTTTGGTTTTGGACTAACATTTCAGGTTAAGAAAAGCTTTTTGCTTTGGATTGTGCTTTGGGAAGTATGGTAGTTTGGACTATAAAGTGTGCATGCTTGTCACACAACAAATGGTAATTGGTTCACCATGTCTAATCCACATAAGAACCAACTAGTCCAGATCAAACGGTTTCTGGTAAAGACTTCTCAAATCCGTTTATGGTTGACAGTTTACCAAAAACTGGATGGTTATCAACTCACCATATCTAAGTGTGAAGAGTTGGCTAGTCCATAGCAAACGGCTATTGGTAAAGACATAACAAATCCGTTAATAGCTGATAGTTTGCTAAAAACTATACGTGGACAAAAGTGATTTCAAATCCACATTAAAATTAACTTTGATTTTATCTCAGAAAATTTTTAAACAGTTAGTACTGCTAGTTTCAACTAGTTTGTAATGCTTTTTCAAACTTAGTTCATTCTAAGTTTATGCTCTATGATTCACCTCTCTCAGAAGGTTACACATCTGGAAGTGTTAAGAGCAGTTTGAAACTACAAAACTGAATTGATGGTAACTTGTACAAATTGTCATATTGGATGCTGAGCTCGAATGTCCTATGTTCTAGTTCATCTGATGGTGTAGATTCTTCCAACCAGGGGAGGAATTAAAAGTTTGTTCAGTTGCTGTTAAAGATGATTATGTAATTCAGGGGAGGTTATAATCTGAGATAAGTGTGATGTTTATGCTGATAGTGAATGTTTAAAGTACACAAGGAGATAAAGTTTATTCATTAAAGTGATGCATTCATTACATAAGAAGAAGTTTTGTTACAATCCTGGACTCAAAGACAACATAACCAACACATAAACCTAACACCTTCATCACTACTCAAGCTTCCTCTTCCCTTTATCCTTAAAATCAGGCATGGACTTGTGAACTCCTTTGTCTTTGATTGAGTTCCACACCTTCGGACTTGGGAGCCCCATCACTTGTTTATCTGGTTTTGGTCGTGGTTGATTTTTTACAGGCACTGAGATCTTACTCATACGTGAAACAGCTTTTTCGATCTCTTTTGTTAGTAAAACTGATAGTGGAGGTGGATGTACTTGTTGATCATCATCATCAGAGGAAGTTGGAAGGTCATCATCAGAAGATACTTCTTGAGCTTGTGGAGATGGGTTCCTGATAGTCAGATTAGTGTAGTTCGGTGGAAAGTAATTCTTCCATCCTTCACTTTCCGAATCCGAAGATGAATCTGATGAAATCTCAACAATGTTTGGATTGGATGAACTCATTGTGTTTGATAGTTGTGTTTTGAAGAATGATGGGTTAGTGTTGAAAATTCAAGGCTTTTTATAGAACCAATGGAGATTTAAAGCCATTGAATGCAGGGTTGGTATTAGGAATTAAATTCTTTGGGTTGGTATTTGGAATTAATTCCTTCCAGGAATAAGTTTAATTATGGAGACTTTTGAAGAGTTGACCAAATTTGATAATATTGATCAAAAAGATGGATATGTGAAGAAAATTCCCAAGTGTTTCAAGATTGAAGATAAATGTTTGAAAGAATCCACCCCATCATATAACGTTGGAGTTTAATTCAAGAAACTTGTTGATTTGCATAGAAATCATAAGTTTAGGGGAGGATTGTTGGGAATTAAATTAAGCAGTTAGTACGGTTCTGTATAAGTTAGTACGGTTGAACAGTTGCTGAAGAATACAAGAACAGTTAGTACTGCTGATGAAGAAAAGTTCGTACTGCTTACAAGATTAAGATGAAACCGTATGAAGATAAATATGGAATGGATATGATGTATATCTTATTTGTATAGATTGATACGAATATAGTTTACTTGTAAAGGACTCTTTGTGCTATAAAAAGAGATCCTCAGTTAGGGTTTATATATATCCTATACGTACATGCATTATTAAGAGCTTCACGTTTTTCATTGTAATCGTTCAATATATTGAAGCAAAGTGTTTGGTTAAACATTGTCTTGTTACATCTATATAATCACCAAACAAGAATTCTTCTAAGTACTTAATAGTAAATTCCGCGTGCTATCAAGTATATATTCAAAGTATCTCCAACACAACTCGTGTGTGTTCAGATCCGGTCAAATTCCTTTGATGGTTGCGTTTTTTTAGTAAAATGCGTTTGGTTAGTAATTGGAGTGTGTTTGGTTATATGTGAATGTGAGATACATGCTTTTTTGCACGTTCTTGTTTCTATCAGTTAATAAGTGTCGTTATGTACTTATGTTAGGATCGAGGAATTTCCTGCTTTTTTCTTCATATGCCACGAAGGCAACCATTTTAAAATGATTGAATCACCTGGAAAACTTTGTGATGTTGATGCTGTTAAACCCATTAAGCTGTGAATTTCTGACCTTGTATGATGCACTTCTAGTTATAGTTTTGAACGCAGGTAACTTATAGAATTGTTGGACTTTAGCATGGTCTTTGTGTAGGTCCACACGAGTTATGGATCTAAGTAGCCTTTGTTACTTAATAGACAACTTGAATAAATCCAAATTGCTCTATGTGAGAAACTCTAACAGGTTGTTAATTGCTAATGCGGAATCTTAACAATAACAATGAAGAACACAATATACTAACTTTGTAATTCTATTAATCTTTCTAACTTCGTAATTCTTGTGTAAGGTGCATATGGTGTATACAAAACACAATGCCTTAGGGTTCCTTTTATAATCTAAGGAAAATCCTAGATACAAAACGTGTAAAAGGATAAACGTATCTTCTAATAAGATAACTAATTCATACATATCCTTTCCTAACTTATAGCTAACTAACTTTACTATAAATCATAAACAGACTTAACTAAACACTGTCGACCAGACTTAACTATGCAAACTATCTACCAGACTTAACATTGTACTGGCAGACTTAACTATGACATGATCATAACTAACAGACTTAACTAAGTACTTCAGCAGACTTAAGTCTGTTCTTCATATATAAGTCTTCTCTTGTGATAATTCCCAACAATCCTCCCCTAACTTGATCTTCATGCTCCATGAACTTCAAGTTCCTTTCTGATAAGCTTTCTGAGGATTGAACTCTTAAACTCTTGGAATTATCTTGATCTCTAACTCTTCATACCAGCATATCTGAACTTGTGCAGACTTTAACAAGCTTTTCACCATCTGATCTGATCTTTTCAGCAACAATGACTACATGTACATCAATTCTTAAAGTTTCATACTATTCTCATCACTTCCAGGTGTGTGAACTCCTGTGAGAGGTGAATCATTGAAAATTAATGGATTTGATGTCTCTTTACCAGATAGCCATTAACTACTGGAGTAGCCAATGTTTTGGTGTGTAAGACCATGGTACATTGATAACCATATGATTTTTAGCAAACCATCAGCTATCAACGGATTTGTTTTGTCTTTACCAAAAGCCGTTTGCTTTTGGACTAGCCAATTCTTTGGTGTATTACAACAATCACCTTGGTGAATTGATAACCAGTTATGGTTTTCCCGCAGCCTTTACCACAAGCCATACTCTTATGGGCTAGCCAACTCTTCACAATCATAGATATGGTGAGTTGATTACCATAAAAATTTTGGCAAATTGTCAGCCATAAACGGATTTGAGGTATCTTTACCAGAGCCGTTTGCTCATGGATTAGTCAGTCCTTATGTTGATTAGACATGGTGGACTGATGACCATTTGTTGTGTTAGTGCAAAGCACCTTCACCAAGTAGGAAGTTCAATTAATCCCACTTGTCATCTTGAAAATTCTTTCAAACACCCCAAATTGCTTCCTTTTGGGACTGCATCTTAATTAATTCCAAAATCTGATCATATACCTCATCCTTTTTATCTGCTAGCAACCCCTTTTCTAGCATCACTTTACATACTCTAGGAGGCAGTGGATACTCAACTTCTGCTAGCATATAGATATGTGCCTTCTGCAAGGTTAGACAATGTACCTGACAACTATCAAAATATCTCCATCTGACAATCTCTTGTTGATATGGAAGCTTCCAAATTGTGTCTGTCCTTGATGGTGGCTCAAACATGATTTTTAAGTCCCCCCAAAGAACCCTTTCAAATTCTTCTTCAGGTCTATTATCCCCATGCTTGATATTCACCAACTTGTACAGCTCCTTAAGATCATCCCTAATTAAATCATTTAGAACCCCTGGAAAGTTAACATATACCACCTCAGTATAATTGATGCGTGGGTTTTGCAACCTTACAACAGGTTTTACCTCTCGAGGGATCTCAAGAGGCTTACAACCCCACCAGGCAGTGTACCTGACCGATGTAGTATAGTGTAGTGGTAAGTACGGGGGATTGATCGTTCTCCACAGGGAATAGTGTTCGTTACGTGTGAAAGACTACTCTAATTAGGTCTAAGGGTTGAGGAAGATTCTTTTTATGTTTTTATATTTTTATGAAAGCAAGTAAAATCTCGGTTTTGAAAGAGTGGGCGGAATTAGTTGCTAGTCAACTAACCCAAAATTACTACGGATGCAAATAAAATAAAATAACAAAAATGAAAATGTGGTGAGAAACTTATGTGTAGAGAAATGTGTTTACTTAGATTTTCTTACTCCCTAACTATCTTTTACCGGTTAATTAGTGTGTATTAGTCGCGTGGATGACGGGTGTATTCCTTAATACCATTCGTGGGGTGGCGTACTTACTTCCCCAACTCTACAAGCTCCTACTTCACTCCTATGTCGAGCCGGCTAGGAAGCTCCTAACATGGGATCACTAGAATTCGCTTGTGCATTAAATACAACCATAAAAACCTTTAGTACGCATTTGGTTCATGTTTCTTAAGACGTTCAAGCAAGTTACCGAATAGGAAGTTAGCCAGTTTTCTTAAGCCTAACATAGATAAACAACCATCCAATACAACTAATAACACACTAACAACCAATAATCAATAGCTAGGTTTCATTAGATCTAAGCAAACACAAGATAAATTTAGCCTAACATGTTAATCAAAAGACAAGAATAAGATAAAATCAAACAACACATAGACATATTGAATGATTAATTGATAACTTATCTTCAATGTAACATGGAAGATCTCAAGGCAAAAAGCCTTGAAAAAGAAGCTAAAAATCGTCTTAGGGTTTTCTCCCAAAATTCCACACACTAAGCTCTCCTTAATGACAAAAAATTAGAAAACTATATATAGATTTTTGGATCTGACGGCGTCACCTTATGGAGTGTGACGCCGTCACCTCGCCGCTTCTAGGGTTCCCGGATGACCTTCTTGACGCCGTCCCTCTTTAGCTCTTCAAAAATCCATTCTGGCTTATCAAGGCTTGACGCCGTCGAACCTTGAACGTGACGCCGTCCCCTTTTGATTTAAGTCGTGACGCCCTTGATCAAGTTAAAGCGTGACGCCGTCAGAATTCACATGCTATTTTCACTGGCTTATCATGAGTAAATTTCACGTCCAACTTTTCTTGCCAAGGCATGACGCCGTCTAGAGTAAATCTTGACGCCGTCAAAGGTAACTTTCAGCCGATTTTTGAGACTTTGCCGTTTTCTTCACTTTTATGCTCCAAAAACGTCCAAAATGCCTCCTTTTCCAGATTTCTCCTCAAAAGTACCTAAAATGACAAAAGGAACGATTTAGGGCAATATTTGATCAAATAAATACGATTTAGGGCTTAAATGACCCCTTAAAAGCGGTACACTTTTCGCTTCATCAAATACCCTTACACTTGAGATTTGCTTGTCCTCAAGCAAATGCGCTTTTATTCTAATCAAAATACAAGTTAGGGGTCATTTAATGCAAACATAAAAGTAATTACAACAAATAATTGTTCCACTTCAATCATAATAAGCACGGAGATTACAAACTAGCACCTCACAAGTAGTGTTTAGATACTCACATCTCTCAAGTGTCATCAAAATAAATCTCATAAATGAAAACGGATAATATCTCTCACTACCTGTCATAGCAAATAGATTACCATAGGCTTGGGAAAGGATCGAAAACCTCCTCCACTAGGCGTAAGCACCTAAGATAAACTATCAAAGAGGGCTTTTAAATGGGTTATAACGTTAGGTGTAGGGAAAAGGAAAACACGGTTTTGTTGGATAAAGGATGTTTTACTGGTGGCTAGTTAAAGATCTTGATCAATTACATGTACTATACAATGTTGCTAAGCCAAGACTAGACTCAATCTTAAGCTAGAAACAAAATAACAAAAACATAAAATAAATATAAAATGAAACGGGATGGTAGTCCGTATGTTTTTTCTACTTTTCTTTTTCTCTTTTTTTTTTGTATTTTTCTTGATTTTTTTTTTTTTTTTTTTTTTTTTTTTTTTTTTTTTTTTTTTTTTTTGCATACACTTTTGCCCTACCATCCAAAATAATACATCATAGGGGCATTGCATCCCCCTTACACTTGAACTTTTACATAACTTTACAATTAACTAATCTAATGACTCGAATTAAGATAATCAAAACACTTGGAGTACTTTTAAAATATTTAGCACATATGGGGGTAATAATGTTGTTCTTCCCCATTACTCCATTACACTAGTACTTTACCCATGAGTCCCAATCGTCCCAAAACAATATGTACAAGGATATGACTCGACTTAGCAACCATGTAATCAACTAGATAATTAACTTGGGTTTAACACAAATGACAATAATGCACTAAAGATAAGTGCATACAAGGTGGGCTAAGGCGATTTGGGTGTACATTTGGGGTGGATTGTAAACAAATTCTTCCTTTAAGTAAAATGCTTAAAGTTAGAAACGAAAAAGATAGGCTCTGAGGGGTGTACTAGGGGTATCGTGTACTAAAAATGAGTACAACGCAAAGGTGTGGGAGAATTACTTGACCAATGTAGCCAAAGTAATTATAACAAAAACACAGGTGTAAAACAATGGGTTAATCCTAATGCCTCTTATCATGTAGTAAATCTAACTACACGAATGTAGTCTCACTTGTGGCCTTGGAATGGTCCTAACGCAAGTTCTAGAATCTAAGTGCTACCGGTACACACATCATAGCATAAATGCTTTTCCTACCAATTCTAGGGGCGAACCTCACATATTTGGGGGTGGAAAATTTTTTAGTGGTACGGTTTTTGTACTAGTCATATAACTCCTATCCGTGAGACGCTCATTAAGATCAAAGTTTCACTCCTATATGTTGTAAAACATTTTAAATTTGGCACTAAAATTACCCTAACAGGTATTTATCTTAGTTTTATTACACATCTACCATTAAACAAACAAAAATCAAGCGCAATTGTATTCTCAAAAATCGTACTTTTACCCTCCCCTTACACTTAAGATGAACATTGTCCCTAATGTTCAAATAACAAGATGTAAAAGAAAAAAGTAAAAGAACGAAATCAAATACTCCCCTGATTCGCTCGGTGGATAATGAAATAACACGGTTAAATCTTCCTCCAAAGAGAATGTTGAAGCTTCATGACTAATGCATCGCCAAAAGCTTGATTCAATAAACATCTCCTTGTCCAAAATAACCTGTTAAACCTGAGAAAACAAACACGAAAACCTGCATAACATCGGCGGGATAAATCTATATATAAGGATATAATGCTTGTGGAATGATAAGTTTGCAGATTCCTGGAGATTATAAGTTGGAGATTTTAATAAAAACTTTTTATGAAAACAAAACTTTCAAAAATTTCTGGAAATTAAGTCTGACGCCGTCAGGTTATAAGGCCTGACGCCGTCAGAAATGACCTGACAAAAATTTTCATTTTAAGTTTCCGGAAAATTTCTGGAAAAACCTTTACCTTACTTCCTGGAAATCCTGCAAAACATCATTATGACTCGATACAAGCATTTGACTCAAACAAACACTAATATGTATGTTAATTTATTATTATTATGATTCATGTTCATTTGTGTTCTAATAAACCGATTTAGATTTCCCTTACACTTATCTTTTGCAAAA
The DNA here is from genome assembly GCA_021014915.2 of Artemisia tridentata subsp. tridentata. Classification (NCBI taxonomy): domain Eukaryota; kingdom Viridiplantae; phylum Streptophyta; class Magnoliopsida; order Asterales; family Asteraceae; genus Artemisia; species Artemisia tridentata. Next base: position 6,436,938 of record CP139502.1, read on the forward strand.
TACCTTTATATGTAGTTAAGACGAAGTTAAAAACAACATAAAGCATTTTCACAATTTACTTTTGAACATGAATCAATACTAATAAAAATTAAACACACATACGGAAAATAAAATCAAACAAGCAAATAAATAAACACACAAAGCAAATAAAACAAATAAAGCTTGGGTTGCCTCCCAAGAAGCGCTTTTCTTTATTAACGAGTCTTGTAGCTAGACTCAAAGTCACGTACATTACGTGATTTCTTCATCAAAGGTTATGTCTTCCTCATTGATCATTTCATTACCATTCTCTTGATAATGCTTGACTCGTTGTATATTCACAGTGAATTCTCTATCATCGTCGTCAATCAACACAACGGCTCCGGTTTTAGAGGAGCTCCTTACGGTAAAAGGTCCATACCATCTAGATTTAAGTTTCCCAGGAAATAGCTTTAAGCGAGAATTATATAATAAGACCTTGTCCCCTTCTGAAAACTCCTTGGGTCTCTTAATCCGTTGGTCATGCCATCTTTTCGCCCTTTCTTTGTATGTAATGGAAGATTCATAAGCCTCTAATCTCAATTCATCGAGCTCTTGGAGCTGTAAGAATCTATTTGTTCCCGCAACTGTATAATCCAAATTACAAGCCTTAAGTGCCCAATATGCTTTGTGTTCCAGTTCTACTGGAAGGTGGCATGCCTTGCCATATACCATACGGAACGGGGTTGTCCCGATTGGTGTCTTATAGGCGGTTCGAAATGCCCACAAAGCCTCATCGAGCTTAAAAGACCAATCTTTTCTGTTTTGATTAACCGTTTTCTCTAAAATTCTCTTTATGGCTCTATTAGTGTTCTCGACTTGACCGTTTGTTTGAGGATGGTAAGCGGTGGAGAATCGGTGAGAGACTCCATATCTTTTCATGACTTTCTCCATTTGTGAATTGCAAAAATGGGTTCCCCTGTCACTAATAAGAGCCTTCGGAATTCCGAACCTAGCGAACAATTTTTTTAAGAAATGAATGACTACCCTAGCGTCGTTAGTCCTAAGGGCTTGTGCTTCCACCCATTTCGAAACATAATCAATGGCCACCAAGATGTATTCATTCCCTCCAGAAGATGGGAATGGTCCCATGAAATCAATTCCCCAAACATCAAAAACCTCACAAACTTGTATATAATTCTGTGGGGCTTCATCCCTCCTAGAGATATTCCCAGCTCTTTGACATGCGTCACAAGTTTGTATCATTCCCTTCACATCACGAAATATTGTAGGCCAATAGAATCCCGCGTCGAAGACCTTTCGTGCAGTAGTACTTATTCCGTGATGTCCTCCAGATGGACCTGCATGACACTCTTTCATAATTCTGACAGCCTCTCTTTCCGAAACACAACGCCTGATTACCTGATCTGGGCATCTTCGAAATAAGAAGGGTTCATCCCAAAAGTAGTACTTTAATTGATTAAAGAACCTCCTTTTTTCATGCCTGCTCATATGCTCAGGAATGACTCTACTTGCCAGGTAGTTAGCATAATCCGCATACCAAGGTTCAGAATCATTTATTGACATGAGCTGCTCTTCAGGAAATGTTTCCCGAATCTCACTCTTGTCAGATTCAGCGAGGCTGGGGTTTTCGAGACGAGAGAGATGATCAGCCGCAAGATTCTCTGCTCCTTTCTTATCACGAATTTCAACATCGAACTCTTGCAATAGTAGGATCCAACGAAGTAACCGTGGTTTAGCATCCTGTTTAGCGAAAAGATATCGAATAGCTGAATGATCCGTAAAAACAACCGTTTTAGAAAGGACTAGATACTGGCGAAATTTATCAAAAGCAAATACCACGGCTAGTAATTCCTTTTCAGTGGTAGTGTAGTTTTCTTGAGCAGGATTCATGGTTTTGCTAGCGTAGTATATCGGCTGAAAGTGTTTGTTAAGCCTTTGGCCTAATACTGCTCCAACAGCATAATCATTAGCATCGCACATGATTTCAAAGGGTAACTCCCAGTTAGGGGTAACCATAATTGGAGCTTGGGTAAGTTCCTGCTTCAATAGATCGAATGCGTCCTTGCACTCTTGAGAGAAGTCGAACGGGGCATCCTTCATGAGTAACTGAGTCATTGGTTTAGCTACCTTTGAGAAATCTTTAATGAATCTCCTATAGAAGCCAGCATGACCCAAAAAACTACGGATTGCCTTGACAGTTGTTGGATAGGGAAGTTTGGATATAGCTTCAATTTTTGCCCGGTCTACTTCGATTCCACTTCCTGAAATTTTGTGCCCCAGCACAATCCCTTCTTTTACCATAAAGTGGCACTTTTCCCAGTTTAGTACCAAGTTGGTCTCCTCACAACGTTTGAGCATTTTCTCAAGGTTAGCAAGACAGCGATCAAAAGAGTTTCCAAAGACTGAAAAATCATCCATAAAGACCTCCATGCTGTCTTCCATTAACTCATGGAAGATTGCCGTCATGCAGCGCTGGAAAGTGGCGGGGGCGTTACATAGTCCAAAGGGCATTCGCTTGTAGGCGAAGGTGCCATAAGGGCATGTAAACGTGGTCTTTTCTTGGTCCTCAGGAGCGATAGGGATTTGGAAATACCCTGAGAACCCATCTAGGAAGCAGTAGTACTCATGCCCTGCTAATCTTTCCAACATTTGGTCGATAAATGGGAGAGGGAAATGATCTTTTCGGGTTGCATCATTCAACTTCCTATAATCGATGCACACACGCCATCCAGTTACTGTTCGTTGAGGTACTAACTCATTCTTATCGTTCTTCACCACCGTCATTCCTCCTTTTTTTGGTACAACCTGTACAGGACTTACCCATGGACTGTCCGAAATTGGGTAAATTAGTCCTGCATCTAGGAGCTTAATGACTTCCTTCTTTACGACTTCCTTTATGTTGGGATTTACTCGCCTTTGAGGTTGCACGGTGGGTTTATAATCCTCCTCCATGAGGATTTTATGCGTACAAAAGGTAGAGTCAATACCCTTGATATCGGCTACACTCCATGCTATAACTCCTTTATATTTTTTTAAAACTCCTAAGAGTTTATCCTTTTGTTCACTTTTCAAAGAAGAGCTTATGATTACCGGAAGTTGATCTTCCCCTTGGAGGAAAGCATATTCAAGGTTGGTTGGGAGTTCCTTGAGTTCTACCGCAGGTGGCTCGATGATGGAAGGTTTAAGTTTGTTCTCGGGTTTACGAAGCTCAAGCTGTTCGATTTCTTGTCTGGGATAGAAGGAGACTGCATTCACGTCCATAGCCTTCTCCTCCTCTAAGATGGGTAAGAAAGCTTCATCTCGCAACCAACCAGCTTCCACCTGTTCATCTACACAATTATCAATCTCGTCGGATAGTTCATCGATTTCTTTGATGAAATACAGTTGATTATCTGCTTCGAGAGAAAGATTCATTGTGTCCTTGATGTCGAAGGTTAAGCTATCGGCCCCCACTCGTAAGGTTAGTTTGCCGTCATGAACATCAATAACAGCACGAGAAGTTGCAAGGAAGGGTCTTCCTAGAATGATGGGCACAAGATCATCTTCTTCCATTTCTAGGATGACGAAGTCAACTGGAAATTTAAACTTCCCTACCTTAACCAGCACATTCTCGCATATTCCTAAGGGGTATTTGACTGATCTATCGGCCAGTTGGATGCTCATACGGGTTGGTTTCAACCCAGAATACCCTAGCTTGAGGAACAGGGAATGCGGCATAAGATTGATGCTTGCTCCTAAGTCGGCTAAAGCATTTTTGACTGAAAGAGATCCAATTGAACAGGGCAAGGTGAAACTACCTGGATCGTCCACCTTCTTTGGTAGCCCTCGTTGAGTCACCACAGAACATTCTTCTCCTAAGGTTACAAGACCCTCGAGCCCTTTCCTGTTGGTGAGCAGCCTCTTGAAGTATGTACTATATTTGGGCATATGATAACATGCATCAAGAAGGGGTATGGTGACGACCGAATTCTTCAAATATGACAAGAATCTTTTATTATCACTTTCGACCTTTTGATTCTTGAGGCGAGATGGGTATGGGACTTTAAGGGGCTGTTTGGCAGGAGTAGGTGGGGATGGAGTTACCGGAGGGGTTTGCTCGGGATTTTCATCGTTCACATTATCGTTCTCCTCATGAGGGGTGTTGGGTTCCATGACGTTAGATGGTTGAGCTGGGTAGGGTGGATCCTTAGTAGTTGTTCCAGCACGAGTGGTGATGGCGAGTAAAGGATCTCTTTGCGGTTCGCCAAGGCCGTCGAGAGTGGCGTTGAGTTCTGCGAATTTGGCCTTCACGTCGGTTTGTTGGCTATTGATAAGGTTGTCAAGACCATTTAGTTGCAGATTCTTTTCAAACGTGAAATGCCCGAGATCATCCTCAAAAGTGCTCCTAACCTTATAGTCAGGATATTCTCCTCCTCCCTCTTCTCTCACAAGATTTCCCCAAGGGGTGAAATCATTGTTTTGGTAGAAAGTTAAGAGCGAAGGATCATCGAAGATGTCGTGGCTTGACAAGTATGCTTGTTCGGTGGTGGTATCATCCTCGCATTCCTCCACTTCATGCGGGCCACCACATTGATCACAGATCAAGTATGGGTTTGATGACCGCTTAGTTGGTTGCGACTTGTCTAGATAAGATACCTGATCATTCAATCTACTCACCCGGCTAGCAAAAGGAGGCTCTTTCATGATCTTGGAAACGCTCATGATCGAATCGGGTTCATCCCAGGTATCATCTTGATCATTCGCGTATTCCTCAATTCTATTCCATCCTTCCTCAACGCTTAGTTTGGCTATTTTTCCTTTTGATGAATTATTAATGCCCAATTGGTCGTTTTTGGAGACACTGTCATAAAAGATTTGGACAAGAAGCCAGAGTTCAATGCCATGATGAGGGACCTGTCTAATTAGATCCTTGAATCTAACCCAAGATTTGTGAATAGGTTCTGCTGGTCCAACATGGAAGCGGAGGATTTCGTCTCTCAACTTTGAAGTTCTTCCTATGGGAAAGAATTTCTCATAGAATTTTGAGATAAGCTGTTCCCATGTGAAGATGGATTCGGAAGGAAGTTGGTTATACCAGTCTCCGGCTCTTTCATGAAGGGTGAAGGGAAAGAATCGCAACCGGGAGGTATCTCTAGTGGCTCCGTCCGTATGGAGGGTATCCACTATTTTCAGGAAGTCCTTGATGTGTTGGATTGGATCTTCAGTTTTCAATCCGCGAAACTTGCATACACTTTGGACCAGCCAAATATCAGTTGCACGCAAGACCCCATCCGTGTGTTCATTTGGAAAAACGATAGCATTGGAAAAACCACGAGGGGTGGGAGAAGAGTAGTCCTTGAGACATTTAGGGATTGGGATTTCGGGAACTTCCATATCGTGATTGGGTTGAGGGCTAGGAGGTGTAGAATGATGATTGGATTCTTCCTCGGAGAGGGCATCATCAAAATTGATCGTGGATGGTTCAGCCGCTTGGTGGAGTCGCCTTAATTTATGCATTTCCCTTTCGGGTTCAGCATAGGGTGTGGCAAGAGTCTTTATCGAGCTTCGGCTCCTAGTGATTCTAAGATTAGGGGGGTCATCATCCAAAATTAGGGAATATCCTCCTAAAGTGCGGGCTCTAGGAGGTGGTTGTGGTTGTTGTGGTGGTGGGTTGTTGGGGTTAAGGATATTACCATCTTCCATGATGTCGGATGGTATGGTTACGAACAAAGACACGAAGAAAATAGATAGACTAAAGAAAATCTAGAAAAAGAAAATAAAAATCTCACTAGAAAGGAATCTAGTGAGTAGACCTAATAGAAATAAAAATTCAACCTAAACAATAACTATTCCCCGGCAGCGGCACCAAAAACTTGATGCGTGGGTTTTGCAACCTTACAACAGGTTTTACCTCTCGAGGGATCTCAAGAGGCTTACAACCCCACCAGGCAGTGTACCTGACCGATGTAGTATAGTGTAGTGGTAAGTACGGGGGATTGATCGTTCTCCACAGGGAATAGTGTTCGTTAGGTGTGAAAGACTACTCTAATTAGGTCTAAGGGTTGAGGAAGATTCTTTTTATGTTTTTATATTTTTATGAAAGCAAGTAAAATCTCGGTTTTGAAAGAGTGGGCGGAATTAGTTGCTAGTCAACTAACCCAAAATTACTACGGATGCAAATAAAATAAAATAACAAAAATGAAAATGTGGTGAGAAACTTATGTGTAGAGAAATGTGTTTACTTAGATTTCCTTACTCCCTAACTATCTTTTACCGGTTAATTAGTGTGTATTAGTCGTGTGGATGACGGGTGTATTCCTTAATACCATTCGTGGGGTGGCGTACTTACTTCCCCAACTCTACAAGCTCCTACTTCACTCCTATGTCGAGCCGGCTAGGAAGCTCCTAACATGGGATCACTAGAATTCGCTTGTGCATTAAATACAACCATAAAAACCTTTAGTACGCATTTGGTTCATGTTTCTTAAGACGTTCAAGCAAGTTACCGAATAGGAAGTTAGCCAGTTTTCTTAAGCCTAACATAGATAAACAACCATCCAATACAACTAATAACACACTAACAACCAATAATCAATAGCTAGGTTTCATTAGATCTAAGCAAACACAAGATAAATTTAGCCTAACATGTTAATCAAAAGACAAGAATAAGATAAAATCAAACAACACATAGACATATTGAATGATTAATTGATAACTTATCTTCAATGTAACATGGAAGATCTCAAGGCAAAAAGCCTTGAAAAAGAAGCTAAAAATCGTCTTAGGGTTTTTCTCCCAAAATTCCACACACTAAGCTCTCCTTAATGACAAAAAATTAGAAAACTATATATAGATTTTTGGATCTGACGGCGTCACCTTATGGAGTGTGACGCCGTCACCTCGCCGCTTCTAGGGTTCCCGGATGACCTTCTTGACGCCGTCCCTCTTTAGCTCTTCAAAAATCCATTCTGGCTTATCAAGGCTTGACGCCGTCGAACCTTGAACGTGACGCCGTCCCCTTTTGATTTAAGTCGTGACGCCCTTGATCAAGTTAAAGCGTGACGCCGTCAGAATTCACATGCTATTTTCACTGGCTTATCATGAGTAAATTTCACGTCCAACTTTTCTTGCCAAGGCATGACGCCGTCTAGAGTAAATCTTGACGCCGTCAAAGGTAACTTTCAGCCGATTTTTGAGACTTTGCCGTTTTCTTCACTTTTATGCTCCAAAAACGTCCAAAATGCCTCCTTTTCTAGATTTCTCCTCAAAAGTACCTAAAATGACAAAAGGAACGATTTAGGGCAATATTTGATCAAATAAATACGATTTAGGGCTTAAATGACCCCTTAAAAGCGGTACACTTTTCTCTTCATCAATAATCTTCCCTAATAATTTGATAAGCTGCCCTCATCTCAGTCGTAATTATCTGATACTCTACAATTTTGGCTGGTTGTGCAGAACTCTCAGAAATTGATCCCATAGTGAACTCTTCAGATGAAGATTCTTCTTCTTCCTCTTGCACATCCTTTTTAGCAACTGATTTGCTCTTCCTAGCTATACTTTTCCTTCTAGTCCATACCAAAACAGGTTTCTTAACATCAACTTCTTTATTTTCTTGCACAACATCAGATGCTTTCTCAGCCTCAGATTCCCTTTCAATTTCACTCACCTTTTCTACCTTTTCAACTTCAGACACCTTTTACCTTTTAAAGCTCCTTCTGATTGAGTCCTCATAATCAATTGAATTGTAGCCTTGATCCTTCTCATATGCCCTGAGGTACATGGCTTCAATCTCCTCATAAGATTTACCTCTCATCTTCTCAAGGGTTGAATGCATCATATTTTTTAAGTACATCCTCATATCATGCATCTTTTCTTGCTTAGAGAGCTTCTTTCTAGCACCACTCTTCTTCTGAGTTTGCTTTATTTTTGACATGAAATCCCCCAATGTTTCTGAATCTCTTCTAGCATTGATGAATTTTGCTAGTTGTTTGGCTCTCTCCTCTGTTGTCAAACCTTCAATGGCTTTAAGCTCCTCCAACTTTGCTCTTAACTCATCATCATCCTGAATCATTGACATAAGAGGATCATCAGTATACTCCTCTGACAGCTTTCTTGCAAGCAATTCATCTTGTCTCTTTTGTTCCTCAAGTGTTTCCTTATCAGCTTGTTCTTCTGCTTGGATCCTTGCAATCTCAGCTAAGCTTGCTTCCTCTTCTCTTTGTTATTTCTTTGATTTCTTAGGCTTAGGAGTTTCAATCAATATCTGCTTTCCTTCCCTTTGTGTGCCAACAGACTGTTCTTCTTCAACAGACTTATCATATTCAGCAGACTTAACAACACCAGCAGACTTAACCTGTTCACCAGACTTAAGTACATCCTCCCCAGACTTAAGTACTTTTTCATCTTCAGAATCATCAACCACCAACTTTCTTTTTAGCTTCTTCTTCTTAAGTTGAATTTTACTTAAAGATTGAGCTAAAGTTTCTGCTACTTCCTTAGCATCTGGACTGATCTCATCATCTTTGTCTTGAGCAGGGGTCTTGAATACTTGTTCTTCATTCAAATTCCTCCCCTGTTTGGAAGAATTTTCATCCTCAGTCCCTTCCTGATTTCCAAAATCAACTCCTTTCTCCTTCATAACCCTCTCCATCTTCTTAACTTTCTGGACTAAAGTCACAACAGCACTACTCAAAGCCTTGTTTGCCTTCTCCAAAGCTGATACTCTTTGAACCAGTGTAGGCACCAGCTGTAGAAGACCTTCCACAGTCATTGAAGTAGGTTCCTCCTCCTGGGTTGGAATTGGAATTTGGGTTTGCTGTTGTGGTGAAGGTGGTATGGGTGTAGGTGATCTGGGTTGAGGTGTTGGTGATCTTGGTTGTGGTGTGGGTGATCTTGGGACTTCCTGGGTTGGCTCTTCATGTGTTAGTGATGGGGAGTGAGCCGCTTGTTCAGTAGTGGATGTACCTGCAAGGTTAGTAGTACCAGACAACATGGCAGGTAATAATGGCCTATGAGCCCCAGAAAAACTCCTTTTCATGTTTGCAAAGATTTTATCTTTAAAAGCCACACACATGTAAGTCTGTAATTTATTTTCAGTTTCAAAATTGAGCACCATTTGCAGAAAACGAGGGTACATCAAAAACTTGTGTTTGCTGTTTACATTTGCTATCATGCCATCAAAAATGAGTTTTGAAAAGTTAAAAGTCTTTCCAAGTGAAAGACAGACCAATGCAGAAGCAATGTTGCTTCCAAATTGATCCCATCCACCACTCTTGCGACTTAGGCAATGTAGCAAATGGTGAAGTAAAAACTTCCACTGAGGTGAGAAAAAGTTTTTCCAAAATGTAAATGAACCATCAGTGGGATATCCAATATTTCTCATACCCTCTAAAAGCATATTATTTGACAACATATAATCCCCTGAAGCATCATCCAATTGAAGACAACTCCTAATGGATGCTTCAGTGATAAAGAACTCATGGTTATCTATTGTTTCCCTTAATTGTAGATTCCCATCAGCAAGAGTTTCGGAGGTAGCAGTCCCCCAAAACTGTTTGACTAGGGAATCATAGATAGTTGGTTTATGTGTTAAAGCATACCTGAGAGAAGAGCCTCTCAAAAAATCAACTATCTGTTCGAAACCTTCACTTTTGTTTGGTTTCTTCAAGAAACCCACCTGATTGTGCTTGTCACAATATTTGAGTTGAGCCATTTGAGGAGTTGTAAGTTCTGGTTGACTGACAAATTAGGGTTTAATACTGGTAGATAAAACAGAGTGATCTTGGCCGAAAATAAAGATTTTAAAAATTAGAAGTAGATAATGGATAAAGATGAAACAGTAATTAAATATCATCCATATATACTTCGTTTTCCCAAAAAAATATCAACGGTAATATTTAAATAGGAAAAACATTAAATGTACGACCAGACCTAACGGTAAAAAGATATTTACATTTTAACACTACCAGACTTAAAATTGGTCAACCAGACTTAACCAATAACCCACCAGATTTAACCAAAATATCAGACAAACTCAAACAGAATTCACTAGCAAGGCTTCCAATTTCCATCCATCCATGCTTTTCCTGGAAAAATTAGTCTAAAACCAAGAAAATATACATATTGCAAGCAGAACTAACAATTACTAACTACCAGAATTAACTCTAATACTCACTACCAGAATTAACTCTAAAGCTACCAGATTTAACTACTACCAGAATTAAATCTACTAAGTACTTGTAAAACATATGAATTACAAACTATACATTTAACCTCCCCTTAAATGTAACTATAAGAGAAATTAGTTTCTCTTAAGGACCCGGGCCTGAGCAGGCTTGGGTCTGCCTTGTGGATCAGCATACTTGTAAGTCTTATATGAACATGATCCACTGTTGCTTTGGGATTTATAGGTAAGTTCATTCTGAAATGGATCCCAAGACCAACATGCTGAGGCCTTAACAGCAGACCCCCCCCCATTTCCCTCTACAGCATTAGAATTTGACATTTTTGCTGCATTCTTAACAATGGGTCTCCTCACAGGTGAATGTGATTTAGAAAAATTTCTTTGATTAGTATGGTTCACCTGTGGTCTATTTACAACTGGTTGTCTGGGTCTAACAACATTAACATACCCAGAATTAACTTTGGGCCTAACAGAATTAACATTTTGCCCAGAATTAACATTTGGCCTACCAGTATTACTATTTGGCCTAACAGAATTAACAAATGACCAACCAGAATTAACATTAGATCTACCAGAATTAAATTGTGCTGGTCTTGTAACAAATTGGTTAGCATGATTAATTCTGTTTTCATTATTCCAAACTGGTTTAGCATTCACATGATTAGAATTTACACTTCTTTGTCTCTTAAGTTCAGCCTCTTTAAGCATCCTCTTTTCATGAAAGTCACAATCTTTGATTAAATGACTTAAACTACGACACATAAAGCATCTTTTAGGAGTGAAAGTGTAACTTTTCCTAAATTCTCTTTTTACTCTATCACTCTTTGGTGACTCTTGGATTTTAACAGATTCCCTAGGAGATTTTATGTGTTTGACACAACTAGGTTTAACTGTTTGAAGTTTAGATGCAGTCACAACTGGTTCACTATCCTTAACAGATTTTGACTCAGAAACCTCTTTTGGTTCACTTTCAGATTCTGATTCAGACTGCTCAGAGACATTTCCATTGGATCCTTCACTGTCATTAGATTGATAGGTAGAATATTCACTGGATTTATCATCTGAGTTTCCTGTTTCAGAAAATTGAGGACCCTTTTTACCATACACAAACAAAGAATCATCAAGTTCTTCCTTTTGTAGAGGAGTGTAATATCCACTTAATGGAGGTGGAACCCCTTTAAAATCATTAGTTTTTATGAATCTATTGTATGTAGGTTTACCAAAAAAATCATCATCTCTAGAAGTGAACACAGTTCTCTCCATCTCTTCCTCATAGCTTAAAATCTCCTTATCTGATTGTATCCCATAACCTAACCCAATCTTACAAGTAGAACTCATACCAGACTCTATTATCCTATCCAAACATTTAGCAGAATGATTCCATGAGTCTACTCTTTTCTGTAATTCATCCCTATCTTTTACAGCTTTCATGCCTATTCTCATATACCTTTTAAGTTTTTCATCTTTTTCATATATCTCATTAGCTTGAAAAGTAAGTTTTTCATTTAAGGACGATTGCTGTTTTTGATAGGTGACTATTTGTGCTTCTAGGGTCTTAACAGCATTGGTATAGGCAAGTATTTGAGCTTCTTGGTCACCTATTTGTTTCAATTGTTCATCACACAATAATTTAAGACTATTATATGATTTAATGCAAGTTTTGGAACACAATGATACCTCAGAACTAGAACCAATGGCCATAAATGCATGATTTGGTTCTTCTTCTTCATCTGTGTTTTCACCCCAGTTGATAGCACCAGCTTCCAAAGTCATCATCCCTATTTCATTCTTCTCTTCCTTATCTGTTTCTTTAGAGAATGAATCTTTCGGCCTTTTCCCATCAGTAGTCACTTTAGTTGTGCACTCCCTAGCAAAGTGACCATTTTTGTGACACCTATAGCACTCCACATTCTTTTTTATTAAACCCAACAGCTGTCTTTCTATCAAATTTTATATTTCTCCCAGTCTGCTTATAGAACTTTTTCACCCTGAGAGCAATCATGGCTATCTGCCACTTTATATCCATCTCCTCAATATCTGATGAGGCGAAAAGTGTACCGCTTTTAAGGGGTCATTTAAGCCCGAAATCGTATTTATTTGATCAAATATTGCCCTAAATCGTTCCTTTTGTCATTTTAGGTACTTTTGAGGAGAAATCTGGAAAAGGAGGCATTTTGGACGTTTTTGGAGCAATAAAGTGAAGAAAACGACAAAGTCTCAAAAATAGGCCAAAAGTTACTCTAGACGGCGTCAACATTTGCTCTGGACGGCGTCACGCTTTGGCAAGAAAAGTTGGACGTGAAATTTACTCATGATAAGCCAGTGAAAATGGCATGGAATTCTGACGGCGTCACGCTTTAAGTTAATCAAGGGCGTCACGGCTTAATTCATAAGGGGACGGCGTCACGTTTAACATCCGACGGCGTCAGCCCTTGATAAGCCAGAATGGATTTTTGAAGAGCTAAAGAGGGACGGCGTCAAGATGGTCATCCGAGAACCCTAAAAGCGGCGAGGTGACGGCGTCACACTCCATAAGGTGACGCCGTCAGATCCAAAAATCTATATATAGTTTTCTAATTTTTTGTCATGAAGAGAGGGCTTAGTGTGTGGAATTTTGGGATAAAACCCTAAGACGATTTTAGCATCTTTTTCAGGGCTTTTTGCCTTGGGATCTTCCATGTTTCATTGAAAGATAAGTTATCAATTAATCATTCAATATGTCTATGTGTTGTTTGATTCTATCTTATGCTTGTCTTTTGTTTAACATGTTAGGCTAAATTATCTTGTGTTTGCTTAGATCTAATGAAACCTAGCTATTGATTATTGGTTGTTAGTGTGTTGTTAGTTGTATTGGATGATTGTTTATCTATGTTAGGCTTAAGAAAACTGGCTAACTTCCTATTCGGTAACTTGCTTGAACGTCTTAAGAAACATGAACCAAACGCGTACTAAAGGTTTTTATGGTTGTATTTAATGCACAAGCGAATTCTAGTGATCCCATGTTAGGAGCTTCCTAGCCGGCTCGACATAGGAGTGAAGTAGGAGCTTGTAGAGTTGGGGAAGTAAGTACGCCACCCCACGAATGGTATTAAGGAATACACCCGTCATCCACGCGACTAATGCACACTAATTAACCGGTAAAAGATAGTTAGGGAGTAAGGAAATCTAAGTAAACACATTTCTCTACACATAAGTTTCTCACCACATTTTCATTTTGTTATTTTATTTTATTGCATTTGTAGTAATTTGGGTTAGTTGACTAGCAACTAATTCCGCCCACTCCTTCAAACCCGAGATTTTACTTGCTTTCATAAAAATTATAAAAACATAAAAAAAGAATCTTCTTCAACCCTTAGACCTAATTAGAGTAGCTTTTCATACCTAACGAACACTATTCCCTGTGGAGAACGATCAATCCCCCGTACTTACCACTACACTATACTACATCGGTCAGGTACACTGCCTGGTGGGGATTGCAAACTTCTCAAGATCCCTTGAGAGGTAAAACCTACTGCGAGGGCGCAATCCCACGCATCAAAGTTTTTGGCGCCGCTGCCGGGGAATAGTTATTGTTTAGGTTGAATTTTTATTTCTATTAGGTCTACTCACTAGATTCCTTTCTAGTGAGATTTTTTATTTTTCTAGGTTTTCTTTAGTCTATCTATTTTCTTCGTGTCTTTGTTCGTAACCATACCATCCAACATCATGGAAGATGGTAATATCCTTAACCCACACAACCCACCACCACAACAACCACCACCACCTCCTAGAGCCCGTACTTTAGGAGAGTATTCCCGTCCTAGCCACCATGGCTATCGAAACACCATTGAGCTCACTCAAGGAGCCAATATCACACCCTTGCGATCCGACACCATCCGGTTGGTGCAAAGCGGATGCGCATTCCATGGACTTCGTTCTGAAGATCCTAATCAACATCTCAAGGACTTTCTTAAAATCGTTGATTCTATAGACCTTGATGTTGCCACTCGAGGGACGACCCGATTGCGTCTCTTTCAATTCTCTTTGCGGGACCAAGCTAGTCAGTGGCTAGAACGTCAACCCGCAGGATCCATCACCTCTTGGGATGATCTCACCACTCGTTTCCTTGCTCAGTTTTTCCCACCAGGAAGAACTACCAAGCTAAGGAATGATATCTTGATGTTCCAACAACGTCAAGGCGAAACTCTCTACGAGGCATGGACTCGATTCAAGGACTTACTCCAAAAAGTCCCTCACCATGGCATAGAACTTTGGCTCCAAGTCCAAATCTTCTATGACCATATCAATCTCTCCACGAGGCAAACCATTGACCAATCGGCCGGTGGCAAGCTACGTGATCTAAGTGCGGAACAATCATGGGCTCTCCTAGAGGATCTTGCTCTTTATGACAACGAAAGTTGGAGTGATCCCCGTGATTTGAATAAAACGGTCAAGGCAATATCTTTGCCTTCGAACAATTCAAGCACTTCTGACCGTAGGATCATAGAACTTGAAGATCAAGTCAAGTTCCTCATGAAATCCTACGAAGCTCCTAAACCTTCAAGCCAAGTGAACAAAATCACTCCTTCATGTAAATTATGTAGTGGTCCCCACGACACTCATAATTGCATGGAACTTCCCAAACAAGCTTTCAAAGAATTCGCATCCTCGCGAATCGATAAGGCGGGAGATAAGTGGCTCGCCACTAATTATGGGCCCAAAAATTCTGAAGATGGGTATGAGGCATGGAAGAATAAGCCAAATTTTAGTTGGAACCAAACTCGTAGCGTATCATTCAATGACTCTACCCCACTCACCTGGTCTGAGCATTATCCTCAGCGACACACGCATAAACAACAAAATCGCGAGGAATCACTGCAAAAATTCATTCTCTCTCAAGAAACACAGCTTTCCAAACTTGAGAATCAATTCAGACAACAGCAAGTTGATATGAACAACAAGGTTGATAACCTGTTAAAGGTTATCCATGATCGCCTTGCTGGCAGGTCAACTTGTGAGTTGGCACGAGTTAATGAGATCAAATCTGTTACGGTAACCCACCAAACTCCCCCTCCTGTAAAAATCAAGCACCCTAGTAAACTCTTCAAATACATATCACAAAACGAAAAAAAAACAGGAGATACTCATACCCCTTCGAAACCTCTCCACTTCGTGAACACCATTACAACAATACCTGTCCCTAAACCAAATTTGGACCAACAAACAACCAAGAATGTGGACAATGAAATGGAGGGTGAAGTTCCCGAGAAGAAGCCCGAGGCGCCCGACGACTATCTAGGCTCACCAAAGAACTCGAGTACAAGAGAGGTGAGTGATGAGAAGGGCTCGGAAGAGAAATCCGAAATGCCTCATGAGCTCCCGGTACCGCTAAACCAACCCCTGGTGAAGGAACTTGAGGGGGGCACCGCCAAGTTACCTATGGGATTCGGAGAGAGAATAGAGGATGGCGCTCCTAGGGTCTTTAAGATATCTTGCACCACTAGGAAAAAGTTTATAAAAGATGCCTACATAAACCCCAACTCTTCTATGAGCGCAATATCCCTCTCTCTATATAACGAAGCCTTCACTGAACAAATCAAATATGAAGGGTCTAATATCATCGGGGTAATAAGGAGGGTACCAATTGTGATAGAAAAGTTCCTCTTTCATATCGAGTTAACTGTAATTAATAACATGAACTCTATCATCAGCCCATCCTTAACTGGCCTTGTTCTAGGCAAACCATTCATAAAAGCAACGGGAGTGATACTCGATGAGGATGATAGGAGTGCATTATTTACCGATGGTGTCAGGAAAGTGATTTTTCGGGATGGCTGTGAAGAAGTGTATGAGTATCAACCATCAGCAAGTGGCAACACATGGGGGTTACACGGTAGAAGGCCTGGCCGAATTAAGCGACATGATCCAAATAATCTCAAAATACCTTGCATGATTGGTCACAAGCATTTTTATAATGTCTACATTGACACATGTTTACCCAAAAATGTGATGTCCTTGTTTCATTATAACAACATTTGCAGATGGGGGATGATTCATAAAGGGAAGGACGACATCGGCATAGATGATGATGTACAGGTGTTTGTAGGAAATATGACATTCACTATGAGCTTCATAATCGTCGATAATATCGAAGAGTACATCGATCCCAGGTTATCACAAGTTGTTTTTGGGGCACCTTTCTGCCAGGCCACAAGCTTGGTTGTGGACGAGCTCAATGGGATCATGACTTTTACCGATGGGATTAGGGAAATCTCATACCAAACACCTTACAAGATGAGAGAATTCAAGGAGATTGATTATAAAGGGCTCGATGGGTTAAGTTCCCAACTCGTGTTATGTGATGATGATGTGAGGAGGGGATGTAAGGACACTTTTGACCTGTCAAGCGGATTCTTTAAGCACGATAAGGAACTTAGTTCTAAATACCGAAACAATCCTTTTGATCACGTGGACCCGAAATACCTTTACTATGAAAGTGATTCTGATAAAGGATCGAAGGAGAATGGCCTAGGAACCGTGACCGATGATGGAGTCACGTAATGTACGTGACTTTGAGTCTAGCTACAAGACTCGTTAATAAAGAAAAGCGCTTCTTGGGAGGCAACCCAAGCTTTATTTTATTTATTTGCTTTGTGTGTTTGTTTATTTGTTTGTTTGATTTTATTTGTTTCCGTATGTATGTTTAAATTTTATTATTATTGATTCATGTTAAAAACTAATTTGTGAAAATGCTTTATGTTGTTTTTAACTTCGTCTTAACTACATATAAAGGTATTTTGCAAAAGATAAGTGTAAGGGAAATCTAAATCGGTTTATTAGAACACAAATTAACATGAATCATAATAATATTAAATTAGCATACATATTAGTATTTGTTTGAGTCAAATGCTTGTATCGAGTCATAATGATGTTTTGCAGGATTTCCAGGAAGTAAGGTAAAGGTTTTTCCAGAAATTTTCCGGAAACTTAAAATGAAAATTTTTGTCAGGTCACTTCTGACGGCGTCAGGCCTTATAACCTGACGGCGTCAGATTTAATTTCCAGAAATTTTTGAAAGTTTTGTTTTTAGAAAAGTTTTTACTAAAATCTCCAACTTATAATCTCCAGGAATCTGCAAAATTATCATTCCACAAGCATTATATCCTTATATATAGATTTTATCCCGCCGGTGTTATGCAGGTTTTCGTGTTTGTTTTCTCAGGTTTAACAGGTTATTTTGGACAAGGAGATGTTTATGGAATCAAGCTTATGGCGATGCATTAGTCATGGAGCTTCAACATTCTCTTTGGAGAAAGATTTAACCGTGTAATTTCACTATCCAACGAGCGAATCAGGGGATATTTGATTTCATTCTTTTACTTTATGCTTTTACATCTTGTTATTTGAACATTGGGGACAATGTTCATCTTAAGTGTAAGGGGAGGGTAAAAGTACGATTTTTGAGAATACAATTACGCTTGATTTTTGTTTGTTTAATAGTAGATGTGTAATAAAACTGAGATAAATACTTGTTAGGGCAATTTTAGTGCCAAATTTAAAATTTTTTACAACATATAGGAGTGAAACTTTGATCTTAATGAGCGTCTCATGGATAGGAATTATATGACTAGCACAAAAACCGTACCACTAAAAAAAATTTTCCACCCCCAAATATGTGAGGTTCGCCCCTAGAATTGGTAGGAAAAGCATTTATGCTATGATGTGTGTACCGGTAGCACTTAGATTCTAGAACTTGCGTTAGGACCATTCCAAGGCCACAAGTGAGACTACATTCGTGTAGTTAGATTTACTACATGATAAGAGGCATTAGGATTAACCCATTGTTTTACACCTGTGTTTTTGTTATAATTACATTGGCTACTTTGGTCAAGTAATTCTCCCACACCCTTTGCGTTGTACTCATTTTTAGTACACGATACCCCTAGTACACCCCTCAGAGCCTATCTTTTCGTTTCGACCTTTAAGCATTTTACTTAAAGGAAGAATTTGTTACACCCCACTAAAATGTACACCCAAATCGCCTTAGCCTACCTTGTATGCACTCATCTTTAGTGCATTATTGTTACAACATTTGTTTAAACCCAAGTTAATTATCTAGTTGATTACATGGTTGCTAAGTCGAGTCATATCTTTGTACATATTGTTTTGGGACGATTGGGACTCATGGGTAAAGTACTAGTGTAATGGAGTAATGGGGAAGAACATCATTTATTACCCCCATATGTGCTAAATATTTTAAAAGTACTCCAAGTTTTTCGATTATCTTAATTCGAGTCATTAGATTAGTATTTGTAAAGTTATGTAAAAGTTCAAGTGTAAGGGGAATGCAATGCCCCTATGATGTATTATTTTGGATGGTAGGGCAAAAGTGTATGAAAAAAAAAAAAAAAAAAAAAAAAAAAAAAAAAAAAAAAAAAAAAAATCGAAAAATCAAGAAAAACACAAAAAAAAAAATGAGAAAATGAAAAATAGAAAAAAATACGGACTACCATCCCGTTTCATTTTATGTTTGTTTTATGTTTTGTTATTTTATTTCATTAGCTTAAGATCGAGTCTAGTCTTGGCTTAGCAACATTGTATAGTACATGTAATTGATCAAGATCTTTAACTCGCCACCAGTAAAATATCCTTTATCCAACAAAACCGTGTTTTCCTTTTCCCTACACCTAACATTATAACCCATTTAAAAGCCCTCTTTGATAGTTTATCTTAGGTGCTTACGCCTAGTGGAGGAGGTTTTCGATCCTTTCCCAAGCCTATGGTAATCTATTTGCTATGACAGGTAGTGAGAGATATTTTCCGTTTTCATTTATGAGATTTATTTTGATGACACTTGAGAGATGTGAGTATCTAAACACTACTTGTGAGGTGCTAGTTTATAATCTCCGTGCTTATTATGATTGAAGTGGAACGATTATTTGTTGTAATTACTTTTATATTTGCATTAAATGACCCCTAACTTGTATTTTGATTAGAATAAAAGCGCATTTGCTTGAGGACAAGCAAATCTCAAGTGTAAGGGTATTTGATGAGGCGAAAAGTGTACCGCTTTTAAGGGGTCATTTAAGCCCGAAATCGTATTTATTTGATCAAATATTGCCCTAAATCGTTCCTTTTGTCATTTTAGGTACTTTTGAGGAGAAATCTGGAAAAGGAGGCATTTTGGACGTTTTTGGAGCATTAAAGTGAAGAAAACGGCAAAGTCTCAAAAATCGGCCAAAAGTTACTCTAGACGGCGTTAAAATTTACTCTGGACGGCGTCATGCTTTGGCAAGAAAAGTTGGACGTGAAATTTACTCATGATAAGCCAGTGAAAATGGCATGGAATTCTGACGGCGTCACGCTTTAAGTTAATCAAGGGCGTCACGGCTTAATTCATAAGGGGACGGCGTCACGTTTAACATCCGACGGCGTCAGCCCTTGATAAGCCAGAATGGATTTTTGAAGAGCTAAAGAGGGACGGCGTCAAGATGGTCATCCGGGAACCCTAAAAGCGGCGAGGTGACGGCGTCACAATCCATAAGGTGACGCCGTCAGATCCAAAAATCTATATATAGTTTTCTAATTTTTTGTCATGAAGAGAGGGCTTAGTGTGTGGAATTTTGGGATAAAACCCTAAGACGATTTTAGCATCTTTTTCAGGGCTTTTTGCCTTGGGATCTTCCATGTTTCATTGAAAGATAAGTTATCAATTAATCATTCAATATGTCTATGTGTTGTTTGATTCTATCTTATGCTTGTCTTTTGTTTAACATGTTAGGCTAAATTATCTTGTGTTTGCTTAGATCTAATGAAACCTAGCTATTGATTATTGGTTGTTAGTGTGTTGTTAGTTGTATTGGATGATTGTTTATCTATGTTAGGCTTAAGAAAACTGGCTAACTTCCTATTCGGTAACTTGCTTGAACGTCTTAAGAAACATGAACCAAACGCGTACTAAAGGTTTTTATGGTTGTATTTAATGCACAAGCGAATTCTAGTGATCCCATGTTAGGAGCTTCCTAGCCGGCTCGACATAGGAGTGAAGTAGGAGCTTGTAGAGTTGGGGAAGTAAGTACGCCACCCCACGAATGGTATTAAGGAATACACCCGTCATCCACGCGACTAATGCACACTAATTAACCGGTAAAAGATAGTTAGGGAGTAAGGAAATCTAAGTAAACACATTTCTCTACACATAAGTTTCTCGCCACATTTTCATTTTGTTATTTTATTTTATTGCATTTGTAGTAATTTGGGTTAGTTGACTAGCAACTAATTCCGCCCACTCCTTCAAACCCGAGATTTTACTTGCTTTCATAAAAATTATAAAAACATAAAAAAAGAATCTTCTTCAACCCTTAGACCTAATTAGAGTAGCTTTTCATACCTAACGAACACTATTCCCTGTGGAGAACGATCAATCCCCCGTACTTACCACTACACTATACTACATCGGTCAGGTACACTGCCTGGTGGGGATTGCAAACTTCTCAAGATCCCTTGAGAGGTAAAACCTACTGCGAGGGCGCAATCCCACGCATCAATATCAACATCATTAATCTGCTCAAGGTCATCATTGATAAGATCTGGTTCTTCTGAATTCTTTGCAAAGAGAGAATAAACAACTTCATCAGCAAATCTAGCTGGGACTTCTCTTTCTCTTGTATTACTTGAAGAAGCACCAGAAGTATAGCCACCAGATTTAACCTTGTTAGTACTACTCTTGCTTTGGGAGACAAAAGCAACATTGGCAGCACTTGAAGATGCCTTTGAGACCCCTTTGATCTCATGTTCAAACACCCGAAGATTGTTGTACAAGTCATCAATTGACAAAATGTCAACATCATCCTTCATTCTCATGGTCATTGCCACACTTGACCACTCTTTTGGCAATGATCTGAGAAATTTATGATTAGCATCTTCATTGGATACAGCAGCACCATGGGCTTCTAATTGAGAGAGGAGGTGTTGAAATCTATCATAGCCTTTCTCCAAACCTTCAGAACTAGTCACTGTGAAAGCTTCAAACTCTTGTTTAAGGAGAGGTTTCTGCATCTTCTTGGAGTTAGCATTCCCTCCAAACCTTGTTCTGATAGCCTCCCAGATCTCCTTAGCATCGTCCATACCATGGAATCTTCTTAAGTGCTCCTTGGGAAGAGCCATCAATAGAATGGTTTTGGCCTTCCTCTCTTTCTCCACAGCCTGAATTTCTGCAGCAAAGACTGGTGGAAGCACCCTAACAACACCATCTTTGCCCACAGAGATCCTTTTCTTCGAATTTCCATTCTGGATTACCTTCCAGACTTCATTATCAATATACTCCAGATAATGTTCCATCTCCATTGCCCAGATGTCATACTCCTCCTTTTTCAAAAGTGGGAGTTTGATATTGGAGATAGTGGTTGTAGCAGGGATACTTTGCTGTTGTTGTATAGTTGTATTGGTTTCTGATGCAGCATCTTCATGATTTGAATTTTCAACATCACTGATGTGGTTTGAGTATTCATCACCATTCTTGACAGACATTATGCAGGATTGAGAGTGAATGAGTGTTTAAGGTTTTTGTGTTTCTTCGAACTCAGAGTCCCTCTATAGGCTCTGATACCACTTGTAGGTCCACACGAGTTATGGATCTAAGTAGCCTTTGTTACTTAATAGACAACTTGAATAAATCCAAATTGATCTATGTGAGAAACTCTAACAGGTTGTTAATTGCTAATGCGGAATCTTAACAATAACAATGAAGAACACAATATACTAACTTCGTAATTCTATTAATCTTTCTAACTTCGTAATTCTTGTGTAAGGTGCATATGGTGCATACAAAACACAATGCCTTAGGGTTCCTTTTATACTCTAAGGAAAACCCTAGATACAAAACGTGTAAAAGGATAAACGTATCTTCTAATAAGATAACTAATTCATATGTATCCTTTCCTAACTTATAGCTAACTAACTTTACTATAAATCATAAACAGACTTAACTAAACACAGTCGACCAGACTTAACTATGCAAACTATCTACCAGACTTAACAATGTACTGGCAGACTTAACTATGACATGATCATAACTAACAGAATTAACTAAGTACTTCAGCAGACTTAAGTCTGTTCTTCATATATAAGTCTTCTCTTGTGATAATTCCCAACACTTTGTGCTTTTATGCTAGTTTTGGGTCAACACACAGGGAGATATGAAGTAATGAACACTGCGTCAAATTGAATTGTCAAATTAATTTCCTTGTTATTATATATGTTTATGTCATTCATTGATTGACATAGTATCATTTAGTCATGTATTATTGTATTGTGAATATGTCGTTTAGTTATAATATATGTTTATGTGACTTTTTTTAGGATTTTAGTGATTAATTTCGGACAACCCCCATCTGGAATTAATCATCCTATAGAAAACCCGTCCGAAATTAATTTATTAGAAATTAATTTCGGAAAGTCCCCTGTTTGGGACTGCTTTTTGAATGTTTTGTCTCATTTAGGATATGGATGCGTATAACTGTTTTACTATTTGAGAGAAATTCGACAGTATTTCCCTTTCACTCCTACGAATATGTCTTTAATGCACATATTTGGGGAGTTGAGGAGAAATGCTGCCGAATTTTTTTCAAATAGTAAATCGGTTATACGCATTCATATATGAGACGAGACATTTAAAGAGTGGGTTAGGATTGCCATCCATAGTTGCACTAGGTAATCAAAACAGTTCATAATTACGCCTTTTCATGTTTGAATGTGTTTATTTGCATATGTATATATATATATATATATATATATATATATATATATAATATATATATATATATATATATATATATATATATATATATATATATGCAATTTGAAACTGTTTTTTTGCAACGCAGTCATGACAATTGATAAGAGTTGGACCACTATATCCAACCGTAATTCCCCTGAGTCTTTTTGCATTCATCGCGCGTTGTGAGCCATTGTTACACCCCATCACAAAAAGGATTCTTTGCCCATGTGTTCGTTGTGGTAACGCTTGGAATAAATTGGGTACTCTCAAAACTCTTGAGTCACACATTTCACAATACGGGTTTGACAATAGTTATACCACTTGGAAATATCACGGTGAACCGCTTCCTCCACCCGTAGTAAACAACACACCACAACCACCTTCACCTGAACACATTGACATGGATGCATTCTTCCAAGATATTTCTGCAAATAATGACCCAACTCCACCATCTCAAACAACAGGTTCTCAACCAGCACAAACAACAGGTTCTCAACCAGCTCAAACAACAGGTCCTAGCATTAATAACAAGTACGAAGAGTTACTTGCTAGGTCCACCCAAATGTTGGGTCTAAATTGTGATATGACTGCACTGAACTTTACGTCAGAGCTTTCGCACATCAAGGTCTTATGTAAAATACCTGATAAAGGGTTTAACATGATTCTAGCTCTTTTGCAAAAGGCATGTCCCCCTAAGAATGGATTCAACTTCCCACCATCATACTATGAAATCAAGAAGACATACAAAGATATCGGGTTAGGATACGAATCGATCCATGCTTGTATAAATGATTGTTTTTTATTTTGGGGATCAGATGAGAACAAAAGTCTGGAAAATTGTCCAATCTGCAACGCGAGTAGATGGAAAAACCTAAAGAACATGGCAAAAGACCCAAGTTGTAGTCCCGAGTTATTCTCTTTGGCATGTGGACCTTCATCTCGTGCATTTACATACCCCGCTTGCATAGCTAACGGTGTGAAGTTTTTGCTGCATGAGCGCAATAAACTTCATACCACTCAATGCAGTGGAGTTTCAACACCCGGGCCTGATGGAGAAATGTATTATGGTCAACTGGAGGAAATTTCTGTAGCTCACTTATTTGGGTGACCGAAAGGTTGTGTTGTTCCGGGTTTTATGGTTCGACACCCGTAACCCTAATAACCCTACGGCACGCTATAGGCGTTCTTACATTGAACGTGGCATACGGCATATTTGACTGATAAGGATGCTTATAGAAATCAACAATACATTCTTGCGACACAAGCAACACAAGTCTTCTACCTTGAAGTCCTTGCTAGACGACCACCTCATTGGAAGGTCGTCGAAGATGTTCATCATCGGAAGATCTGCGATCGGGATGTGGTAGTTTATGATCAAGATATTATACATGGCAGCAGTTCATCAGATGTTGCATTGTCTGTTGGTTTGCCTGGTTTGGAGTCTGCGAATTTGAGTGTAAATCATGAATCAACAAAAGTGGACGCCCCACCAGATGATTGATTGCGTGGTTTTGTAACCTTACAACAGGTTTTACCTCTCGAGGGATCTCAAGAGGCTTACAACCCCACCAGGCAGTGTACCTGACCGATGTAGTATAGTGTAGTGGTAAGTACGGGGGATTGATCGTTCTCCACAGGGAATAGTGTTTGTTAGGTGTGAAAGGCTACTCTAATTAGGTCTAAGGGTTGAGGAAGATTCTTTTTTTTGTTTTTATATTTTTATGAAAGCAAGTAAAATCTCGGGTTTGAAGGAGTGGGCGGAATTAGTTGCTAGTCAACTAACCCAAATTACTACGAATGCAATAAAATTAAATAACTGAAAATAAAATGTGGTGAGAAACTTATGTGTAGAGAAATGTGTTTACTTAGATTTCCTTACTCCCTAACTATCTTTTACCGGTTAATTAGTGTGTATTAGTCGCGTGGATGACGGGTGTATTCCTTAATACCATTCGTGGGGTGGCGTACTTACTTCCCCAACTCTACAAGCTCCTACTTCACTCCTATGTCGAGCCGGCTAGGAAGCTCCTAACATGGGATCACTAGAATTCGCTTGTGCATTAAATACAACCATAAAAACCTTTAGTACGCGTTTGGTTCATGTTTCTTAAGACGTTCAAGCAAGTTACCGAATAGGAAGTTAGCCAGTTTTCTTAAGCCTAACATAGATAAACAATCATCCAATACAACTAATAACACATTAACAACCAATAATCAATAGCTAGGTTTCATTAGATCTAAGCAAACACAAGATAAATTTAGCCTAACATGTTAAACAAAAGACAAGAATAAGATAGAATCAAACAACACATAGACATATTGAATGATTAATTGATAACTTATCTTTCAATGAAACATGGAAGATCTCAAGGCAAAAAGCCCTGAAAAAGTAGCTAAAATTGTCTTAGGGTTTTCTCCCAAAATTCCACACACTAAGCTCTCTCTTATGACAAAAAATTAGAAAACTATATATAGATTTTTGGATCTGACGGCGTCACCTTATGGATTGTGACGCCGTCACCTCGCCGCTTTTAGGGTTCCCGGATGACCTTCTTGACGCCGTCCCTCTTTAGCTCTTCAAAAATCCATTCTGGCTTATCAAGGCTTGACGCCGTCTAACCATGAACGTGACGCCGTCCCCTTATGATTTAAGCCGTGACGCCCTTGATCAAGTTAAAGCGTGACGCCGTCAGAATTCACATGCTATTTTCACTGGCCCGTCATGAGTAAATTTCACGTCCAACTTTTCTTGCCAAGGCATGACGCCGTCCAGAGTAAAGTCTGACGCCGTCAAGAGTAACTTTTAGCCGATTTTTGAGACTTTGCCGTTTTCTTCACTTTAATGCTCCAAAAACGTCCAAAATGCCTCCTTTTCCAGATTTCTCCTCAAAAGTACCTAAAATGACAAAAGGAACGATTTAGGGCAATATTTGATCAAATAAATACGATTTAGGGCTTAAATGACCCCTTAAAAGCGGTACACTTTTCGCTTCATCAAATACCCTTACACTTGAGATTTGTTTGTCCTCAAGCAAATGCGCTTTTATTCTAATCAAAATACAAGTTAGGGGGTCATTTAATGCTAACATAAAAGTAATTACTACAAATAATCGTTCCACTTCAATCATAATAAGCACGGAGATTACATACTAGCACCTCACAAGTAGTGTTTAGATACTCACATCTCTCAAGTGTCATCAAAATAAATCTCATAAATGAAAACGGATAATATCTCTCACTACCTGTCATAGCAAATAGATTACCATAGGCTTGGGAAAGGATCGAAAACCTCCTCCACTAGGCGTAAGCACCAAAGATAAACTATCAAAGAGGGCTTTTAAATGGGTTATAACGTTAGGTGTAGGGAAAAGGAAAACACGGTTTTGTTGGATAAAGGATATTTTACTGGTGGCGAGTTAAAGATCTTGATTAATTACATGTACTATACAATGTTGCTAAGCCAAGACTCGACTCGATCTTAAGCTAGAAACGAAATAACAAAATAACAAAAACATAAAATAAACATAAAATAAAACGGGATGGTAGTCCGTATGTTTTTTCTATTTTTCATTTTCTCATTTTTTTGTGTTTTTCTTGATTTTTTTTTTCTTTTTTTCTTTTTTTTTTTTTTTTTTTTTTTTTTTTTTTTTTTTTTTTTTGCATACACTTTTACCCTACCATCCAAAATAATACATCATAGGGGCATTGCATTCCCCTTACACTTGAATTTTTACATAACTTTACAAATACTAATCTAATGACTCGAATTAAGATAATTGAAAAACTTGGAGTACTTTTAAAACATTTAGCACATATGGGGGTAATAAATGATGTTCTTCCCCATTACTCCATTACACTAGTACTTTACCCATGAGTCCCAATCGTCCCAAAACAATATGTACAAGGATATGACTCGACTTAGCAACCATGTAATCAACTAGATAATTAACTTGGGTTTAAACAAAGGTTGTCACAATAATGCACTAAAGATGAGTGCATACAAGGTAGGCTAAGGCGATTTGGGTGTACAATTTAGTGGGGTGTAACAAATTCTTCCTTTAAGTAAAATGCTTAAAGGTCGAAACGAAAAGATAGGCTCTGAGGGTGTACTAGGGGTATCGTGTACTAAAAATGAGTACAACGCAAAGGGTGTGGGAGAATTACTTGACCAATGTAGCCAATGTAATTATAACAAAAACACAGGTGTAAAACAATAGGTTAATCCTAATGCCTCTTATCATGTAGTAAATCTAACTACACGAATGTAGTACCACTTGTGGCCTTGGAATGGTCCTAACGCAAGTTCTAGAATCTAAGTGCTACCGGTACACACATCATAGCATAAATGCTTTTCCTACCAATTCTAGGGGCGAACCTCACATATTTGGGGTGGAAAATTTTTTAGTGGTACGGCTTTTGTGCTAGTTATATAACTCCTATCCGTGAGACGCTCATTAAGATCAAAGTTTCACTCCTATATGTTGTAAAAAATTTTAAATTTGGCACTAAAATTACCCTAACAAGTATTTCTCTCAGTTTTATTACACATCTACTATTAAACAAACAAAAATCAAGCGCAATGGCATTCTCTAAAATCGTACTTTTAACCCTCCCCTTACACTTAAGATGAACATTGTCCCCAATGTTCAAATAACAAGATGTAAAAGCAAAAAGTAAAAGAATGAAATCAAATACTCCCCTGATTCGCTCGGTGGATAATGAAATTACACGGTTAAATCTTCTTCCAAGGTAATGTAGAAGCTCCAAGACTAATGCATCGCCATAAGCTAGATTCCACATACATTTCCTTGTCCAAAATAACCTGTTAAACCTGAGAAAACAAACACGAAAACCTGCATAACATCGGCAGGAAAAATCTATATATAAGGATATAATGCTTGTGGAATGATAATTTTGCAGATTCCTGGAGATTATAAGTTGGAGATTTTAATAAAAACTTTTTATGAAAACAAAACTTTCAAAAATTTCTGGAAATTAAATCTGACGCCGTCAGGTTATAACCCCTGACGCCGTCAGAAATGACCTGACAAAAATTTTCATTTTAAGTTTCCGGAAAATTTCTGGAAAAACCTTTACCTTACTTCCTGGAAATCCTGCAAAACATCATTATGACTCGATACAAGCATTTGACTCAAACACACACTAATATGTATGCTAATTTATTATTATTACGATTCATGTTAATTTGTGTTCTAATAAACCGATTTAGATTTCCCTTACACTTATCTTTTGCAAAATACCTTTATATGTAGTTAAGACGAAGTTAAAAACAACATAAAGCATTTTCACAATTTAGTTTTGAACATGAATCAATAGTAATAAAAATTAAACACACATACGGAAACAAATAAAATCAAACAAACAAATAAATAAACACACAAAGCAAATAAAACAAATAAAGCTTGGGTTGCCTCCCAAGAAGCGCTTGTTTTTGTTCGAGTCACGAGCCTGACTCTACCCTTATTTAACGGATAAAGGAGAGGTTTTTCCTACACTTAGGATTAAGTGCGGGTGATAGTAGCGATACACACCATCTTGGTGGAAGTATGCCGCGTGAGGAAAGAGTGGTGGATGAATTATATACTCAAAGGGGTGTGCTCCTTTCATCATAACCTTACCTAGTTCACTTTGGTCAATGGGTGAATTAAAGTGTTCTCCTAAAAAGGGATCATTTTCTAACAACTTCGAGAGACTCCTAATTGGGAATCCATCTTGACCCAATAGACCCGGTTTAAACCCATAATGTTTCTTGTGATCAATCATGAATGGGTGATGTAGACATGTAAGGTCATTTTTCACTCCTATATTGTCTTCCTCACTACAAGGCTTAATGTCTACAACCTTAAACTTAAGACTACCCGGACTATATGTTTTGATGGGTGGATCGGGACCTAATTCAATTCCTAAATTTACATCTAAGGATGGAAGATTAGGTAACGGTTTTGGTTTAGGCTCCGGTTCATCAAAACTAGGAACTTCCATAGAACTAAAAGAAAGGTTATGACTACAAGTATTCAAACCTATTTCTTCTAGTTTTGTTTCTTCCAAAGGTTCTACTTCAATTGGGGTTCTTATAGTCCCTTCTACTTCTTCTGGGTAAGTCACGGGCGGTGTGTGTGCCTCAAATGATGGTAGGACTTGTGGGGTACTTGGTGGGCTTATGTTACTTACCTCATCATTCCTTGTGTCAAGATCACCTATATCCTCATCATGTGTTTTAATAGGATCTAACCCTAACATTTTCCCAAGTATCTCAAGTGCTTCTCTAGGCATCTTAACTTCTATATCCGAATCATAAGGATCATCCTCAATATTATGACTGCTATATTCAAATTTCCCAAAAGATTCATCATGTGTTTCTTGAGATTCATCATCATCGATCATAAAACCTAGTTCTTTTTGATCAATGTGATCATGTTCGGCTAAATCCTCCATCACATCAAGGTCACCTATGTGTTTGTTTTGTACTATGGCATTACATGACAACCACTTAGGTATCTCAACACTAATGTATTCATCCCCAAACAAACTTGTTTCATGATCCAGGAAATTTATATTCAATTGACTTGTACTAACGTTTGTTGGGTTGTCTACCCTATAATAATATTGGGCACAATCTTCTATGGCATCCCATGCTTCTTCAGCACTTAATTCCCTAAAGTCCCCATTGGCAAAATCCTCAATGCGCATTTGGTCATATTGGCCAACACGATAGTAAAAGGTTCGGGTTAGGGATGCTAAAGCGAAACTATGATGAGGGAATTTTCGGAGTAAATTTCTAAAACGAGTCCATGCATCATATATGGGTTCATCTCGATATTGTTTGAAATTCGAGATGTCAATAGGGTAGAATGGCCTTTGTGGTTGGTGGTATGGTGGATTCGCGTACTCCATAATGGTGAACGGAAGAGTCAATGGAAATTACGAACAAACACACAAAGAAAAAGATAGACTAAAGAAAATCTAGAAAAAGAAAATAAAAATCTCACTAGAAAGGAATCTAGTGAGTAGACCTAATAGAAATAAAAATTCAACCTAAACAATAACTATTCCCCGGCAACGGCGCCAAAAACTTGATTGCGTGGTTTTGTAACCTTACAACAGGTTTTACCTCTCGAGGGATCTCAAGAGGCTTACAACCCCACCAGGCAGTGTACCTGACCGATGTAGTATAGTGTAGTGGTAAGTACGGGGGATTGATCGTTCTCCACAGGGAATAGTGTTCGTTAGGTGTGAAAGGCTACTCTAATTAGGTCTAAGGGTTGAGGAAGATTCTTTTTTTTGTTTTTATATTTTTATGAAAGCAAGTAAAATCTCGGGTTTGAAGGAGTGGGCGGAATTAGTTGCTAGTCAACTAACCCAAATTACTACGAATGCAATAAAATTAAATAACTGAAAATAAAATGTGGTGAGAAACTTATGTGTAGAGAAATGTGTTTACTTAGATTTCCTTACTCCCTAACTATCTTTTACCGGTTAATTAGTGTGTATTAGTCGCGTGGATGACGGGTGTATTCCTTAATACCATTCGTGGGGTGGCGTACTTACTTCCCCAACTCTACAAGCTCCTACTTCACTCCTATGTCGAGCCGGCTAGGAAGCTCCTAACATGGGATCACTAGAATTCGCTTGTGCATTAAATACAACCATAAAAACCTTTAGTACGCGTTTGGTTCATGTTTCTTAAGACGTTCAAGCAAGTTACCGAATAGGAAGTTAGCCAGTTTTCTTAAGCCTAACATAGATAAACAATCATCCAATACAACTAATAACACATTAACAACCAATAATCAATAGCTAGGTTTTATTAGATCTAAGCAAACACAAGATAAATTTAGCCTAACATGTTAAACAAAAGACAAGAATAAGATAGAATCAAACAACACATAGACATATTGAATGATTAATTGATAACTTATCTTTCAATGAAACATGGAAGATCTCAAGGCAAAAAGCCCTGAAAAAGTAGCTAAAATCGTCTTAGGGTTTTCTCCCAAAATTCCACACACTAAGCTCTCTCTTATGACAAAAAATTAGAAAACTATATATAGATTTTTGGATCTGACGGCGTCACCTTATGGATTGTGACGCCGTCACCTCGCCGCTTTTAGGGTTCCCGGATGACCTTCTTGACGCCGTCCCTCTTTAGCTCTTCAAAAATCCATTCTGGCTTATCAAGGCTTGACGCCGTCTAACCATGAACGTGACGCCGTCCCCTTATGATTTAAGCCGTGACGCCCTTGATCAAGTTAAAGCGTGACGCCGTCAGAATTCACATGCTATTTTCACTGGCCCGTCATGAGTAAATTTCACGTCCAACTTTTCTTGCCAAGGCATGACGCCGTCCAGAGTAAAGTCTGACGCCGTCAAGAGTAACTTTTAGCCGATTTTTGAGACTTTGCCGTTTTCTTCACTTTAATGCTCCAAAAACGTCCAAAATACCTCCTTTTCCAGATTTCTCCTCAAAATTACCTAAAATGACAAAAGGAACGATTTAGGGCAATATTTGATCAAATAAATACGATTTAGGGCTTAAATGACCCCTTAAAAGCGGTACACTTTTCGCTTCATCAATGATGCTGAAGAAGATGCTGATTTTGTTAATAATGAAGATGATGTCATTGCTCATGTCCTTGATGATGATGATGTTGACGTGTCTGATGATGATGAAGTGAACCCCACGACTGTTGTTGAAGAAGTTTTATCTAGCGATGATTCGGATGATGACAATTGTTCTTAATTTGTAATTTGAATGAAATTGTTACTATATGTTTAAACGTGTAACTTTTATTTGAATGAAATTGCATGTTATGTTATGTTTAAATGTGTATATTTATATGAATGTGTGTATTAGTATTAATTGGTCCACGAAATTGTGTGTTCTTGTACTTGTAATTTTACAAATGGCGAGTGTAGCTCCCCAATCACACGGTGGGGATGCCGGTGGTGATCCACCACACCGGCCCTATTTTACTACGCCGGGCTATTGTTTAGGTAAGAAATTGTGATTTTTATTTTAAGTTTTTTATTGATAAAACTAAATTTTTTTACTTGTATTTTCACGACTCAATAACTTATATTTGTAGGTTCGATGGCGAGTGGGACCTCAAATCGGGCCATAAGGAGGGCGTTTAAACAGAACGGTAATCGTCCTTTGCCGATTGGCTTTGACACTGATGATCTAGGCACCTTTTCACCTGTGGGCACGTATGCCACTCAGTTCAATAGTCTTTTGGGGGAACTAGTTAGTCCACTTCCCTTTGACTGCGAGTAGGACCAGATTCCGGCGCCTTTTAAGGCTCACATACTTCCCGCACTCGAGGTATTAATTGTTTATTTTATTTGTATTCTTATCGTTATCGACCGTTTAGTTATGCGTGTTATATTTAAATTGTTTGTTTATTTAAATGCGTATATTTATTTGCAGACTTATTTTCAGCTCGCGTCTTGGTTAAACAACCAGAGCCAAGTGAAGGTTGGGCAGTGTGTGTACACGGTGGGGGAACGGGTAACTCTTGGGATTCAACTTCAGCTGCGGTTACTATACCGCAAACATAAATACAGGATGAAGAAAAGTACTTTGACACACAACCGGAACCCGAGACGGCAAAGCAAAATCCGCCGCCGTCGACAGTGTGGGGTAACAGAAGCCCAGCGGAGTGGGAGTCGTTGGTCGACTGGTGGTCGATTCCGGAATGAATGGAGAGATCTGCAAAAAATGCAGAAAACCGGGGAAAAACAAAATTTTAACCCACCAAGGGAGGAAGTCGTTCGTACAAGGACGAAACGAGCACGTAAGACTCATTATAATTTTTTGATTTTTAAAGGTCTATATAATGTTTATATATAACTCGTTATTAATTTATTTTATGTTGTATGTATAGCGGGTTAGGAATGCAGGGCAGAATGAAGAACTCGTCGAGACGTGGAGGAGGTTCCATTCAACAAAAGGGGGCGTCTTTAAAACTAAAGAAAACGAGACGTCTTATGTAAGTAATTTATCTCTTAACATGCGTCATTAAGATCAAGTTACTTGTTTTTTTTTTTTAACATACCTGTTTTTAACATACATGCGTCATTAAGATCGAGTTAAAGCCATTACGGCCCCGTTGATGACCGAGAAGCAAGTACTGGATAAGACAGTTCATAGTGACAACCGGCAAAAAATTTCGGGCGGCGGCAAAGCTTCATCCAGGTCCGCACATCAGCCGTTTGCACAAACCTATGTTACTCAGGAGGATATTTCGGCGGCGTTCAGGCAAAAGGAACAAGAGAATGAGTTGTTGAGGAGGCAAAATCAAGTGCTCCAACTTCAGAATCAACAGATTCACGCTCGACAAACCAGCTTCGAATCTATCTATGGGCAGTTTGTCAGCCACTACAACAACAACCAAGCAGGTAATCCGTTTCCCGTTAAGTTTCCCACATTTCCCTCATTTCCCTCATTTCCCGGCCCTAATCCCTTTCTCATCCTTAATAATAATTATTCCTTGGACAATTGTTATCGTCCCGTCTTTCCCGACTCTACTACATGCCCGGGTTCTAGTTCTAACCCGGGTTCTAGTCCTAATTATGCCGAGCCGACACCCGACCTTAACCAATACATAAGACAAACTAATCCTCATTTGAGCCACATTTCCGAGAATTTTAATGCTAGTGGTGGTGAGGAGGGGGTAAGGAGGAGGAGGAGGAGGCGGGTTCTTACGAGGAGTCGGACCAGGAGTAGGCGTAGTTTAATTTGTATAGTATTTGTTATTAGTTATGTAATACAAGAATCTATTGCCGAATTGTTGATCGCCTTAGAAACATGTTTTGTTGGTAAAACATTAGGATTGTAAACTACAACCTCTACATGATTTTGGTTTGTTTTTGTATAAGTTCGTATTTGTTAGTTTAATTTGTATCGTATTTGTTAGTTTAATTTATATCGTATTTGTCGAATGCAATCGTGGATGAGTAATTTGGTATTGTATCATATTGCCGAATTGGTATTGCGGATATTGGTTGATTTACAGGTTGTGTAATGTTAGGTTTTTTGGGAAAAAAATTCCGGAAAAAACCTGGAAATGCAGGCTGCTGCTGCATTTTTGTTGTTGTTGCATACTTGACAGTTTGGGACGAGAATGTCGTCCCAAAATTACAAAAAATGTATCATCCCATTTTGCAGGCATGCACATCAACAGTACTTAATTCATTCAATTTGGTACGACATTATCGTACCAATTTGTAAAAAAATTTAAATATTTTAAATGTTTGGTACGACAATGTCGTACCATTTTGTATTTCCGAATATATTTTACGAAATTAAATAAATGATTTACCGAAAATAAATAAATGTTTGGTACGACGATGTCGTACCATTTTGAATTTCTGAAAACAATTTTACGTATTTAAATAAATGATTTACGGAAAATAAAAAAAAGGTAAAAGGATTTGGTACGATAATATCGTACCAAATTTGCAAATAATGTGTCGACCCAAATTGTAATTTAAAGGTTTGACTGGTATGTGGGTCCCCTTGTAGTGTCGTCCCACTCCTTTGAAAATATGTCGAGACAAATCGTTTTGGGACAAAAAAATGGTACGACCAAAAAGGGTCGAGATTGTCGACCCAAATCTTTTGTCTCGACCCCACCTCAATATTTGGGTCGAGATTGTCGACCCAAAGCTTTCCCTTTTTTGTAGTGAGAGTACCAAAATGCCACAACAGCAATAGGTACAAACTGCTGTCCAGCATGGCAGAACTGTTCCAGGCTGTGTTTTGGGTGCTTCTTCCTTAGTTCCCATAGTGATCGAAAAGTTTAAGTCGCTAAGCCCATACACAATAGCGACACACGGATTTGTGTATAGACTTAAACCATTCTTTTTTATGATGAATCACTTTTCTAAATAGTCTTAGGTGCTGTTTGTTTATTCAGACATTTTACGTCTGAATCTGAATACCACGTCTGAATCTGAATTAGTGGTCCAAAAGTCTGAATCTGAATTATTTTAGTCTGTTTGTTTTTATAAAGTGTCTGAATAAACAAAAAACAATCCTTTCGCTATAAAACAAACCAAAAGACCATCCATTCATGATTATTAATAAAAAATCAAGACCAAGATGAGGAGATAATGATTGAAAAGAAGTAGGTGTAAAGTTTAAGCTTTTCAGATGTAATCAGACATATTCAAATGTCTGAATGAATCAGACCCTATTCAGATGTATTCAGACTTCAGATGTCTGAATAAACAAACAGTCTGAATCTGAAAATGTTTGACCGAATCAGACTTCAGACGTATTCAGATCTGAATGAGCCGAAACAAACACAACCTTAACATGTCTCAGTGCTTAGCTTTATTGGTATCCATTTTGATTTCTTTGGTTTTATTAACTTTTCCAGTCCATTATTAGCTTGCCTTAATCATTTTTAATTTGGATAACCAAAAAGTTGGATAATATAAATCCACATTCTTTGTCTTAAGACATCAACTTTTGTAGATTATTATAAGAAACAAAGTGAAAACCTTTCTGAATAATGCATCCCAAATCCATGGATCATATATTACACAAGATTTATAATCCAAACTTTTTGGTTCTGGTGCAAATATGACTACTAAACATTCATTTTAAGGCTAAAGCAACTATGATTACCCAATCATTAGAGATACCACAAATAAAATAGTGACAAATTGAATTAACTTGCAACACCTTTTCTTTTTTTCTTTTTTCGAGTCAATAAAAAGTTAATACGAACGATTAATACATGATCAAAATTTGGTATATCAGATATGTAATTTGGATGACTTTTGATTTGTGAAGCATGTATAATCCATGCTCACCTTAACAATTCGTTTTGTTTTACCCTTTCACCACATTCCCGGCACAAACATATATATACTGATAACGAGCGGTAGCTTATGTGCATTCCTCATTCTGAAGTTGGAGAGAATGTCCAACCTAGCTATGAATCGGAAATGTTAAAGGACGACCTATACGTCCTTATTTGATCATATCAGCATATCACATTATATATCATAAACCACAGACTATAACAAACATAGCAAATTAGTGGAAATGTCATATATATGACACACACATGATCGATTGTATATTTGATCATGGTGAATCCTATATCCTTTATCATAGAACAATTTTTAATGTGATAGTTGATATCTCAGAAAGTTACTTTTCATTTCTTTCTTATGCACTTTAATTTCTAGTTTTATATTAACACAAAGGTGCATTTCTAATGGAAGACACACGGCTATTTGTTAATTAGTACATGGTGATTATGACCAAATTCAACTTTGCGCCTCCTCTATTGCTTAAATCACAATGAACATTGTTTTGATTTATCTGGCTAAAACATAGTCCAACGCAATGCACGAGTAAATCCCACTCGTTTGCTATATCTACCATCATCTATATATATTTCTTTGTAAAAGTTGGGACCATATATGAGACTGGCACACGTAAAAGAAAAAGCGAAAATTACTGTGCTAGACATATACGAGTGTATATGTCTAGCAGTGCCCAAACTTTTGTCACATTTCAAAATTGGACATTGATCTCGCGTAAAAAAGTTTCCGGAGCTTCACGTGATGACGTGTCATAATATTAGTGGTCGAATAAAAAAAAAAGGATCTCGCATATAAATATTAACGGGTATACCCGGGATTAGGAAAAAAAAATTAAAAAAATGTTAAAAATTGATCTCGCGTAAAATTTTTGAAGGGAGTTCCCGAGATTAAAAAAAAAAATACAAGGTAGTGCATTGGTGTAGATAAAGACATAGATGGATGGTGAAGATAAAGACATATACTTGGTCACCTAACATTGGTGTAGCAATTTTTGAAATGAGTTCGTAGCTAGTGCATTGATGCAAATTGAGAGTTGGCAAAAGTCATTGTTTGCAAAAGCCATTCTATTTGAATCTGTGAGTGCATATATAATCCCATGAAATGAGTTAACCTGATCCACATGTGTTCTACGTTTTCATTAATTTTAGTATTTCTTATATGACTAAAATATGACGACTACACGAATTTAGCAAACGTTAAGTCATGTTAGAAGATACTTAAACTTTAGTGACCTATTTGGTTAATCCTTTAAACCGGGTCAACCCTGATCAACAAAAGAACTGGCGGTTCAATCCGGTTCTCAAACAAGCAAAAACCGGGTCACATCCGGCCCGGTCTCTGAGCCAGTTCTCAGTTTAACCGGTTGAGCCGGCCGGGTCAACCCGTGTTTTAAAAAAAAATCTTATTTCTAATTATATATTTTTTTTTACCCATGTATTCACACACGCACACACATTTTTTATATAATAAAACAAAACCCTTAGTGGAGACTTTTACATTTCAAAAAAATCAAATCATACCTTATTAAGTAATAATCAAATTATCATTATTATTATTTTATTAAATATTAAATAAGAAAAACCTAAATACTTCTAAATTTATCCATATTCTACAAAAAAGGAATGTGATTTGTAATCATTCAATAAAAACTTACAAAAATATATGTGTCAAAATATAAAAAATTAAAACTTGAAAACGGTGGAGCAAGTTTTTCAAAGATTTAGGCTGAAACTTAAAATTCAGTATCATTCCCACTAAATATTTGAAATCCCAACATTCTCAAATTCCTCCTCCATCAATCAAACTCGATCTCTTATCATTCATTCACGCACAATCATTGACACAAGAACATCTCCTCCAAATCTAATTAATATTAAAACCCACTACATTCGTAAATAACCCTAATTCAACACATCAATCAAAGTACAATGTTTTTGAAGGTCCTGTTATAATAATTAAAACGCGAAATTAAAAATAATAATTTATTTAAATGATTAGAAAAAACCCCGCGCGTGCGCGGGCATTATATCTAGTACATACTACAATATTTACTCAGATATATATACATATACACACCTTTGCTAGAGGTTTTATGAAAGAAGCCTCTATGCATCTTTAAAAAAAATACATGATTGGCTACATTCTACCTTTCTTATACTCGGTAGTCCATTCTAACAGGATTAGATATTGGTGTCGTTGTGATTATGACATGTTAATGTTGTGACCTAAATTAAGTCACGGATTGTAACACCTTGTACAAACACACTAAAACAATGATATGCATGTTAGCGTATTTTAGTAATTTACGCAATCTTAATTTGAGAGAAAATAAATCATTAAGTCTTTGTTTTATAGTGTGGATAAATATAACTTCGTCCTAGTTGTCGTTCTTCAAATCCACTTTGTATTTTCCAATATAAAAAAGGTAAGAAGTTCTCAAAGAGACTAACGAAACAATGGTGAAGATAAATGGATACGTTATCATGATCTTTTGTGTAAGCTTTCTAGTGTTTCTAGTTTGTTACGAGTGTATAAGTTCGCATTCTCTTCTTTGCTCTTGCATATAAAATTTGTGAATAAATTTCATATATAAGCTTGTCTTTTTCTTTTCTGGATTTGTAGGGCTTGTATTTTTTTTTTTTATCTCGGGAACTCCCTTCAAAAAATTTACGCGAGATTAATTTTTGAACTTTTTTTTCCTAATCCCGGGTATACCCGTTAATATTTATACGCGAGATCCCTTTTTTTTTCTTTTTTTTTTTATTCGACCACTAATATTATGACACGTCATCACGTGAAGCCCCGGAAACTTTTTTACGCGAGATCAATGTCCAATTTTGAAATGTGACAAAAGTTTGGGCACTGCGACATATACACTCGTATATGTCTAGCACAATAATTTTCGCAAAGAAAAAATGACATTTTAAATTACTTTATGTTTTTATGCCTAGTCACATTTTATGAGGGGGCTGGCAACCCATCACCAACACTATATCTCATATCACACTCCCAACCAATCCCCTTATGCCACATCATTCCGTTACTTTTCATACCACACTCCCAAATTTTGTTGGCATCCCATACCTCACTATAATTTATAAAAAATAAAAAATAACTGGTAAAGCTAAATTCTTTCTCCATCTCGTGCGTGATCTCAACCCGTGAATCCCATACCGTGCCCCATACCGTGTTGGTGGCGGCGGTGTTCCCGCACGGTATGGGTTCCATACCGTGTGCATCTAGTGTACGTTGCCAACGCCCTGAGTCACTTAATTTTGCATACTCTTATTTTGGTGCTTATCAAGGGACAAATCCCCACCATCCATCTAGTTTGATCTAATGATGGTGATAAACCTAAGATTTAATATGGAAACCTAAGTCCATGTCTTTTTTTTCCTTTTTCTTTGTCTTTTTGTCTTTCTTATTTATTCACAT
Organism: Artemisia tridentata subsp. tridentata; assembly: GCA_021014915.2. NCBI lineage: Eukaryota > Viridiplantae > Streptophyta > Magnoliopsida > Asterales > Asteraceae > Artemisia > Artemisia tridentata. Next base: position 6,476,141 of record CP139502.1, read on the forward strand.
TTTTTTTTACCTTTTTTGTTTTTTTTAATTCACGTTTTTTTTCTTCGCTTTCATACGTTTTCGCCTGTTTTCATACGCTTTCGTCCGTTTTCCTACGTTTTCGTCCGTTTTCATACTTTTTCGTCCATTTTCTTACGTTTTCGTTCGTTTTCATCTGTTTTCTTTCGTTTTCGTCCATTTTTCATACGTTTTTGCCCATTTTCAACTATTTTCATACATTTTCGTCCATTTTCTTACGTTTTCGTTCATTTTCATACGTTTTCGTCCGTTTTCATACGCGTTTTTACGCTTTCATATGTTTTCGTCCATTTTCATACATATTCGTCTGTTTTCTTACGTTTTCGTCCATTTTCTTATGTTTTCGTCCGTTTCCTTACGTTTTCGTCCGTTTTTCTTACGTTTTCGCCCATTTTCGTCTGTTTTCATACGTTTTCGTCCGTTTTCATTCGTTTTCAAACGTTTTCATCCGTTTTCTTTCATTTACGTCCATTTTTCATACGTTTTCGTCTGTTTTCATACGTGTTTTTACGCTTTCAAATGTTTTAGTCCGTTTTCGTCTGTTTTCATTCATTTTCGTCTGTTTTTAAATATTTTTGGCCGTTTTGAGACGTTTTCATACGTTTCTGAATACCACAAGTGATATTCTGCGATATTCAAACTTTGTGATATTCAGAATATCACAAGTGGTATTCCAAATATCACAAGTGATATTCTGTGATATTTGTTGATATAAATAATGCCTAAAAACGTTATTAATATTTTTCGATACCTCTACGTTTTGATAATCACAAAATGTAAAATCATTAAACGAAAGATTATGACGTAAACAAGTATTTAGTTGTAAATATCTATTTTAACAACTTAATCACTTAAGGTATGAATAAACAAATGCCTAATGCGTCATATGATCAAATGAACTTTTTCTTAATCACTAGATTTTTTATAAAATGACACAAACATTTTATATCTTTTACAAAATCATTTTTGGAAATTAAAGGAAAATGTTTAATCCATAATAAATTTATGAATTCAAATTTTCAACCAAAAATGGCAAAAATATTCCAGAAAAACCTTCCCCACAAAAAGACAAAGCTGGGCAACGGATATAAGGGGCGGCCCCCTTAATTAAGCAGGCGCCCTTGGACCCTAATTAAGGGGACCGGCCACGCTCCTCCAGTCCCCAGCTTTGCCTATAAATACTGGTTCATTCCTGGACTTTTTCCTCACCTTTTGCACTAAAAACTTTCTGATTTAGATCTCATTTCATATCTTTAAAACCCTTTGATCATATAATTAATAAGATTTTGTTTCAAGTGATCCAAAGCTTCAACCTCTCAAGTGCAAGAGAAGAATACTTATATCCTTCAAGACAAGAAGTATTACAACTTGGTGTATCTCTTCCATCCAAGTTGTTGGTGTATCAAAATTGTAAATCATTCATTCATTTGTATAAGTTGTGTATATTTGTTAGATAGGTGTGAGCATAATTGTTTAGGCTAGATTAGTGTGTAAGTAGTGAAGTTGTGAAGAAGTTAAGGTGTGTAAGTAGTGAAGGTGTGAAGAAGTAGAAGAGTATATAAGTAGCGCTAGGTCGTGAAGTAGTTGTGAAGCCATTGTGAAGTAGTTGTGAAGCCGTTGTGAAAAAGTTGTGAAGCCGTAGTGAAGAAGTTGTGAAGAATTCGTGAAGAAGTCGTGAAGAAGTTGTGATTGAAGTTGTGAGATTGGTTCTAGCTACGATTAGAACTCGACATTTAGCTTTGTGTCGTAAAATTGGTGTAAGCGAAAGTTGTGTAAGGTTTTCTCTGCCATAAGGGAGCTTGTTGACATAGTGAAGAAAACTCTCGAGTTAGGTGCTCGAGGAGTGGAGTAGGGCAAGGAAGGTGTCCTTGTAGCCGAACCACTATAAATCCTTTGTCTCGCGGTTCGATCTTTCCATCTCTATCTTTCATTTCATTTCATTACTTTACTTGCATTGTTAATTTAGATTTACTTATATTTGTTCATATTGTTCAAGAGTTGAGTTCACATAAATTTGAATATAAGTTTTTAAAAGTAAACAAAGTTTTTATAATAAATTAAAAAGACGTAAAACTATTCAACCCCCCCCCCCTTCTAGTTTTCCACAATTGGTATCAAGAGCCACGTCAAACAAGATTTTTAAAATAAATTGTATTTTAAAACTTGAAACGATCTATGGAATCCGAAAAATATTTAGAAGGGCAATATATGCAAAGACCACCACTATTTGAAAGTGATGGTTTTCTTTATTGGAAAAATAGATTCGAAACTTATGTGAAATAAAAAGATCTTGATCTTTGGCATGTTATTACCTATGGTGATTTTCCCCCTATTCAAAATAATCCTTTAACTAAAATAGATGAAATTGTACCTTTTGAAAAACAAAATGATAATTTGAAAAAGAAACTAGCAAAAAATAACGAGGCTAAAATGGTAATTTATAATGCGTTACCACGCAAAGAATATGAAAGAATCTTTATGTGTAAAACCGCAAAAGAAATTTGGAACTCTTTGCTAATCACTCACCGAGGTAATAGTCAAGTCAAAGATAATAAAATAGATCTTCTTGTTCAACAATATGAACAATTTACGATTCCGGAAGAGGAATCAATAGATAATGCTTTTGCTAGGTTTAACATTATCATCACAAGTTTAAAAGCACTTGATGAGAATTTTTCTAGTAAGAATTTTGTTAGGAAATTTCTTAGGGCTCTTCATCCAAAATGGCGAGCTAAAGTTACGGCGATTGAAGAATCAAAGAATTTGTCAACTCTACAACTTGACGAATTGATCGGCAACTTGAAGGTCTACGAAGCAATAATAAAGAAAGACTCCGAGATGGTCAAAGGTAAAAGAGAGCAAAGCAAGTCAATTGCATTGAAAGCTAGGAAGGAATCTAGTGACGAGGATAGCTCAACCTCCGAAAGCAATGACGAAGTATGCTATGGCCGTAAGAGACTTCAAGAAATTCTTTAAAAGACGAGGAAGATTCGTTAGACAACCACATGATGAAAGAAAGGCATTCCAAAGATACAAAGAGGACAAAAGCGAAAGGAAGTGTTATAAATGTGGCGACCCAAATCACCTCATCGGAAAATGTCCAATGATGTCAAGGGATCAAAATCAAAAGGCGTTCGTTGGAGGAGCATGGAGTGATAGCGATGAAGATGAGAAAGAAATAACAAAGGACGAAAAATGTCTTATAGCAAAGGCATCCAATGAGGTACTTTCCGAAACCGAATACTTTAGTGATGAAAATCAATCATTAGATGAAAAAGACCTAGATAATGAATATAATAGGTTATGCAAATTAGGTCAAAAGGTTATAGCTAAAAATAAGTCACTAAAACATATTAATAATCGATTAAAAAAATGAAGTACTCGAATTAAAAATTAAACTAAAACATTTGGAAAAAGGAAAAGAAGTTTTTATAGAATGCAAAACATGCTTAGAAGTCAAAAATGAAAATGAAAAACTTAAAGATGAAATTTTCAAACTTGACAAGTTTAAAAACAGTAGTAACTCACTTAAGAAAATAATAAGTGTTCAAAGATCATCCGAAGATAAAACCGGTCTAGGAATCAATTCAATCGATATTTCAAATAGTGAAAATAAAAATGTAAAGTTTGAATGTGAGTCTAGTAAACAAAAACTGTTAGAGTCAAAACCTAAGTATATACTTATAAAAGATAGAAAAATACCCATTGCTAGTGATGAGGAAGTAAAAAGCTTTTATAAACCATCGTTAAAAACCAAAACCGGATTTTCTAAACCAAAATTAAGATCCAAAACTCCACCTCCAAATAGACCAAATAATCCTCATCCTCGGCCTAAAACCCCTCAACCTAGAAGAAATCAAGGTAGACAAAACTTTCCTAATAATAGTCACCCAATGTGGAATTATTCACATCAACCAAGTTTTAATCCTTGGGTAATACTTCCACCATACATGCAAATGCAAACCATGTTTGGTTCAAACAATTTTGGACAAATGAGACAATGGGGACCAAGTGGCTAAATCGTCCCTCATTGAATAATTCAGAAACTCATCCATGATTGGCTTCTATAAGTCAATATAACACCTTGAAGTATTTGAAGAAAATCTACTGAAGACTAAAAGGTACGCTTTTTTTTTTAAGCTCATTGTTATAATATATGCTTAGATTAATGACTAGTTATTTCATGCCTATTTAGCTCATAATGCCTAGTTATATATATACACATAATAGCTTAAGCTATAACGTTTAAAATGGAAATCTACTTATAACCTAGAATCACTTGTTCTTTTCCCTTTGGCCCTCTTAAACTATAACGTTTAAAATGGAAATCTTCTATGTCCACTATTAGAAAACTCATGGTGATGAAGTGAAATGAGTTAAGTGGATTAATCATTAACATAGAAGTAAGATTAGATTTCTCGCGTTAGAAAACTATGGATGAAACAAGCTCTCGTAGACTATGGCATCAAGTTAGATAAGTGTGCGACAACAAAGGAGCTATAGATGTTAGGTTATACCCCATTCAACACTCTCGCATCAAACATATAGAATTTCGTCATCGCTTCCTTATGACCATAGGATATGTAGAAAAGGGTAGCATGTGACAATAGCCTTAACCAATTCCCTTGAGCATGAGATCTTTAACAACCATTTTTTAAAATCTAGGATTAATGGTATTTGTTGTCAAAAATCTACCATCTTTAAAAATATACAGAAACTTCACATTTTGGAAAAATGATTTTTTAGATGACTATTTCACTTTTCTATTAACATGTTTTACTATCTCATTTTACTTCTTAATCTATGTCCATAATTCTGTTTCGATCGAAGTCAAAGATTGGGAATTTTTTTTCTTACCCATTCTTCATAAACACATTTTGAAATAAAACCCAATCTATTTTATTCAAATAACTTTCACATCTACATAAAAACCCACTTTCAAACATTGTTGAATAATGCTAAAAATATTTCTTTAAATCATGCATGGTGATCTCATATTTGTCATCTATATTTATGTACATGACATTTATAAGTGAACTAAGTCAAATCAAGCGGACCATGGTTTGTCTATTAAAATTTTGTTTGTAGCAAGTCTAGAAGTCCATGCTATCTTAAGTTCCCATTTATTGCACATAGGCACACATTAGGATCCATCAAATAGTTCATTAATCTTCCCACTTACATATAATTAAGAAAATACTTGGTGTAGTTTATTGTTTCCTAGTCCATATATATTACTTGCTTGATGAGTATGTTTACATGCTAGATGAAATTACTTGTTTGCTTAATCTCTTTAATTAACATGTTTTGCATAAATATCTATTACATGCTTAATTGCCTCAAAGAGTTGGACTTGCTTGAAACTAAACCCAAAAACACAACCCTTTCTACAATTTTCTGCCAAAAACCCATTTCCAGTAACCTGGAGACCTCATGATGGGCGGCCCCCTTAATATTTAAGGGGACCGGCCATCTGATGGTCGGGGTTTACAGAAACTTTTCTGCTTTTTAGCCCATTTCATCCTACACTTCCCAAAATTCACAAACATATCTTATTCCAATCCATCCAACAAATTTTATCCATTCCTTTAGCCCATTTCATCCTACACTTCCCAAAATTCACAAACATATCTTATTCCAATCCATCCAACAAATTTTATCCATTCCTTAATCCCATCAATCCTACAATATAAACACTCCCATTCCTCATAATCTTCTATCATCTCATCATGCCATCTCCCATCAAACCAAAACCAAAATCCTCAAGGTTAGCAAGGATGACCGAAAAACCCGTTTGGAGAAGAAAACCAAACCCCCGAAACAAGTCCATCTCAACAAATGATGTGGCTAAACAACCAACACCTCCACCCACATTTGTTCCCAATTATACTCCCAATCCTCAAGCTCATTCCAACGAATCCTTTCACAAACCTCATCATAATAACCAACCATCCATTTTTGCTCACAAAAATACATCATCATCTCACCCAAATAATTCTTATGAAGAACATGCTCAATCTCGAAATAACAATCCTAATTTCATCACCAACACCTCACATCATGTTTCACCTACCAATGCACCATCCAAAACACCCTCCACTCATGAAATATCCTTTTCTTCCGTGCCTTCATCTTCATCCATTAATGATTACCCAAACTCAAAAATGTCTCCATCACCAAAAGTATCACCACCACTTCCTACCAACTCACATGCTTCTTCTATGTTGCATATCCAAACATCCATCCCAAATAACACTTGAAGTTCATTGAAGAACTTAAAGAAGCCCATGAGCTTTGTGCTCTTCTTGCCTTACACCTTGCTCAACGCAAGATTGGATCAACTCCCTTCTAGCCCTCCTTCATCACAAAATAACCTCAACCTCCACCTTCGTTCCAAACTACACATCTCAACCTTAAACTAATCTCAATGAAACCCTTCAAAACCCTCATCATATTGGTCAAACATCCAAGTTTACTTCCAACTACACACTCAAATTTCATCCACTTCCACCAAATGATCAAATCCACATTCTCACGGAAAAGGAAAGGTTCCGTGAAGATATAAACCAAATCCATGACCTTTGTGATCTCCTTGCTATACACCTTGCACAACACAACAAGGGCCAACCTCGATCCTCCATCCTCACTCTACTCAAATTGCTTACCTCACCCCCACAACTTGAATCAAGTTGATAATCATGTCAACTATTGTCCTTGTCATATCCTTCTCCAAAAACAAATCAATGCCTTAAATGAACATTTCACTTGGATTAAGTATCTTATCACTAGATCTCATCCAACACCTCCACTCCAAACTCTAGCACAACACCTCCACTAGCACAACACTCTAACCCTCAATCAAACTACTTCGCTCCAAACTCTCTACCTCCAAACTCTCCACCTCCAAAAATATACCTCTATTAATCCAACATTCTTACCCTCACTCAATCAATTCCATCCCAAACACTCTACCATCAACCATCTAAGCATACTATATGCTTATGTTTCTTATTTTCCAAGCTTTCGTGTCGCAAGCAAGTCCGAAAGCTCTCTTTGGCAATTTAGGACCTTTTTCTTGTTATATGTTTCAAGCATACTAAATGTCGTTGCAAAGATTATGTGTTTCACATAATCACTTTAAATTAATGAATGTCTTACTATGTGTTCTTAATATTTGTTTACCATGATTGTTGTTTGCCATGATTGTTGTTTTTATATTTCATATTTTGCTATGTATGCTTGTACTTCTAATATTTTTCTTGCAAGATTTCCATAGCTCGACTCCTTGGTGCCCTCGAACGAGACGAGGGGGAGCACACATCAAGGGGGAGCTCTATTCCCGTCAAACTTCATTCTTGAAACTTGTCGGCATAATATTTTTGATTTTACAAAAAGGGGGAGAAGTAGAGATAAACTCACTAAATACTTGTCTAAAAATTAATTTTTTTATTTAATGAGTTTAGATTTTGTAATCATCAAAAAGGGGGATATTGTTGATATAAATAATGCCTAAAAACGTTATTAATATTTTTCGATACCTCTACGTTTTGATAATCACAAAATGTAAAATCATTAAACGAAAGATTATGATGTAAACAAGTATTTAGTTATAAATATCTATTTTAACAACTTAATCACTTAAGGTATGAATAAACAAATGCCTAATGCATTATATGATCAAAGGAACTTTTTCTTAATCACTAGATTTTTTATAAAATGACACAAACATTTTATATCTTTTACAAAATCATTTTTGGAAATTAAAGGAAAATGTTTAATCCATAATAAATTTATGAATTCAAATTTTCAACCAAAAATGGCAAAAATGTTCCAGAAAAACCTTCCCCACAAAAAGACAAAGCTGGGCAACGGATATAAGGGGCGGCCCCCTTAATTAAGCAGGCGGCCCGGCACCCTAATTAAGGGGACCGACCACGCTCCTCCAATCCCCAGCTTTGCCTATAAATACTGGTTCATTCCTGGACTTTTTCCTCACCTTTTGCACTAAAAACTTTCTGATTTAGATCTCATTTCATATCTTCAAAAACCTTTTGATCATATAATTATAAGCTTTTGTTTCAAGTGATCCAAAGCTTCAACCTCTCAAGTGCAAGAGAAGAATACTTCTATCCTTCAAGACAAGAAGTATTACAACTTGGTGTATCTCTTCCATCCAAGTTGTTGGTGTATCAAAATTGTAAATCATTCATTCATTTGTATAAGTTGTGTATATTTGTTAGATAGGTGTGAACATAATTGTTTAGGCTAGATTAGTGTGTAAGTAGTGAAGTTGTAAAGAAGTTAAGGTGTGTAAGTAGTGAAGGTGTGAAGAAGTAGAAGAGTATATAAGTAGCGCTAGGTCGTGAAGTAGTTGTGAAGCCGTTGTGAAGTAGTTGTGAAGCCGTTGTGAAAAAGTTGTGAAGCCGTAGTGAAGAAGTTGTGAAGAAGTCGTGAAGAAGTCGTGAAGAAGTCGTGAAGAATTTGTGATTGAAGTTGTGAGATTGGTTCTAGCTACGATTAAAACTCGACATTTAGCTTTGTGTCGTAAATTTGGTGTAAGCGAAAGTTGTGTAAGGTTTTCTCCGCTATAAGGGAGCTTGTTGACATAGTGAAGAAAACTCTCAAATTAGGTGCTCGAGGAGTGGAGTAGGGCAAGGAAGGTGTCCTTGTAGCCGAACCACTATAAATCCTTTGTCTCGTGGTTCGATCTTTCCATCTCTATCTTTCATTTCATTTCATTACTTTACTTGCATTGTTAATTTAGATTTACTTATATTTGTTCATATTGTTCAAGAGTTGAGTTCACATAAATTTGAATCTAAGTTTTCAAAAGTAAACAAAGTTTTTATAATAAATTAAAAAGACGTAAAACTATTCAACCTCCCCTTCTAGTTTTCCACAATATTCTGAATATCACAAGTGATTTTCTGAATATCACAAGTGATTTTCAACTAATGTTTTTTAACATGAAAATCACAAGTGATAGATATTCAGAATATCGCAAGTGATATTCTGAATATCATTGAATATCACTTGTGATATTCAGAAACGTAAGAAAACGGACAAAAATGTAATAAAATGGACGAATACGTATGAAAACGGACGAAAACGTAAGAAAATCACAAATGATATTCTGAATATCACAAGTGATATTCTGAATATCATAAGTAATATTCAGAAAATCACAAGTTGTGGAAAACTAGAATGGGGGGGGTTGAATAGTTTTACGTCTTTTAAATTTTATTGTGAAAACTTTTGTTTATTTTTAAAAACTTCGATTCGATCTTATGTGACTTCAACTCTTAAACAATATGAACAAATATAGACAAATGTAAATAAGTAATGCAAGTAAAGTAAATGAAATGAAATGAAAGATAGAGATGGAAAGATCAAACCACAACACAAGGATTTATAGTGGTTCGGCTACAAGGACACCTTCCTTGCCCTACTCCACTCCCCGAGTCACCTACTCGAGAGTTCTCTTCACTATGTCAACAAACTCCCTTATGGCGGAGAAAACCTTACACAACTTTAGCTTACACCGGCTTAACGACACAAAGCTAGATGTCGGGTTCTAATCGTAGCTAGAACCAATCTGACAACTTCTACACGACTTCTTCACGACTTATTCACAACTTCTTCACGACGGCTTCACGACTTCTTCACTACGGATTCACACCTTCTACACGACGGCTTCACAACTTCTAGACTACAACTTCACAACTTCTACACTACTTCTTTACAACACAACTACTTACTTACACTTTGATCTACTAATTACAACTACACAAACACCTTATCAAATACTTTACACAATTATACAAATATATGAATTGAGCTACAATACTTCTTCTCTAGATGTTGAAGAAGTATTCTTCTTTTGCACTTGGATGATGAAAGCTTGGATCACTTGGAAACCAATGCTTAAGAGAATATGATCAAAAGATTTTAGAAAGGATTTACAAGGATTAGAGAAGATTTAGAACATAAGGTTTGGGGTGCAAAAGGTGAGGAAAAAGTCCAGAGATGAACCAGTATTTATAGGCAAATCTGAGGACCTAGAGGAGCGGGGCGGTCCCCTTAAATAGGTGGGCGGTCCCCTTAAAATTAAGGGGGCCGCCCAAATCCGAACGTTGCTCAGATTTGTCTTTTTGTGGGAAAGGTTTTTCTGGAACATTTTTACCATTTTTGGTTGAAAATTTGAATTCATAAATTTATAAAGGATTAAACATTTTTATTTAATACCAAAAATGATTTTCTAAAAGATATAAAATGTTTGTGTCATTTTATAAAAAATCTAGTGATTAAGAAAATGTTCCTTTGATCATATAATGCATTAAGCATTTGTTTATTCATACCTTAAGTGATTGAGTTGTTAAAATAGATATTAACAACTAAATACTTGTTTACGTCATAATTTTCCGTTTAATGATTTTACATTTTGTGATTATCAAAACGTAGAGATATCGAAAAATATTAATAACGTGTTTAGGCATTATTTATATCAACAATCTCCCCCTTTTTGATGATTAAATTGAAAAATCAATTTTTAGACAAGTATTTAGTGAGTTTATATCTACTTCTCCCCCTTTTTGTAGAATCAAAAAGGTTATGCCGACAAGTTTTAGATATGAAATTTGTCGGGACGAGAACTCCCCCTTGATGTGTGCTCCCCCTTGTTTGAGAGCATAATGGAAACGAGATATGGAATACTTGCAAGAAAAATATTAGAAGCACAAGCATATATATAGCAAAAATAAGCAAGCATATAAAAGAAAGACATTCATTAATTAAAGATGTTGTGTATAAATACACAACCAAGTAGAGTACATCATAGGTGAAACATACAACATGCAACAAATAATACAATTAATGATACTACATAATCATCCCAAGAGTACATGATCCTCATAGAGCTTGCAACCAAAGAGAGTGGAAAACATTATTGGTGTTGAAACATTTTATCTAGTTTGAAGAGAATGGAGGAGGTGGTGGTGAAATGGGTGAAGATGGTGGAGGTGGGTTGGTTAACATGTGCTCAATGCATGAGAACATATATTGCATTTCATCCCGAAGACCAAAGATGATGGTTCGGTTATGAATGCAACAAAGGCAAGTATCTCCATGAGCTTCAAGGAGACTCCAAGGTATAGGATTAACAAAGAGAGGTGGTGGAATTGGTGAGGATGAAAAGTGAGCATCAAGAGGTGTAATTGGTGAGAGGGAGATGGCAAGCTCGGTGGATGGAGGTTCTTGAGTGAGATGTGGTGGTGATGTTGTTGGTGGTGGTGTTATTTGTGGTGAGGAGAGGTGTTTGTTGATGTAGTCATTGATGGATGAGGTTGAAGGTATGGAAGAAGAGGAGGTACCATAGGTGGAAGGTGTTTTGGATGGTGCATTAGGTGCACTTAGAGATGAGCATTTAGGTGGTGGTGATGGAGTGGTGTTGTCTTCTTTAGTAAGATCAATGAAAAGTTGTTTGGGTGGTATGATGACCAATTTTTGTTTCTTAGAGGTCTTGGAGATGGAGGATTTTGGTGATAGCATGGTGTTGTAGGTTGATGTTTGAAGGAGATGAGGATTGATGAAATGAGGGTTTATCATTTGGAGGGAATTTATAATATGAAAGTATGGTTGGTTTGGGTAAGGTTTTGAGGTTTAGTATTAATATTCCAAACTCAGTTGGGTTATTAAGAGAAAGGGTAGCTGAGACTAGAGAAAAGGGGTCACAAGATGCAAAAGAAAACAGTGAAATTCATTGTCCAGATGGCCGGTCCCCTTAATTGTAGGTCAGCCCCCTTAAAATTAAGGGGACCGCCTAGCAAAATTAAGGGGGCCGCCCATCTGGTGTTTTCCCAGGCGACCAAAATTGAAAATTTTCCAGAAAAGGGTCAATTTTTGGGGTGTGTTTGCAGCAAGCTCTATTTGAACCATGTACACTAGGAATGATCCAATAGTAACAATAATATATCAAGTAATAATGTACATATATAAACTAGGAAAATCATGTTATAAGCATATCATAGGCATATTATATTAAAGAAACAAAGTTCTAACATGATAGTAGTTAAACATCTAGCACAATGCAAGATATAACAAAATAAATATCAAAATAATAACACTACACATAATTGTCTAATAACATATCATCAATGTTCAATTAAACCCACACCAAATAAATCTATTTCTTCTTTCCAAGAATCTTCCTAAAGGCCTTTCCTATTGACTTGAATCCACCTCGAACCTCTTGATGCATTTGTTGAGTGGTGTTTAGCAATGAGGTTTGTCTTTCGAAGAGGAGTTGATCGTTATGTCAGGAAGGAGAAGGAACTTGATAGTCGGTGTAATCAAGTTCTGGAAGATTATTAACGAATGTCGTGGGTGATGGGGTACTAACACGTTATGTGTCCTCCTCCTCCTCATCATCATCTCCTCGATGAGATGTAGAACCACGAGGTGGGAGTGAGAAAGAGCTACGAGATTTGCCCTTGTCACTTCGGGATTGACGAGGTTGGACACGAACAAGAGGACGCAAGACCGGTTGAACGAACTCATAAATATCACTCTCAAGATGAGGGTAATGTTCCATGACATGATAATAAAGTCGAGTAAGGAACATACCATAAGGAAGATTGGCATTGGGAGTGTTTTTAGCGGATATGATTCGATGAACAAAGAGATAAGCCAAATTGTATTGTTCTTCCACAACAACACAATACAACATGTGAGCAATGCTCGCCGTGAGATGATCATGGTGACCACCGGTACCGAACGCATTCTCACGAATGAGTTCTTCCCAATGCTTCATGTCGGGGCTTAACTCTTTGAGGAGGATTTGGTTTGCATGGATGTCGACATTTTTCAACTTAATCTTTCTGCTAGTCGTACCACGTTCTAGCTCAAGAAGTCGACGAATGTCGTCGGGAGTTGGGATCTCAGTATAGTATGGACCCTCGTGAGGTCGATGTTGTTCAAGAGAAGAAAGATCCCACTCATTTGAGAAAACGGCTTGACCGTTGTGGGGAATTTTGAGAATTTGACCGAATTGAGCGAGAGTAAGAGTGATGAATTCGTTTTGGATCATGAAGGAAATGAGGATATAACCATAGTCATCGGTTTGCACCGTAACTTGGCTATAGAAGTCAAGAACAAAGCGAGGAATGATACGCTCATTGATTTTGTAAAGACAATCGAGACGAACATTGGAGAACATTCGTTCGATATAGTCGGATCGATAGAAAGATGGATCGACAATTCTCCCCTCATGAATGTTTCTATTTTCGATGGAACGATAGAAACATGCAATAGTGGGAGATATGCCGGGAGTAGCGGAGACTTTTGGAATGTATTGTTTTGTTTTGGAGACATCACCAACCGTGGCTTTAGGCATTTTCACCTAAACAAGATAACAACAAGAAAATAAGATTAAAAAAAATGCATATGTGACATATACTACTCATGTGGAACGCAAACATACTTCGACTCTAAAATTTTAATCCTAAGAAGTAGTTTGCAATGTTCCTTATTTTTAATTTTTAACTCGCTTAAAGTGTATTTTATGATGTTAAGGAGTAGTTGTAATGATATTTTGATAAAGAACCAAACGTATCCAAACGCTCCTTTATACATCATAAGCCTCTTTGAAATGTGGCTAGACAAACATTAGATTGTATGTCTAGCTATTTCTTACGAGTATTTATGCTAAGTAACTTATTAAAAAGATGAAAACGTAGATTTTGACTCAAAAATGTCTTTTAATTTATTATGCCAAACGTTCCCTTTTTCTAGAAAAATAAAGACTAATATCTCAATATACATATGAATTATGTATCTTGATGACTCAAAATGACTAGTTACATGTTTATAAACATGTCCATTAGTTGTGAAATTAATTTTGACTTAATCTTGACGATTTTATGACTTTAATCCAAACACCCTCTTATGTTTATAAAATCATTTTTCATGATTCGAAAAATATATTTTTAGGATTAAAAGTTGTGATATTATAATGTGGTTAGTTATAATAAGTGTTTATGGCATAATTCAACAATGTATAACAAATTTTGAATGAGAGTGTTTGGTTTTTCAAAATTTTGGCATGAGGGTTTTAGATTACTTAGATTCTAGGTTAATTAAGTACTCTAATCCTATGGGAAGCATTTGGCAATGATTATCCTAGACTTAATTTCAACATAAGTTCGAATTTAAAAATTTTTAACTAAAATATCTAATTGTGATTAGACTCGAAATTTGATGAAATTAGATGAAATGTGTTTTGGAAAACTTACAATATATGTTGCTAATCGAGATATAAGTGTTTTCCCCTTGCGAATTTAGCCCGAATTGGTGATTTGGTAAGTAGTTTTGATGGTTTTTGGGTGGTTTAGTTCGTTCACAGCAGGTAGCAAAGGAAGGGTGTGTGAGAAATGGAGTGTTTGGCAAAAGTTTTAAGAGGAAAATCGTTTTTGGTAGCAGCAGATGGCCGGTCCCCTTAAACATTAAGGGGGCCGCCCTTGTTAACTAGCCGGTCCCCTTAATTTTAAGGGGGCCGCCTACCAAAAATGGAGTTTTTCGAATTTTGTTTCTGACGGCAAAATATTTATATGTATATAGATAGATTTATAATATATCAAAAATACGTTGGTTTGTATATTCACGAGGAAAGAATACTTGACACATTTTATTAACATTTCGTTAAAAAATATCTTGAGAATTTTGGATAAAATAGTCAAGACGTCAAGTCGACAATGATTTTGAGGAATGAGAGGGAATGTGTATATTTATATATATGTATATTACATGGGAAATTTGGATGTTGAATGGTGTCGAGAGATGATGAGGTAGAGACGGAGATGAGTGCTGACGGCGTCGGGAGTTTGTTTCATCCATAGTTTTCTTTGCGCGAAGGTTTAAATTCTACTTCTATGTTTATCCACTTAACTCACTTTTCTTCATCACCATGAGTTTTATGATAGTGGACATAGAAGATTTTCGTGTTGAACGTTAAAGTCCAAAAGAGCAAAGGGGGAAGAAAAGGTTCGAGGATGAACAATTTCTTTTAGTTCTAGATAGTCAACAAATGACGTATCCAGGTTATGTGAGGATATATATTTATATGTATATAGACTACTTATTATGTATAATAATATAGGTATATATATTTATATTAGATATATGTATAAAGGGATTACATACTAACCTACACATAGGTATTATCTAAACTAGGCATTTTAAACTAACGGGGGCATGCAATTTGTTAATTCATCAAACTAGGCATATAACATGTAGTGAGCATGAAGGAGAGGCGTACCTTTTAGTCTTCAATAAATGGTCTTCAAGTGCTTCAAAGTGTTTATATTGACTTATAGAAGTCAATCATAGAATAGATACCGATTTCCCGATGAGTTGACAATTTAGCCACTTGGTCCCCATTGTCTAATTGGTCCAAAGTTGTTTGAACCAAACATGGTTTGCAATTGACTAGGATGCATATAAGGTGGAAGTATTCCCCAAGGATTGAAGCTTGGTGGATTTGAATAATTCCACGTTGGATAACTATTATTATTATGGAGGTTTTGTCGATTTTGATTTCTTCTAGGTTGAGGAGTTTTAGGCCGAGGGTGAGGATTATTTGGTCTTCTTAGGGGAGGTGTTTTTTATCTTAATTTCGGTTTAGTTGATTCTTCTTTGGTTTTTAAAGATGGTTTGTAAAAAGTTTTTATTTCATCATTACTAGCAATGGGTATTTTTCTATCTTTTATAAGTATGTATTTAGGTGTTGACTCTAAGGATTTTTGCTTACTAGATTCACTTTCAAACTTTACATTTTTAGTTTCACTAGTTGAGGCCTCAGCTAAATTAAATCCTAAGCCGGTTTTATCTCCTGATATTCTTTGAACACTTATTATTTTCCTAAGTGAATTACTACTATTTTTGAATTTGTCAAGTTTGCAAATTTCTTCCTTAAGTTTTTCGTTTTCATTTTTAGTTTCTTGACATGTTTTACATTCTGCAAAAATTTCTTTGCCTTTTTCTAAGTTATGTAGTTTATTTTTTAATTCAAGTATTTCATTTTCTAATTTGTTATTTATATGTTTTAGTGATTTATTTTTAGTTATTACTTTTTGACCTAGTTTGCATAATATACTATATTCACTATCTAGGTCTTTTTCATCTAATGATAAATGCTCATCACTAAAGTATTCGGTTTCGGAATGTACCTCGCTTGATGTCTTAGCCACAAGACACTTCTCCTCCTTTGTGGTTTCTTTCTCGTCTTCGTCACTATCACTCCATGCTCCTCCAACAAATGCATTTTGATTTTGCTCTCTTGACATCATTGGACATCTTCCAATGAGATGATTTGGATCACCACATTTAAAACACTTCCTCTCGCTCTTGCTACCATTGTCGTCTTTGTTTCTTTGGAGTGCCTTTCTTTCGTCATGTGGTTGTCTAACGAATCTTTCTCGTCTTTTGAAGAACTTCTTGAAGTCTCTTACGGCCATGGCATATTCTTCGTCATCACTTTCGGAGGTTGAGCTATCCTCATCACTAGATTCCTTCCTAGCTTTCAATGCAATTGACTTACTTTGTTCTCTTTTTCCTTTGACCATCTCGGAGTCTTTCTTTATTATTGCTTCGTAGACTTTCAAGTTGCCGATCAACTCATCAAGTTGAAGAGTTGACAAGTTCTTCGATTCTTCAATCGCCGTAACTTTAGCTCGCCATTTTGGATGAAGAGCCCTAAGAAATTTCCTAACAAAATTCTTACTAGAAAAACTCTCATCAAGTGCTTTTAAACTTGTGATGATTGTGTTAAACCTAGCAAAAGCATTATCAATTGATTCCTCTTCCGGAATCGTAAATTGTTCATATTGTTGAACAAGAAGATCTATTTTATTATCTTTGACTTGACTATTACCTTGGTGAGTTATTAGTAAAGAGTTCCAAATTTCTTTTGCGGTTTCACACATAAAGATTCTTTCGTATTCTTTACGTGGTAGCGCATTATAAATAACCATTTTTGCTTCATTATTTTTAGCAAGTTTTCTTTTTAAATCATCATTTTGTTTTTCAAAAGGTACTATCTCATCCTTTTTAGTTTATGGATTATTTTGAATAGGTAAAAAATCATCGTTAGTAATAACATGCCAAAGATCTAGATCTTTTGATTTCACATAAGTTTCGAATCGATTTTTCCAATAAAGAAATCCATCACTTTCAAATAGTGGTGGTCTTTGCATAGATTTCCCTTCTAAATATTTTTCAGATTCCATAGATCGTTTCAAGTTTTAAAATATAGTTTATTTTAAAAATCTTGTTTGACGTGGCTCTTGATACCAATTGTAGAAAACTAGAAAGGGGGGTTGAATAGTTTTACGTCTTTTAAATTTTATTGTGAAAACTTTTGTTTATTTTTAAAAACTTCGATTCGATCTTATGTGACTTCAACTCTTAAACAATATGAACAAATATAGACAAATGTAAATAAGTAATGCAAGTAAAGTAAATGAAATGAAATGAAAGATAGGGATGGAAAGATCAAACCACAACACAAGGATTTATAGTGGTTCGGCTACAAGGACACCTTCCTTGCCCTACTCCACTCCCCGAGTCACCTACTCGAGAGTTCTCTTCAC